>JANVCQ010000002.1:30836881-30849674 GCA_025531925.1 Erythroxylum plowmanianum
GGGCATATTTACAGGACAAGGAGAATGAAAATTCTTTATACCAAATTTGATGCTTTAATCAAATTCACTGATGCTCTTTTTATATATCAAGACTATTATTGGGAATGGTAACTCTACTTTATTTTGGTTTGACAATTGGATTGATCACAGCTTATTAAATGAAGTGCAGTCCCGCAGCCTGTTAAAGTCAAGATTCCTCCTAGTTCAAGAGGACATGAGGTGATACAAGGTAATAAATGGTTCCGTCTGATCAGAGAAGGTAATAGGTTGATAAGATTCTATCCTAATTATCTTCCTAAACTAATGGAGGAGGACAATATAATTTGGATACCTGATCCATCCAAGGTCTTCACTAATGCCTCTTTCCTATTGCTCCTTAGAACCCCAAGGTTCATTGGTTTGAAATTGTCTGGGAAAAAAAACCTTAGTCCGTAAGGCCTCTGTTCTTAAGGACAGCATTCAACTACTGTATCTATGCTGTTTGGAGGGGAGGAACAACAAGATATTCAAGGACAGTGAATTAGATAACCAGAGGTTGTTACACAACACCATCTGTTGGATTAGGGGTATCTTACATGCAAACAAGGCTTATGAATTTGCAAGCCCTCCTATAAGATCAAGGTGGAAACTACTACGAGACTCAATAAATTCTTCCACAAGCTTGTTTATTGTCCTATAGCCCTCTAAAGTTCATCTTTAACATATCATGCATAAGGTTTAATATATTTGATTCAAACAAATTCTTACTAGTTTGGGTAGGCAATCACTCTGGGTAGATGAACGTCATGATTGATCTACCACAATAGGACGAGAGCAATGAACCTTTCCCCTATCTTACTAGGATTAATATGATAGCAGAAAGTGCTCCACTTTGTACATTTAAGTCGAGTATTCACTAGAAGCAATTCCAGAGAACTCCCGTTATTCTATCCCTGCCTTAGTACTAGCGGCAATGGCAGCAAAGAGATAAACAAACAGAATCACAAAGGAAAACCACTTACAAGCTCTGGAGACGAGGAATCTACTTTGGGATGGAAGCTTTCATGCTGCTCTTGTTCCAGGCATTTTACAGAGAACCATAGAGGAGAGTATCGATCGCGTTTAATTACACTATAAGGATAACGATCAGATTGAATAGTGCATGTGTTATATGAGTTATTGGATGTCTGTATATCTTGCTCACGTATCATATAATTAGTTTACCAAAAAAAAAAAAGACATAAGATGAATATTGCTAACTTAATTGAGATAAATTTCACATATTCCTTATTGGATTAATTTAAATAATGATTTTAATATGTATTTATAAGGTATTTCACATATTTCTTATTTGGAATAATTTAGATAATGAATTAAAATGTATGAATAAAGTATTTATATATTAAGGTGAAGGTGTTATTTATTTATCTATTTCGAGTGATGATATTTTTTGAATATTGGTAAGATAATGTTATAATAATAAAATATTTTAATGTTAGTTTCTATTTTCTACCGAAACTAAAATTAAATAAGTTATATTTGACAAATTAAAAAATAAAAATATTTCTATTAAAAAATAAAACTTAAATTATTCTAAGAATGTACCCTTAACATAATGAAACTAAATCATGTCCAATAATGTCAAATGACTCAAATCTCAACTTTACTTAGTGACTGTTTAGATGGAGTTTTTGTCAGTAGAGCTAAGAAGTTAGTTGACTGTTTGATTTTCAATTAGAAAAGTTTTTTTAAAAAAAGAGTTTCATACAGTAGACTGTTTGACAACATAAAAATAAAAAATATTTTTTAATTTTAACTATATTTTATTTTGTAATAAAAATTATTTATACATATAAATATTATTTAAAGTATATTAAATAATATGTAAAGCACAATATATTAATTATTATATAATTTTAAACCACATGAAACATAAATGAAAATATATCTAGTCAAATCTTTTATATGGATTATAACATAAGTAAAATTAATAAAAAAATAAATATTAAAACATATAAAAAAGTCAAATAATATTATATAAATCTCAAAATAAACGTGAAGATGAGTTTATGAATATTGTGAAAATTATGTGTAAAATATAAGGCAAAAGAAACTAAAAATAGGTTTATTAATTGATCTTAAATATCTACTTGAAAAAATACTTTTTTAATATCTTCAAATTTGTGGTTCTTAAAAAGTTATATTTTGTCTGTCAAAAAAATTATATCTATTTTACAATCAAACATTTATTTTTTAGAAAAACTTTTACTGTAAAAAAAAGTACTTATTCACCTTCTAAAAGTTCGATCAGAGGTAGACTTAACCTCGGTAATGGTTCATATTCCGATTCAACATTTTTTTTTTGTTACCCACGAAGTGTCCTAGGAGGGTTCCAACTATAAAAAGACACTTTTAAGTCATCCATACCTAGATTAATCCCCGTTCGAGTCAACTAATTCTCTTACGAGAGGTAAAACTCTGACTCTAAATTTTAAAGGCCCGATTCAACATTTTTAAATCCAAATCTTCAACGAAGTCATAGTTAACTTCGATCACAAGAAACAGAATTATAATACCTGAACGCCTCGAAAAAGAATCTCCAACACATATCACATCACACTAATCCCACTCGAAAAATAGTGGTTTCACATCAAAATTTCCTATTCTTTTTCACTGCATCGGAGGAGACTTGTGGTCGGAGCGTCGCCGGACGCCGCTAGCAGCAAATATGTGGCCAACGGTTAATCAAAGAGGGGATAACGGAAAAGCTGCTTTCGTTTGTTTTGGGGTTGGGGGGGGTATCATCGGTACGAAACGACGTCGTCTCTATTAAATCAAAGTTAATTTTCTGTGCCTCCCAACTCCTCTAGGTTCTGAAACCAACCAATAACTCCCTGTTCCGTCGATGATTGTAGGATCAAATTTAACATAGCCATGAATTGAAAACTTTGGATTTTTCATTTCAACGGCAACAGAAACAGTGAACATATGGAAGTTTAATCTGTCGGATTCTCCAATCCTACAAAAAAAGCTGTCCAACAACTCAGGCAAAAATTAGATGTTGAGCATCACAATATTGGTAAATTTACTGGGGCAACTTAATCTTGTAGTAGATGCTTATCTTGTACAATCAGACGTAGCTTTCACGATCTTCTTTGCCTGCCAATTTGTTTAAATCATTTCCTTTTGGCCAATAATTCAAACATTTATCTTTTTTGTTCAATTCCTTCTATTCTGACGTAAGTAAAACAGATATTATAAAAAAAAGTTTAACTTTGCAAATGAATATATTCACTGCCCACTAATGACAGAGACATTGAAATCCAATAATTAAGGTAGGTAAAATCTCATCGGACACTTCGATAAGCAGTTTTGTATAATATACAAAGAAGCTCTTCAGTGTCGCAATATCTCTATAAATTCTAACTTGGAAAATCCTTGTCTACCTCATTTTCCTAGTATGGAGTTTTGGTTAATATGTCAAGCTTTGGTTTTCAGTGGCCTGATGTTCTCTTTCGTCATGGTAAATTGTAAAATTCCTCCCATATCTTTAAGGGGTACATTAGATTCCTCTCCATTTCCACCCAACTTTCTCTTTGGAACTGCCTCTTCTTCTTACCAGGTTTTGTTGCTTTCCCCAAATCAGATTATGCGTCCTGTATATGTATATTCCCCTCCACTTTAATTTGTCCTACCTTTCCGGCAGTTTGAAGGAGCTTATTTGAGTTATGGTAAAGGCCTTAACAACTGGGACATTTTCACTCACCACCCAGGTTAGCTGTTGCCTCAAAGGTGTACAGCTTCAATGTCATCCAGTCCAGAAATTTGTGTGTAGCATTTTTTTTTTCTTTTGGTTTCTTTCAGGTAATATAGTTGATGGATCTACCGGAGACATAGCTGTTGACCACTACCACCGATATCTGGTGACCTACTTTATCCTTCAAGCTTCATTAAATTTCATTGCCTGGCCAAAATTTTCGTTATGTGTTTTCAGAAAATAGAATCACATAGAGAGGCCTTTGCAATTTGTAGTGGTTAAATTGTCTCGGGTATGGACAGCTTATTGAGGGTGTGTGCCCCACATTTGATGACCAATTAGATTGCTCTCGTCAGCAAATAATGAACCGTCTATTTTTAATGCCATTTAAAGGCTTTAATTGGTGTATTGGTGTATATGTAAAGTTCGTTGTTTTTGCACCTGTGTTTGATTGCATGGCCGTGCCAGATTTTAAATTCCGGCAATTCTGTTCTGTGAAGCAAAAGGACAATTCCCATCCCAGCTGCTTCCAATTATTGTTACAATTTGTCGAAGACATCTGATATGTTTTTTATTTTATTCATTCTCCTATGTGCTAAAAGTAAAACGTAATGATGGAGGCCAAGTATCCATCAATGAACAATTGTAGGACAATAATCAAGTTTGTCATCTGTGAAATGCTAAAGCAGGAAGACATAGATCTCATGGACAATATTGGAGTTAATAGCTTTCGTTTCTCCATATCATGGGCAAGAATCCTACCCAGTGAGTTCACCAAATCGATTTCTAACTTGGCTTGACCACAATCCTCCTTATCTGATCTAAACATTTATCCAGAGGGAAGATTTGGAAAAGAGAACGCGGCTGGCATTGGACACTACAACAGGGTCATCAATGCCCTTCTGCGTAAAGGTTGATTCAAATAAATTAATCTTTCTCGGCATGGCCTCAGACCTTGACGCACTAACGTCTACTTCTGGATTCAGGAATCCAACCTTTTGTGACATTGACTCACTATGACATTCCCCAAGAACTAGAAAATAGATATCAAGCGTGGCTAAGTCCTCAAGTACAGTAAGAAGACATTGTCTTTCAGTCATGACAAACCATATGCCTCTCAGAACGATTCAACTCTTGACACAAATTCAATTTTTCAGGGAGGATTTCGAACACTATGCAAATACATGTTTCAAATATTTTGGAGACAGAGTGAAGTTCTGGACAACTTTCAATGAGCCAAATGTTGTAGCAATTCAGGGTTATCGAACAGGGGTTTTCCCACCATCCCGTTGCTCTGGTTCATTTGGAAACTGTAGCAGAGGCGATTCAGGGAGAGAGCCTTTTATTGCAGCCCATAACATGATCCTGTCTCATGCAGCAGCTGTTAGAGTTTACAGGACTGCGTACCAGGTATTTTAAAGGTTCTTTGGGACACTGTCATTACGTTCCGTACTCATTTTAGAACAAACAGAACTTGATTGCCTTCGGGTGTATACAACTTCAGAAAGAGCAAAATGGCAGCATTGGAATTGTACTCAATGGCATATGGTATGAACCCATCAGTAATTCCTGGGAAGATAAGTTAGCAGCTGAGAGAGCCCAAGCTTTCTACATGAACTGGTATGCATCTCTATCATTCAGTTCTCACGGAGTTCCAGAATCGATGATGAATATTTTTTTTAAAATTATCAGGTTTCTGGAACCAATTATATCTGGAAAATATCCAGCAGAAATGCAGGACATTCTACGATCTGATCTGCCCGTGTTTTCAAACAACGAGCTGAAGATGCTGCAGAATGGATTAGACTTCATAGGGATAAACCACTACAGCAGTTTCTACATTAAAGACTGCTTGTTTGCTTCATGTGAGCAAGGACCTGGAGCTTCAAGGACGGAAGGTTTTGCTCTACGTACGCCACTAAAGGATGGTTTGTTGATTGGCGAACCTGTATGCCAACTCAAATAACCTGCGCTATTCCACAATTTTCCTATCTTTATCGAGAAATAACTCCTGCTTCGTGCTAATGCAGACTGCAGTTGACTGGCTCTATGTTTACCCTCGAGGAATGGAAAATATATTGACCTATTTGAAAGGCAGATACAAAAACATACCAATCTACATCACAGAAAATGGTGAGTGTCGACCCAAGTATAGTACATTCTTCAGTATCTGCTATCGTTCATAATCTCTGGACTACATTATGCTATTCCTATAGGTTTTGGTGAGAACGAAACCAACAATTCCAACCCTGAAGCTCTCAGAAGTGATATCAAGAGACTGGCTTACATAAACAGCTACTTGGATGCCCTAGAAACGGCTGTGAGGTGACAACTTAGTTACGAAGAGCTATAACAAGTGAACTTTTTATATGATTTTTATTGCTTGCATGAATAAAAGAAACAACCTAATCCTGTGTTGAACAGGAAAGGCGCAGATGTGCGAGGATACTTTGTCTGGTCGTTGCTTGATAATTTTGAGTGGACTTCAGGATATGCAATACGGTTTGGACTTTGCCATGTTGATTATTCCAGTCTGAATAGAACTCAAAGACTCTCTGCAGGTTGGTACAAAGAGTACATTGCTAGTCACAGGGCTGTTGCATCTGTCACCTAAGTTCTCACTTGTTGGAAATGTAAACCAAATATGGTATAGAGATTTAGTGTTGAATTTGGCTCTCCAACTGAACTCGTGCGCTATGTCTCATATGACATTTGTCACCCAAGTCCTCCCTACACTCCCACAGTATCCAAGGGATGTATCTGAGAACAAGCTCTACAATTTTCTCTGCTTTTATTTTCACCTTCCCTATGTTTCTGTAGTCATTATTGAACTGTCAACGCTACGTTTCTAACAGTCAGATTTGAGAATCTCTATGCAAATATAAATATAATGAGATTATAAATAGCCTGTAGGAAATGATTTCTGTATTACCAACAAACATAAGACAGTAAGTTCTGAGTCCTAAAACAAAAATAAAGATAACATAAAAATGTACATTCACATAATATTTTGGCCATATTTAGAGATCAGTATCAAAAATATTTCAAATTCAGATATATTTATAAAAAAAACCTTAAGAGAGAGTTTACGAGTTTAATGCACTCAAATGCAGTAGATTTTCATGCATGCAATTAAAGGAATTTAATTGCATTATAATGAACTGTCCAGATTCTAGTGATCGAGTATTTGAATGCAAGTAAAACGGAGCAGTAATGTCTTCAAACACCTGAGAAGACCAAAATGCAGAAAATTGAAGACATTAGGATTAACGCAAATAATAGACCACAAAATGTGAGGCTCCAACCAATACTGTAAGTTCTGGACGTTCAATTGAAAAAGGTTATGATGATATCACATCATGTAAAATTCGTAAAACTAACCCTGCCTGCACAGCTCCATTTGCCTCCAGCTAACACTGTATCATGAAGCCCTCAGGTTCTTGTCTTTAAGTAGATTCCTCTCTGTTGAATCTATGTCAGCGCAATAAATCCCATTTAAGAAAGTTCATTCCGAAGGGACTCTGATCAGCTGCAACAGCTAGTTAAGACCTCTTGTAAGTGCAGCAACACGATAGGGCTTTGCCTTCACTCAAAGATACCCATCTTGTATTAGATCTCAAAAGTCCAATATCTAATTTAAGCTATTCCAGATCTCCACCAGGGAGATCCAGCCTCAAAAAAGTGCTTGCCATTATCCCAAGAAATTTGGAATGCCTGAAGCCCAATACAAACAGTCGGTTCCTTTCCATGCTGAGCAATCCACTTGGTAACAGCCATTTCTTTAGCATCCTCACCAACATGACCCTCTTTATATTTGCCAAACGGGTTAAGCCCAGGACTTGTCAATTCTGCAATTGCAGCAGGCATGTACATTGAGTCACCCACCAGTGGCGCACCACAGGCAGCCAGTTGAGCTCGAATCTGCAGCATACAATACTAACTATAAAAAGTGACAGGGTAGCACCTAAACTTATATGGTTGATAACAAAATATAATTCTCTTCAGTTATACCCTCCTGTTGATATCTTGATAGAAGATCTAACTTAGAATAAGCCCTCAAATCAAGACACAGTTCTGGTACAATTTTCAATATTTCAAGGAAATACCAATTGCTAGCTAGTCTGAGTGAGTTAAGAGGAAGCTGACAAGTATCAATCAAAATGAACTAATGATTTAGAGATATATAAACTCAGCAATTTAACACTTACAATCCCATCCTATACATCATTCAGTATAGGATAAATGGGATTCCACCTGTTTCCTTTAGATCAAAGAGTTCCCGAGTTGCAATAGAAGGAAAGCATATGTCAACAACAATGTCATCAAAGTTAAAAAGATCATAGAAAATGGCTGTGATAGGGAAACAAAATGTCCAGGTACAAAGAGAAAACTCTACCTGATGTGTCCGACCAGTCAAAAGATTGATTTTACACTCATATGCATAATCTCTTGAGGGCCATCCACAGTCTTCTACACAGAAGTCCTCTTTAGTTGCAGCATTTGGCCATGGAATTTGCTTGCACTCCAGGACCTCAAGTTGACACAAATGCCAACTTTCCACAAAGTCTGCTAGTCATAATCTTTGTTCAATTTCTCAACCAGAAAAAATTTGAGTGGATGACATGCAAACAAAAGGTAAAAAAATTTTGTAGATACAGATATTCAACACAATAAAAGATGAAGATCATGCCCTACTGCCATTCAGGACTGAAACCAATTAAGATGCTCATCTATCAAATCCTTTCCACTTAACTAACAGAATTCCTAAAACAGCATAACTAAAATGCAACCATGGGCGTTATTGATGTGAAGATTTAGTGACACTGGCAGATGAATACAGTAGATGGAATCAAGAAGGTCAAAAAGGAAGAGAGGAAGTGAAGGGGGAGAGAGATTTGATTGGTTCAGGTATCACGACAATCTTGAAGACACTCCTTGAGATTTACATTCCCTAATCCATGCCATGATGACTACCACCGAAGAATATGCAACTGCCTACTGTAAAGAACACAAAATTTTACAAACTATATGGTGCATGATAGAAAGGGTCACCTTCTGAAACAAATCGTGGAGCAATATTTACGGGACGCATGTAATGGGTAATCAGTCCAACTGGCACAGGGGATGCAGCAAGAGCAAGATAAAGCTTCTTCACGCTCTTCTCCTGCAGTAGTAGACAATAGACATCAATAATCAACAATATTGAGATACATTTACAGCTAGAAACTAAATCCCATTATCTAAAATCACAATGCATACTATCCATGTGAACAGGGTTATCAGCAATCATAGTCAGCATCACTAGGTTCTATAAAGCTTGAATGCAACACCAATTAACCATAGTTATTCAATCAACACCATTACATGGTAAGAGTATCAAAAACTTACTCTAATCTTTTTATGGAAAACTGAGCAGTACTCCTTAGTCCTTGCTAATACAACACTGCAAATTAAGCGCTGTCCATCATTACCTTTCTCCCTCAGAGACAAACATCAATTATGCAAAAATTTTAACGACTTAATACCAGCCTTCTGTGCAATTATCTATCTGATGGGTAGTCATCAGTAGTTCAGTTAGTCCCAGAGCACGGGAGGTAAATGTTACACAATTTTCTTCTATGTTGTCTGTAGTACCTCCAACCTAAAAGACATGGAGATTTAAGAAATTCATAAACAATTAGTTAAATAATTACCTGACTAGGACAATAAATTCCACCTGAGATTCTCATGAAAGATGTTGAATTGAGTGCATCTATGACATCTTATACACTACCAAATTACATTTTTGTATCAACAAGTTAATTGATTTAGGAAAAAGGTAGAAACTACCAGTTGATTTTCTGGACATGAAACCACAAAGAGATAACGATACATTTTGCTACCAAAAAGTTAGCTGATTAAGGTTAACTATGATTAGTAAGTTATAGTCGGTGGATGGCTAGTCCAAATGTCTAGGGCAGTTCAATGCCAAACTAAACATGAAGTCCAGCATTAATTAGCCACCAATACTTTGCTCGAATAAAATAACAGCACCTTGAGAAACGATAAACAACTGCAAAGAATATGAATAACCATGACCCAAAATTTACTATCGAACTCTTAACTTTTGATACAGGTCTTTATGTCAGTCATGCTACCTGTTACAAACAAGCTTGCAAATGACTAATTCATTCTAACAAACTAAAGCTTATTGGGAAAAAGAGATTGCATCATCAAACATGTTGAAGTACTTCCATAAATGATTACTAGAAAATTAATTTGAAAACAATAAAAGAAAAGAAAAAATGATGATTATTGGACAAAAAACATACTGATGTACCAGCAGGTTTGTCCAAAACAACATAAGATTCAGTCACAGCTATGATCCTTGACTTCCAATCAATGTCATAACACCTGAAACATATCCAAAGACCAGCAAGTATAATACTTGCATTAATCACCATACGATTTAAAAATACAGTATCTTACCGTGGAAAGCGCTTTGGATGCACATGAACACGCAAGTACATTCCAGGTTCAAGAAGCTGATTTGCGTGGGTTATCCTGTAAGTTTTTTGTGCTTCCCGCACGGTTTTTCCTTTGATGGAAGCTCTTTTCTTGAGAACTGAAGGTGCAGTAACTTCTTCAAATTTCCTCATCACCTCCGGAGTTGCTGTTGGAGGCGGATGCGGGCATACAAGGGCATAATGCACTGCTCCAAATTGGATAAGATCTGCAACATACCTTCAAATGAGGAAACTTGCTTGTATCATTCTGTCCTGAGATATCCCGATATTTTGATATTGAGAATATCATGAATTATGGTAGAACACAAGGTGAAGAACTTACAATGGGGGGAGATCCAGAGCTTCACAAATGTAGTCCAGAACACGGCACTCACTTGAAACAATCAAGTGCTCGATTCTAGGGGGACTATTGTATGGGGGACATGGAAGTAAGCGATTATACTCAGGGTGGCTGAAACATCAACAAACATCCGTAGCAAAAGGATAAGAATGAGTTCTTCACTGAATTGCAAAACCTAGAGAGAGAGAGAGAGAGTTCCCGTTATATACATTCTTTGCCAGAGTATCTCGTTATTCTTGGCAACCAAACCAAAAAGAAAATCAGCACTTTATAGAAAAAAAATGCTTTATCATGAAGAAATCATCCAGTATTAGAAATTTAAAAAAAAAAGAAACTTGAAAATGGGAGTACCCAGTAACAG
Organism: Erythroxylum plowmanianum; assembly: GCA_025531925.1. Taxonomy (NCBI): domain Eukaryota; kingdom Viridiplantae; phylum Streptophyta; class Magnoliopsida; order Malpighiales; family Erythroxylaceae; genus Erythroxylum; species Erythroxylum plowmanianum. The sequence continues at coordinate 30,847,825 of JANVCQ010000002.1, forward strand.
AAGAAGTTGCAGTTGTATAAGCAACGCCGGGCTTCGAAGATTGACAGCTAAACTTTCTCTCGTTGGAGCAAGAAGTACAAAGAGGTAAAACAGATTTGTGGCTACACTTACTGGGAAAGCAAGTACGGGGAGACGCTAACGTGCACCGGGGTGACAACTGCACTCCAAAACTCCGGCAACTCATGGTGAAGATTGAAGATATGGTAGTCCTTGAACCCATCGTCACTTCTAGGTTAGGAACTGGGAAGCCGGAAGCGTAAGGCCAAGGAACAGGGTTGGATAAGATGGTAAAAGGGTTTTAGATGGGTTTTGGTATAGGTTCATGTCCTACAACGGGCCTCTCAATTTCCTTCATAGCCCAATTTCGACAATATAAATATTTTCTTTATATATTAGAAAATAATAGACAAGTTATAAAGTGGTAGTGTAAGACTTTTAGCACTTTGAAGTAAAAAACATTATCGGAGACAGACATTATCGGAGAACTCTATCTGTCCCGTTAAATTTTCTGTTCCAATTACTCTATTATAACTTTATTTTATTAAATCTTATCTACACATTTATATGAAGAACATTATAACTGAAAAAGAAGATCTGATACTTCTATTTAGACCCCCTTTTTCTCTATAACTCAAATCTCTCGTTAATAGAACCTTTTGACCTAGTTGGCTAAAGCATAAAGGTACTTGCCTAAATTTGCGGAACTACCAAAACTAATGAAGAACAGAGGTATTGTCCTTTAAGAGTTTGGGATATGCTAGGTCTTTCCTGTCTGGTTTGATAACGATCTAGTGATCCCAAACATTTATCTCAACCTACTGTCAAAGTGGCAAATCCGTCCAAACATTTATATTACAATTAAGAATCGACCCAACAAAATATGCACATAGCGGAACTCCTGGCCCTACGATACGCGCTCGCCTTTGCCAGCAACTATCCATGGGAAGGACTTTTGATCAAGTTCGATTCCAAGGAATCTTTGCGTTGTCTCACCCTTCCTGTTGATATTTTATTCTTTCATCCTCTGACTAATTCGATCTATGATATCCGCTCCTATCTAGAAAGGGCTCCTCACTATAACATCACCCATGTGTTTCGAGAAGGTAATCAGTGCGCTGATTTTTTAGCCCGTCTGGGATCGGATTGCGCCCGTTCAAAACGCGTCTGGCATACACCCCCTCCTGGCATCATTCACTACCTGCGCGCTGATGCGCAGGTGTAGCGTTTTCTCGTTAATGTTTATGTTTGTGTGTCTGATGTAACAAAAAAAGTCATACTAAGACAATTAATGCATGTCTCATACCCAAGTTCATTTAGTACTGGGAGCTACAATATTAGTAGAGCTCAATAGCCTTCGTACTCGGATTGGTTCTTTACCCCTTTCTTTCTATTTATTATTCTCAACTTTGATCATGCAGTTGTACTTGTACCACAACTAAGCAAGTCAAGCTTCTAGTGATAACTCACATGCAAACTCTGAGATATACAGCTTCCATGTTACCCCTTTCTTTCCAGTGATTATGTTACGAGCCAAGATGGGTTGCATGAGCTGCATGAGTGAAGTTGATGTTGGGATACGACGTTGACTGAGTCTTACTTTGTTTATATTCTGTTATTGGCTTTCCCTTATCTTTAGCTCAATTATTACTTAGTGGATTAGTTAGTGGATTTGTTTGTTCCTAGTTTGTAGGAGAACATGGTCATTAACTGTTGGGACCCGATCCGGGAACCGGATCCCAACCGAAAAGCGAGAACGGAAGCGAAACGAAAAACACGAAAAATACGAGGCGGAAGCAAAACACAAGCGGAAGCACATCGAAACCAAATCGAATCGAATACAAATCGAACGA
>JANVCQ010000002.1:30879689-30899205 GCA_025531925.1 Erythroxylum plowmanianum
TCAACACAAATCAATTCTTGTCTCATAGCACAATAACATCTATACACAATTCACATACAAAAACACTCATTTTATTTCAAGTAATAACTCTAAATTTTCCACCTAAGGATCAAGGTCCAACAGGTTTAGATCAAGTGTCTTGAGTTTCCAACGCTTGTTTTTTTTAGGTACACGTTTTCAGATGTCGGAATTTGACCGTCAGTGTGATTAAACCGTTTTGTTTTCTATGTTTTCGATTCCGCTTTTGACTTTCTGCCACTTTGTTTTTCGAATTATGATTCTGCGATTTCGTGCCATTTCTATTCTTTTAGTTCTGCACGTGCTTCCAATTCCTTCGCTTTTGGTCCGATTTGATTTCTTTCGCTTTTGCTCTCTTTGTTTCGCTTTCTGTTTCGATTTATGATTTCGAGGTTGGGTTCCGAAAACGGGTCCTAACATCAAAACCCTGTTTGATTCTTTTAGCCATAACTTTGTTATGGGATCTCCAAATGAGATGATTCTTATCTCTAAATAATAATAGAGCCGCAAATATTCTGAACAAGCCAAATTGAAATTCTAGTTTGAGGTTTCCCAAAATCTGTTCGAAAATAGGAGAAGTGAGTTGTTTTAATGTTTGTCCTAGTGTGGGCACGCCACCCTTGTAGGATACGCATTTAGATGTCATGAGGGCGGAGTGCCCAACATCACCAACCCATTCATCTTCCATACTTGATTGAAGTACATGATGAAGTCAAAGGGAGATTCTAGCTTTTTACCTTATGGTATGCTGTTGACAATGATTTTTAGAGAATTTGGAATCTTTCTCGACAGAGGTAACAAGATAAAGATGGATGTGAAGAACATTATTAATGCCACCACTATTCACAGAATGCGAATAAAGTTTAAAGATAAGGTGGATACAGGTTCTCCACCAAAAGCAAAGTCTGAGGGGGAGCTTATAGTAAGACAGAACAGGAGTGAATCTGTTACGTCTGCAAGAAAAACAAAGCCTCGATTGACAAGAAGAACATCCGCAAAAGAAAAGATTGGGAAATCGTCTCATGTACCAATAAAAGCTAAGATGATTCTACAGAAAGAGGAAAGATGGGTTCAACAATCATCGCAACAAGTGCCATTGAAGAGAAAGGCGGAGACACTTCAATCAGAAAAATCTAAATAGTTAAGAAGGTCACCAAGACTATTGACCTTACGACAACAAGAACAGAAGAAGCAGAAAGCTCTGATTCTTGGTGGAGATTCTGAAAAGCAAGAGAAAAGACAGCAGCCTACTAGATCAATTGTCTCTATTTTACAAAGTCAATCAGCAAAATCATTTGGAGAGACAGAGATAAAAGGAAGTTAGTATTTGAGAAGAAGAAGTCTCAACATCAACTTTCTTCTAAACTGGCAAAAGGAAAAAAGAAGGTGAAGCCCAGTCAGAAAAAGGTTTCTTCATCTAATGTTCAACAGAAGACAAAGACAGTTGAACACCAATTGAAACCTTATGATCCTTCTCAACCAATCAACAAAAAGGATTTGAGAATGAAGATTATAGATGAATCAGTACCTATTTGAAGCAGAACTTCAATTATTATCAAAGAACCTGAAAAAAATTTAGTCAAGGTACAAGTCGAACCTATATCGATTAACGATCAGACAATACATCTTCTAAGTCATGAAGAACGAAGACTATATGGTATTCTGTGAGATGAGAAGGAAGAACCATATCAATGAAGATTTCAAAGGATCAATGATTTGAAGCCTTCTATTCTTACCTTTGGAGGTCAAATCAAAAATTTAATTCCAAGGATTGCAGTATAAAATGCATCCTCAGGTCGTTTGATTTAATCGGAACCTAATCAATGGAACTAAGCTAGCCTATATGTCATGATATGCAAACTAAATTAGCAAGGAAGTGGGGGTTTTAATCTTTGGAAAATTTGACAAAAATAAGTGAATTGAAAGAAAATGTAATGAAAAGTATTTTTGGATTTCGGGAATAGAAAAGTGAAAACGAATTTTTACTTTTCTATCATAGTATCCTCTTGAAAACGAGCTTTGGTTATCATAGTTCAAAATGAATTTTTATGGGAGTGAATCACTAAGTTTCAAATGGTAAACCTTAAAGAACTCTTTAAGTCCAAGGTTTTAATCAATGAACTCCATTTCTTAAAACCTTGTTGAATGCATCTTAGTGTGTGCAATGGGTAAGTCAATGCAATAAATCATTTCGGGATCTAGCATCATCTCAATATCAAACACAACTAGGCAGATAAAAGAGAATTAACTAAATTACAAATAGACATATATGAGACTTCATATATTCAAGTTCCAAGTCTACATCAACAAATCCCAATAACACATTGAATGTTCAACACTTGATTAAACTCTAATCAAGAATACTTAACTACAAATTACAAATCCTAAACCTAGGAGTTCATAACAATGTAGCTGAACATGATTAAACTACTCCCCTTTGAAGCCCATTGAGCTTTAGCCATTGCTACATCTTCAAGAGGAAAAGGTGCTTAGCCAAGCATTACTTCAGGGGAACTCACAATCGAAAACCCACCGGAAGCATCCATGGTAGCAGCTGTCGATGGAGGAGTTGACGATGAAAATGGAGGAGAGGCGATGATGAATGTCCGAAGTTGAGAGAGTGCAAGGTGTTGTATATGTGATATGAATGTCGGCTCTCTTAACCTAATATGGTAGGTTTTAAAAGAAAATGAGTTTGGATCGGGTTGCACAGTGGGTAAATTTTTGAAAATAGTTCGGGTATTCGAAGGTTCACCGCGGTAAACTTTTCCCGAAAGGTTTTAGCTTCATTGCTGGCTCTTTCACAGTGACGAAAGAATTAATTTTCACCGCGGCGAATTTTTCCCGAAAGTTCTGCCTGGAATTCTTCCTACTTCGCTAAGGCAACAGATCCCTTTCGCTGCGACGAACTTCCTGTTGCACCTATTCACTTGTTGACTTCACTTCAGCCTTCTTTGACTCTACATCTTCTTCTTGAGTCCCTTCTCCTTGAGTCTCCTGTAATGAACAAATGGTAGTTTACAGTATCAATTGTTCTCATAAAATTAATTAGTGCAATTAATACTGATTTGTGACAATTTTTACTCTCAAACTACATAAAATAAAGGTAGACACTCAAGAGTCAGTTTCAGCATAAAATCTAGAAATAGGAGTCAAGAAGTGTAGTAAAAGTCATGAAAATGTCGCCAATTTATATAATAAACTTAGGCTCAATCAATTGGGGATAAATTGTGTAAGAGTATTAGGATTGAAACGTATATTTAACAAAGAGTTGAACAGTTAGATAGCGCATTAAGTGAGATAGAGGGACTCACAGAGGATGAAAGGGATATTGCTTTAGGCAAAATTCCTAATCATCCTACACAAATGCTTGTGTTTTTCACTCTTGTGTCTTCTCGAAGACTTGGGTGAGTAAGAAGGTTTCTTGCCACACACTGAAGATTATATTGATGTAGAAGTTATTTTGTTTAGTTATTTAAAATAGGGCTGAAACTTATTTTTTGTTCAACTAACTAACTTTTTAGTAATTTAAAGCCCTATGTTATTTTTATTTTCAATATCGTTCCATTGTTGCGACTATATAATGAATGTTGGCATGAGTCGGACTAGAAAAATTAAACAATTCAAAATGTTGGAAAGTAAAATTAATACTAAAAAAATAATTTAATAATAATAACAAGAAGAAAATTAATTTATAATAATAATAATAATAATAATAGAAGAAGAAGAAAATTAATAATAATAAGGAATTTAATAACAAAAATAAAAATAAAAATAAAAATAAAATTAATTGATAAAATTAATAGTAATAAGAATAATAATAAGTAGAAAATTTATAATAATAATTAATAAAAGCTCAAAGTTAGGTTGAAGTTGGTTGCTTGTGTCATGTGTCGCATGAAGTTAAATGGTTCTTTTAGTAAAACATTCAGATTTTTTTTTGAAATTGGGTTTAATTATAAGGATAATCCAGCATCACAGTTGAGAGTGTTTAATAAAAATGTCGACGCCTATCCCAACTATGTCTATTAGGATATCAAGTAGCTACTTTAGCTAACATGTGAGCTACCCTATTAACAGGCCTGGGAATCTAGGTAAAAGTAAAGGACCGAAATCCCGTAGCTGTGGCTTTGCACCCGACCATGATCACTCCCAACTCATTAATGCCTATGCTGGATCCATGGAATCATTGTACCAGTTGAAGGCTGTCGGTCTCCACCTCCACCAATATAACTCCTGTGTGTATCAACCAAGATAGAGCCTCTTTGAAAGCTATAGCTTCCGTAGTAAGAGGTGTGTAATATGAGTGGGAAAACCCAAAAAAACATTTAATAAAATGACCCCTTTGACTCCTTAGGACTACACCATACGACCTTGTCCCCTGAGCATCGTGAACTGCGGCATCAATGTTGCACTTTACAGCTCCATCGGTTGGGCCTGACCATTGGATTATTGGTGCATCCACCCCTAATGGTGTACCGGCATCTCTCTTCTAGGCTTGGGCATTTGTCCATTCTTCTAGGGATCGGTGTGATGATGCCACGATGGCCCGGGGGTCAAGTCTGCAATGTTGCCATATGAAGGAATTTCGAGCTTTCCATATATGCCACAGAAGTACACAAGCCCAACTCACCTCATCTCCCCTTCCCTTCAAGAGATCCTACAAAAAAATAAGAAAATTTGTAGCAACAGGATGTAGAGGTAATAGATCCCAACATGCTCTAACATGGGCACAATGTAGCAAAGCATGGGAGATTGTTTCCGTCTTATCACAACAAGGACAGATGTCCTCTATGGCCAAACCTCGTTGCTTAAGGTGGCCCTCACCGGGATAATCCCCCTACAAACTCGCCAAAGAAATTCCTTCGATTTGACTGGGATGGGTAGATGTCATAGTTGCTTCAACAGGCCAGCACATTCCTCAATTACCGTGGTGCTTAGCCATTTAAAGGCTATTCTATAGCCAGACCTGGCTGAGTAAAATCCATCTCTCGTAAAATGTCATATCATCTTATCTTGGTGATTGTTCATATGCATAGGAATTGAAACAATTTTCTCCACATCAATATCACAAAAAAGGCCTTGGATGTATTGTAGATCCCATGCCCTCTCGTCTGTTAGCATTAGGTCTTTCACTTTCATAAGTTCAAGTCCCTCTAATTTCACGTGTTCAATTGCCTACATAAATCTTCATTTCATTGTTTGGCTTCCTCCTTCTGCTTCTTATACTGTATTGTTGTTATTCCACGTGCTTTAATTTGCAGACTCAAACAGGTGGAATCCCCCGAAGATTCCAAAATGCTGCTTTATATTGCACTTTAGATGAAGTCTCAACAATGTTAACCTCTTCGGTTGTGATGAAGGCATGGATGGTTCCCCTGTTTGTCTGTGCATGTCTAAAACGTTGATTCTCAAGGTTGTCTCCAAGTAAATGCATGGATTTAGTTGTTGCTTTATTATTTTTTTGGCTTCAACTGTTCCAGGACTTTTTCGTTTTTTCCCCATCTCCATTAGCATTATCTTGAAAGTGCTTGATCAATAGTCTTTTCGTACGGGGTTCCTCAATCCCCTACATATCATTCTTCTTTTTGATGCCCTTAGGAGCATGCATTTGACTTCAGTAATCTGTCTTTAAAAATTAGGTGGGCCATTGTTTATGATATGATAATAGTAATAATAATGATAATTAAATAGAAGAAGAAGAAAATTAATAATAATAAGGAATTTAATAAGATTAATAATAAGAAGAAGAAAATTAATTTTGTATAATAATGATAATAAAAATAATAATAAGAAAATTAGTTTTGTATAATAATAATAAGAAGAAGAAGAAGAAGAAGAAGAAAATTATTTTAGTATAATAATAATAATAATAATAATAATAATAATAATAAATAGAAGAAGAAGATAATAACAAGCAATTTAATAACAAAAATAAAAATAAAATAGATAAAATTAATAATAATAAGTAGAAAATTTATAATAATAATTAATAAGATAAGATTAACAAAGTTAATAATAATAAAAAAAATTATTTTTGTATAATAATAATAATAATAATAATAATAATAATTAAATAGAAGATAATAACAAGGATTTTAATAACAAAAATAAAAATAAAAATAAAATTAGATAAAATTTATAATAATAAGTAGAAAATTTATAATAATAAGAATAATAAAGTTATGACTAATATTATTATTATTAGAAAATTTGGCAAAGATAATAATAATAATAATAATAATAGTAATAATAATAATAATAATATTTTAGTGTTTTTGTTAGTTATTTCTTTTTCATTCCAAGTTTATATTTTTAAATCAAATATTGACATAAATTTTTTTTTATCTATTATATTCCGTTAACCAAATAATATAATACTTATTATATTCTATTTATCATCTTTCCTATTCTTAAGAGTAACTATTATATTACTTATCTATTGTATTCCTTTAGCCAAATAATATAACACTTATTCTATAATTACTTTACTATTCCATTCAAACAGCCAATCCAATTCCACGCGGACTCATTTTAAGAAAGGGACTGGTGTGGAAATTCGGAGGCCGCCCTTTCGGAGTCTTCATCTTCTCCAACTGCGACGTGGGATGATTTATGTCTCTGTTGACTTGACTTAGAAAGCCTTCTCCATTAACGTCTCCCTTTTGGCCTTTGCATCTCATTAATTTCGTCCTCAGAAAAAAGAAACATAGGTCAGAAAATCAATTCGTAAACGCCGATTTATTCATAAGGTTGATGATCGTTAATAATTGCTACCTGAGGAAACCACTCATCTTTCATTCATCTTCTCAATAATGGACTGTCTCATCAAATTCCTATTATTCCTGCTACTGTCCTTGCTTATCTCAAGCAATTTCACTCATGGAGCCGAATTCCTCTACAATATTTGCGATAACTCGTCCAATTTCACCAGTAACAGCACCTACAGAGCCAATCTGAATAGCCTCCTCTCCTCACTTTCCTCTAACTCTACCAATTCCACCCAGTATTACCTTAATGGCTTCTACAACACCTCGGCGGGCCGGAACCCTGATGAGATCTACGGCCTCTTCCTTTGCCGTGGTGATGTTAGCACTGAGGAATGTAGAGATTGTGTTGCTACGGCCACTCGAAATATAATCCAAAGTTGCCCTGTCCAACAGGGGGCCATTGTGTGGTATGACCTTTGCCTCCTCCGTTATAAAAATGATGACTTCTTCACCACCTTGGACGTCTCACTATCTACTACTGTATATTTGTGGAATGTGAATCACATCACTGTGGATAACGTCACTGCAGTGACGTATTTTAATGCTGTGTTGAACACTTTGAACCAAGCAGCCTATGAAGCTGCTGCTGCTCCTTCAGGTTCGAAACGATTCATTGTCACAAAAGATACCACGGATTTTGGAAATCTTTTCACTCTCGTCCAGTGCACACCAGACTTGTCTGGGGGAAACTGTACCCTTTGTCTTCAGAAAGCTATTGGCCAAGTTCCTATTGAGAGGAGGGGAGGGAGGGTGTTGACACCGAGCTGTAACGTTCGATTTGAACTTTATCCATTTTACAATCAAACATTTGCGCCGGCACCATCACCTTCGCCGCAGGTTCCTCCTCCTACATCTCCACCTCCAACGCCAGTATCATCAGGTGGTGATGAAATTTTGATTTCTTTATTTTATAAAAATAATTCATTAGTTGGTTTACAAGAATTGCTATGCATATATTAAATTTGTGGTAGGGATCGATTACTATAATTAAATCTGAAAAGGGCAATAGAGATCTTCAATTTTGATGGTTTAATTGTGTACCTTTTTTTGTTGTGCGGTTCCTATATCTGCTTTTCTATCCTTCACTAAAACGAGATTAACAAAATGGTAAGCTTTCACTTACATCCATTCTTGTCCAGTCGTCACGTTGACAAATTGCAAGATGGTCACACATGTTTTCGAATTAATGACTTCTCTAATGGAACAACGGTTCCATATCATCAGCTCCTTTGATGACATAGCATGGTTTCAACCTTTGTTAACTTTCATGTATTGATGCATTCGGTTTGGCTGTTGTAAATGCTTGCAAAGGTACGTACATCCTTTAAAATAATGGCTGTCAATTAATCACAGTTAAAAAGTAATTGCTGGTAATTTATTACATCCTTTTAAAATACTAATCATAGGAGACATTAATAGGTTTAACCTTCAAAGAATATATGTGAGAGCTTGGTGTTTTTACATTTTACACCTTCAGTTACTAACTTCAAGTCTTCAAGCACTCACAGGAAACATGAATTGAGCATATGAAAAGCATTCTGTTTTTACACATATTCATGTCAATTTATGCAGCTAGACTACAAATCCAACATTGGAATTTCATATATTAGCATTTAAGTGAAACATACTGATTGCCTTGCCAGGGAAGAGCAGCCTGTCAACTGTCACAATTTTAGCCATTGTGATTTCAATTTTTGTCTCTGCCGTGCTTTTCTGCATGAGTTACTTATTCTTAAGAAGGCGAGCAAGAAAGAAGTATGACTCTGTGGAGCAAGACAATGGTGAAATGTGTATGTATTCAAAGATGTTTCTATGTGCAAGAGCGTTTGAATGGCATTGTATATAACTTATTGCAACTTCTTCTTGCGGTATGTAGTTGGGAGCGAAATAACAACTGCGGAGTCCTTGCAATTCAATTTTGCAACCATAGAAGCTTCTACAGATAATTTCTCCGACAATAACAAATTAGGAGCAGGTGGCTTTGGTGAGGTTTACAAGGTAAGCATTTTGGATAATTGGTTTAACTATATTTGACTTGGATTGAATCTATGAATTGTCTGTGGCACACTGTAACACATGTGAACTGTGTGTTTCATAGGGTAGGCTGCCGAATAGCCAAGAAATAGCTGTGAAAAGACTGTCAAGAAGCTCTGGACAAGGTGTAGAAGAGTTTAAGAATGAAGTTATATTGGTAGCTAAGCTGCAACACAGGAATTTAGTGAGGCTTCTCGGTTTCTGTTTAGAAGGAGAAGAGAAAATTCTCGTTTATGAGTTTGTTTCCAACAAGAGCCTCGACTACTTTCTTTTTGGTTTGACTTCTAACATCCCTCACCTCAACATATTTATGCCAATTTCAATTGTATTAAAGATAAACCCATGAAAGTTGATTAGAAATCCAAACTTCAAGTTGCTCTTTTTTACAACTTTTAGACCCTGAAAAGCAAGGCCTACTAGATTGGTCTAGAAGATACAAGATAATAGGAGGGATTGCTCGAGGAATTCTCTACCTTCACGAGGACTCTCGCCTTAGAATCATACACCGTGATCTTAAAGCCAGCAATATCTTGCTAGATGGGGAGATGAAGCCCAAAATATCAGATTTTGGCATGGCCAGAATTTTTGGAGTTGACCAGACTGAAGGAAGCACAAACAGAATTGTCGGCACATAGTAAGCTTGAAAGTTTGAAACCATACGACTAGTCTTGCCTGCATATGAAATATTCTTGTCAGTTTCTTCTTATATTGCTCTATCTTTTGTCTGTAATTAGTGGCTATATGTCTCCGGAGTATGCCATGCATGGGCAGTTCTCGGTGAAATCTGATGCATATAGCTTTGGTGTGCTAGTCCTTGAGATTATAAGTGGCAGGAAGAACAGTTCTTTCTATCAAACAGACGTTACAGTCAATATTGCGAGCTATGTGAGTATTGAATTTGAAGTCATTACATCACTTGAACTTTGGCACCACAAAGAATTGTGGCTTGGCATTTAGAGAAAAGAAAGGAAGAGACGAAGATCCAAGATTCATGATAATTATGGCTTGAAATTTTGCAGGTGTGGAAGCATTGGAAAAATGGGACACCTTTGAAGGTGTTGGATAAAACTCTAGCAGAGACATATTCAAGGAATGAAGTTATGAGATGCATACATATAGGGCTGTTGTGTGTTCAGGAAGATCCTACTGACAGACCTTCAATGGAAAACATAGTTCTGATGCTTAATAGTTACTCCGTACCTCTTCCGATGCCTACACAGCCCGCATTTTTTATTCGCAGTGAAACAGACGGAAGTTTTGTGATGAAAGGATTTCTGTCAAATCAATCGACAAGTAAGTCAACGCTAGTATCTATTGATGAACAGTCAATTACAGAAGTCGACCCACGTTAGGTCAGAGTAAGAACAAAATCAAATGTACATATAAATTTTATTTGTATGACAGGGATAGAATTGCAGTTGCGGATACAAAATCTATGAATCTGGATTGTTGTATGATAGGGATTACAAATATTCTCTATAAATTGTAATTCTTTTAATTTGCACACACTTTCAACTCAAGAAGGATCAGTGGAGGTAAAAATTCGAATGCAATCAAACTTGTAAAGCTAAGAAACTACTTAGGCAAATAAATATAGTGCTTATAAAATAGAATGATGACTCTATTGAGAAATTAAATATTATTCAATGTTCAATCTCAGTCCTGTTTTAAGGCATAAGAAGACATTAACAACAAGGATTTAATGGTTATATTAACAAAAAGTTATGAAGATGGGAAAGAGACTTGGAAAATGTACTTTTATGTTATAGTAAATATATAAGGCAATGGAATAAGTGCTGTACTAATTTCTCCTTATGAAAATTCCTATAACAATTAAATTGTGATTTGCTTATCCTAACAACTTTGTTGAATATGAGACTTGTGATAGGGTCTTTAAGCATCCATAAAATTAAGCATCCATAAAAGCAAGCTGAAGCTTAAAAGAAGTATGCGAGGGAGTTTTTGCCACATAACCTATTGGGTAGAAAATGGCTTGCAGATCTTAGGAGTTGGATACTAGTGGTTGACTCTAGAGAGAGCTTGCGTTCATTATATAAAAATCAACATATATCCCAACGACATCATTACACAATATGGTCGCATCTTAGACCTTCTCTATAATAACATAATTAATCCACCAAACTTAATTATAAACTATACACTAGACCTGAATGCTACATATATAAAGAACCTTTATGAGTAGCTTAAGATTCAAGCTTGGATTCATCTTCATACTATTTGTAAAAGAATGGAGTTGGTGAGGTTACAAACATAAATATCAAAGTGATAATTCAAAAGATGGTTGTTACTTGTCAATATTAGAATGAAATGCTTCTATACGCTCTTAACGCTTACTATAAGCAGTAAGAATCTCGATAGCAGCAGCACCCTCTCAAAGTTAAGATATCATCTCTTTATATCCTTATTGAGAAAGAGTTACAAGAGTCTAAATGAGCAAAAATGTATTATGCATAGATGAACTTAATTAAAGAAAAAATATCAGCAAAGTACTTTTTATAGACAAGAAGAAAAATATGAACATTCTTATAAATAGATTTGGATATCAAAAAGATCGTCACAAAATAAGAAGACTAGAGAGACAAACTATGGCGGAGAAGAATTACTAACTAATAAATATTGATAACGTCACAAAGTATCTTGGTTAAGTTTTCCAATTGAAAATTAACAAATGATTCTCTAAAAAAGAGATAAAAAGAATAACTTGTTAGACTGAATATTGATAAATGAAGATCTAGGCAAAAATTAGAGTAGTCTAATGAAAATTTGTAAATAATAACATATAAAATAGATAAAATATAATTATAAAGAAATACATACATCAAATAGAAAAGACACTTTTGTTCCTTGAAGAAAAATCACAAAGAAGGGGGGATAGAGTTAGCAGCAATTTGATTTCTTGGGGTTTTATGAATCAACATTAGACCAAGTTCTAAAGTTTTGGTTTTTATTTTTTTGCACATTATGGGCCTATTGAAAGGTCTCTAATGTTAATTATTATGCATGAAAAATGCACATGTTTTCTTAAGTATTTTTTTATTTTCATGTTAAATTTTCTTATTTATTTTCAAGTAATTGTGATAAATTCACCTTTGATTAGATTATTAAAGAATTAGAGACTATTTCAAGAAAAATCAAGGAGAAAATCACAATTGTTAGAGGAAAACAGTTTGGCCATGCCCGTGTGCCAACTAAGTTTTATATGGATCAAGTGTAGTAAGAGATATTATCTAGAATATGATCTAGAGAGAAACTATATAGCATTTAATAAAATATATAAAGTAACACGAATTGAGTCATGATTGTGCTAGAGATTGTTTGTTGAACACATGAGAAATAGGAGGATCCATAAAGAGAAATAGGAAGATCCACGATTTAGGAGTAGAAGCATGTTAAAGACTGCATTTCTCTACTAAATGAAGTAAATAAATCCATGGCCTAGGTCATGATTATGATCCGAAACGTGTCCAAGGATGTGAAAACATATATAAAGGAGAAAACCCTAAATTTTATATAACTTTTAGAGACTGTACGCTTTAGACATATTTTTTCTCTTTAAAGGTTAAGGTTAAACATTAAAAGGTCCAAGAATCCTTGTGAGACCAATTTTAAGTTCATTTTCATCAACAAATCAAGATTTAGACAACATCTTAATGGATCAGGCTATTAATGAAATATGGATTTCATATAAATGTATTTCTATCATATTTTTCTAATTTTTATTGTTTCATTATTTTGATTGTGAACACTTCTCTATACTTATATGAGGAAAACCCAAGTATTTATTTTTGGATGAATTAATTATGTTAATTTATGAAATTAGATATATTTATATAAAATGCCTTTGATTAATTTTAACTCGTGATTTAATTATGTTCAAAACTAAATCTAGTTTTAATTCACTTGCAGGCATTTGGAGAGAGTTACCTATGAATGGACTATGATTTAGTTGATAGGGGGTTAAATGGGGCAATCAAGAGAGATCTATACGATCTTTTTAGTACTGGGGTGGAATCTTTAATGGGATTTCATATATATTAGTATATTTAAAGGTGTGCTAATTTGGTAAAAATATGGGTTAACTAACAGAAGAGTAGGCGATTGTAGTTGGAGAGAGTGCAGATGCAATGTCTAGGAGAACTTGCTATTCTAATTTAATAAATCCATTCTAAATTAATCGAATCATGAAATTAAAGGTAATACTCTAAGAAGTATTTATCTAAATATTAATATTAGAAATAATTTTTTGATAATTTTCCTTGTTATTGGTTCTCTTGATTACTAATTTAGATTTTCTTTTGTTTTATATTTATTTTATCAAAATTCATCAAATCAATCTTTTATTAATTTGGTTTAGACTACTTATTAGTTTTAAGTTTTTCAATCCATATGACTATCTCAAGGGATTGACTCATACTTACCATGGTGTTACTTATTAACAAAATCTGCACTTACTTTATTTATATATAGTAATTTTTTTAAAAGTTTATATGCAGTAAATTAGTGATAAGAATATTTGTAACTAGATAGAGAAATAACACCTATCAAGTTTTTGGTGGTTGCTGGAGAAGCAATTAATGGACTATTTTTTAATATCATATATTTGTTTTTAAAATTTCTTATTTTGTTTATGGTACTTTGTTTTACTTTGATTTCAAGGGTATCCCTTGATGTATGACAACAAGCTAACATTCTATTTTCCTAAAAGAAGACCAGAGCTTGAAAGAACACTTCACCAAGATTGAAGGGAACATATTAAAAATAAATCCAAGATACACTAAACTTACAGCCTAAATTTATAACGGGAGAGCACAAAATAATGATGACTGAATTATCTCTTATGGGGATGCTTTCTAGTATTTCAATGTTAGAGATTAATGCTAATTACTTAGGATCAAAAATAATATAATCCAAATGTTACAAAATTATGTACAAGTTGATAGATAACAAGATAAGGATCCTAATGCATAAATTACTAATTTCCTATGACATATTCAAGATCGATGGGACCACTAAGGACGCCATTAGCTTGAGGTTATTCCCATTTACATTGATGGATCGGAAGAAATAGTAGCTAAAAGCATTCCTTGTTGAGTCATTACTATATAAGATAGTACCGAGGAGAAATTTCTTACTAAATACTTTCCACCATCCAAGACGACGAGGTTAAAAATGACATCTATTCCTTCCATTAATTCAACGATAAAATTTTATCTAAAATATGGGAGAGATGCTATGACTTCTCTTACATGTTAACTATAGGTAATAACAAAAACCTGAGCTTAAAATATAAGATATCTCATGTTACGAGTTTTAAATTCTATAAAGGAGGACATTAAGGAATTTAATGTTATTCTAGAAATCCTATAATATAATAAGTTGATTTTAGGGGAATTTCAAGAGGAAAATAATCCCAAACTATTCACAAAATTAACCATCTAGGCTAACAATTATGATTATATGAAAAGGAAAATAAAATAACCACTTAAAATACTAAAACAAAGCAATAATCAAGAAGAAAGTAATATAAGATTAAGCTAAATTTAGGTATGAACAATTCTAGTTTCTTTGACCAATAAGAATTTCTAATTTAGATTATGCTCTCTCTCAGGTAACCAATGATGTAGAATGAATAATCAGTCTTGACTTCTTTCTTTATATTTATTAATTCATTTTTGGTTTACATGACTTTAGGCAGATAAAGCAACTTTTGTTCATTGAGAAACCAGTCTGAAGGTTTTTTTAAAAGATTTATTATTAGAGAATTAATGGGAACTGACCCCTATATTGGGCATCCACGTATTGTCAGCCATTTGTAGCACAACCCGCATCCTTAAATCAGATTATTTAAAATCTCTTTGTAACCAAGATAACCTAAGAATGAATTAATTCATTTTTTAAATTCTCATGATAGGTTTTAACCTAAACTAGGAAGATCTCATGGTTTCTCGAGTAACTCACACTCATTCTTCTTTATCCATATTATGATCCTTTTATATAAATTATCTCTCAGTTTTAATATATGTATCAAATAATTGAACCTTTAAGTTCAATTCCTTCAATTTAATCAATTATAAGAACATAAATAAATATTAATAAAAATAGAAGTTCATTAAAACAAAAACTCAATCAATTGAACATATCGCATCCTAGGTTTCATCTCACCTAAATCTATATCCCAATTAGTTTATAATCAAATACGAAATGACAATAAATAAAAAATAAAATAAAAAAGAAGTCATCATCATGAATCTTGAATCCTTAGTGAATCTTATTGAATTCTTTTCTTCTTCCAAGTTTGACTTCTATTTAATTAGTAGTTAAAATGGCTTCTAAGTGACTCTTTTCTGCTTTCAAACTCTCTCAAGGCCAAAACCTCTCTGTTCTCCCTCTTTCATTCCTATAATAATTCAAAACCCTAAACATGCCATAATAGGGGTCTATATATATAATACGTTATCCTTTGCCCTGTTATGTAACTTACATAAAATAGTGGGCCAAATAGAGATATAAATAGTTCATGTTGCTTGATAAAGCGCGGAATAGTAGGGTATGTAGGGTGGCAAAAAATTGATTCACCTTGGAACACGACCCTAACATAATTGTATATATGTGTCCTATTCAAACACATATCCAAGGATCATAGAAAGAAGCTTGACTCAAAGTTGATACCTTGCATCTTTGTTGTATATGGTGGTGTTCAGTTTAGCTTTAAACTTTATGAACTAGAGAAGAAAAAGGTGGTTAGGAGTCAGGATGTTTCCAAGAGGACAAGAGAGGTGTTGACCTTCTAAGTGGAGATAAATCATTAAGTATAGCTTATTAGATGGCACTATTAATTTTTCACCAATTCTTTCAACTATTGAGCAGTTATAAGTGAAGATGGTGAAGCGTGTGCCTAAACATACATTGGTGTTGATCAGATACAATCTAATAATGATAAGCTACATGAACCATATCTAGATAACAGTAGAGATAAATCTATTGAGGATAATAAGTAAGGGAGCAACTGGATCCAACAGCTAATGAAACACAGCTTCGACGGTCAACAAGAGAGAAAAGACCTTCCACAAGGTATCCAAGTTCAGAATACTTGTTACTTACTACTAAGGGGGAGCCTAAGAATGTACAAGAGGTTGCATCTTGTGAAGACAAAGATATTTGACTTGTAGCTATAAAAGAAGGAATGGATTCTTTGAAGAAGAATAATACATACAAGCTTATTATGCTTTCAAAAGGTAAAAATGCATTGAAAACAACTAGGTGTTCAAGATAAAGAGAGATAGTAACTGGTAAAACACAAGGCATTGATGGTAGTGAAAGGATTCGATCCAAAAAAGGTTATTGACTTTGATGAAATCTTTTCATCAGTAATCAAGATGACCTTAATTTGAAGAATTTAGGGTCTAACTATTTATTTGGATCTTAAACTCGAACAATTGGATTTAAAACAACCATCTTTTATGACGATTTGAAAAAGGAGATATACATGGAGTAGCCAAGAGGTTTCAAAGCTAAAGGCAAGGAAAATTTGGTATGTAACTTGAAGAAAAGTCCTTATGGCTCAAAACAAGCTCTAAGGTAATGATATCGAAAGTTTGATCTCTTTATGACAAATCATTGTTTCAAACAAACATATGATGAGGCTGGCATTTATTTCAAGAAGTACTTAGATGAGAACTTCATCATTCTTCTTCTTTATGTTGATGATATGTTGATTGTGGGTCAAGACATTGATAGAATCCAAAAGTTAGAGGAGGACTTGTCCAAATTATTTGATATGAAATATTTGGGACTTGAAAAGAGATTTTGGGTATGAAGATAACTCAAGATAGTAAGAATAAGTGATTGTGGTTGTCTTAAGATAGATATATTACATGAGTGCTAAAAAGGTTCAATATGCATCATCCCAAGCCAGTTAGCACGCCACTGGAATTATGCTATAAGTTATGTAAGCATGCATGTCCCTCAACAGAAAAAGGACAAATATGATATGTCCTTTATTCCATACCATCTGCAATAGGGTCTTTGATGTATGCAATAGTGTGCACGATGCTATAAATTGCTCAAGATATTAGGATGGTACGTAAATTCTTGTCAAATTCAGAGAAAATTCACTAGGAAGTGGTGAAATGGATTATAAGATACTTGAGAGTAACATCAAAGTAGACTTTGTACTTTGGTAATGGTGAGCCAGCTCTAGAAGCTTTTATAGATATAGATATGACTAGAGATCTTAATAGAAGAAAATCCATTTTAGGTTTTTTGTTCAAGTTTGCAAGGGAAGTCATCTCATGGAAATCCAAACTACAAAAGTGTGTGACTTTATCTACGACTGAAGCAGAATATGTAGCTGTAGTGGAAGCTCGTAAGGAAATGCTATAGTTAAAAAGTTTCCTTCAGGAGTTAGATGTGAAATAAGAAGACTATGTAGTGTTTTATGATAATCAAAGTGCTATTGACTTGGGCAAAAATACAATGTATCATTCCCATGATAAAAGAGCAATAATTAATGTTGAAGAAGGTTCATACGGATTTGAATGGTACTGATATGCTAACTAAAGTGGTTCCTAAAAACAAGCATAAGCTTTTTTATAAGCTTATCAGGTTGTACCTTAAGTAGATGATGGAGCAAAATGTGTCTTCCTAATAGTTAGGCTAAAGGAGGAGATTGTTGAGTGTTCAGCACTATTTTAAGACATTCAGCAATCGTAAACAAATTTGTGGTTCATTTCTTGACCTACGTGATCATGTAAATCAACCATATAAGTCTCTATAAACATGTGAAGATACACGACCATGTGTGGAGATTGTGTAACTCTTTATAATCATGTATGTTTACGAATGAGAAAGTGTTAAAAAGATATATGGTTACTTACGTGGCTGTGTAAGTGATTGTGTAAATTACATAAAATTTTATTTCGTGATACAAAAGAAAAAAAGATGTAGGTTTTTATAGAAAGTGCAACCACAACGTTTAAAAGTGAGAAAAAATAGAAAGAGGGAAAAGAGTGTTGTATTCTTATCCTTGTTTGATTGTTTTGAGGATTTGTTTGAGTGATTGTTGGTTGTGATATCAATTTTGATTTTAATCCTAAAACTTTATGAGATAACTTACTATTTTGAGGGTGAGAGATCAAATTTTTTTTGTAAATCCTTATTAAGTTTAGTAGGTTTAATTGTCGGTTTCCTCATGGTTTTTCCCTCTATATTGGAATGTTAATGTTGATGTTTGTTTCATCATTTAATTTGTTATTTTCATATTTTTCTACTGCTACAACTTGAAGAGTTCTTTCTTGTCACTAATATTTTGTTGATCGTTTAGAGTTTTGTGTATTTGTCTGCCAATATTAACTTTGGATTTAAAAGTAATTCTCATTTTAAGTAGTTCAGTTTTTCTCTAGAGATTAATGGATTATGATTAGTCTAATTGTCTTGTCAAAACTAATTTGAATCCTTATTTTCTACATGTGTTTATATTAAAGAGTAAATTTGACCCTTTTAAGACCCTAAGATTGTTCCCTCTTGATATTGATCTCTTGTGAAGGTCGCTGTGTTTATTATAAACTCATTAAGGACTTAAGAGTATTGATATTGGCAAAACTTTGAGGTGTCTTAAATTTTATTGATGTTTTCAAGTGGTCTTAATATGGAAGAACTAATAGGGCTACAATAAAATTATGAGACATTTCTATCCTAATCCTTCTCTCCTAAACGATTCAACAATATTATTCATTTACAATTGAATAAGTCTTTGACTTGTGAAGTTAAGCATGAGTTTTGTCATATGGCAATCTTCAATTAGCATTGTGCCATTTAGATATTTTTAATTAGATGAAAGACACAAATACAAAAAAGGGAAAATTATTGTTAAGTGACCTCCACTCAATTTAAAGGATATAAAAAGAATAATATGGGAGAAAAAGGAAGTCAATAACAATTAAGAGGATAAAATAAGACTCATTGTTCCATTCATTTCCTATGTGGATCAGAAATAGAGGATTGTAAAACTTTAGGGGGCAATTGGTTTGCATAAGAAAATGATAATAGAAATGAGAATGAATATAATGAGGAATGAGAATAGATATTATCATTATAATTATGATAGTTGGTTAAGAGGAAGCAATGATTACCATTACTACTGATAGTAGTTAGTTTGTAAAAAATATTAAGAAATAAAAATTAATTATATTGTAATTAATAATTACAATATATTAATTAATTAAAATATTGTAATTAATTAATTACAATATTTAAATTAATGAATGAATTATATTTTAATTAATTTTTTAAAAAAGGGCCACTACTGAGAAATGAGTTTCATTCCTCTATTAAATGGAGGGTATGGAGGGTTCCCTAAAAGTGAGATATTAAATTATTGCCCCTATAATGATAATAAAAAACCAACCATTCACTTTTCATTTCTTACCCATTAACCCCTTCCCAAACCCATAAATCAAGCTCCCCTTAGATAATAATAATAAAAAGAAGAACAACAACAAAATTAATTTTGTATATTATTATTATTATTAAGAAAATTATTTTTATATAATAATAATAATAAATAGAAGAAGAAGAAAATTAATAATAATAAGGATTTTAATAATAAAAATAAGAATAAAATAATTGATAAAATTAACAATAATAATTATTATAAGTAGAAAATTTGGCAAAGA
>JANVCQ010000002.1:30931470-30945800 GCA_025531925.1 Erythroxylum plowmanianum
ATTATTATTATTTGTTAATTTTTTAACTAAAACAAATCATTCGTAATAAACTTATCAATTAATAACACATTTTTAATTATCTAAAGGACCAGGGGCATTTTCGTCATTGACACATTTTTTCCGTTCTGTCCACTGCAACCAAACACATTCTGTCATCGAGACGGAGACAGTTTTTCTGTTCTGTCCACCATAACCAAACAGCTCACTGTTTCCAGTTTTTGTTCCGTTCCGTCTCCAAATTTATGTTCCGTTCTGTCTCCAGAAACTAGAGACAGTAACCATACGGACAGTATGTGTTTTCTGGTTTTATACTTTAGGAAGACTATCTCTATTTGTCTTACCAAGCTTTTAACATATAAATCTTTCGATTTTTTTCCTATTAGTCCGATATAAAATAAGAAAAGAATTATTTGTTGTAGAATAAATGTTGTAGGTATACTAAATATTGAAATTCGATAAAAAAAAAAGGATTAAATCAACATCAAGAAGAACTAGCAACTTGCTAAATGTATTAACACATTCATAGTTTTTCCTCTTTCTCTTTTATTATGTCATGCTTTAATTTAAAAGATATTAATATAAGAAAATGGCATTTCATAATTTTAGATAAATCTACATACGTATAATTGTTACATAAAATTTAAATATTCAATCTTTGATATTTATTCTCTTACTTAATATTTCAAAGTTATATAGAACCTATGCCCATGTTGATCATTTAAATTAACCTAATTTTTTAATACCTGGCATTCGATTAATAGCTAAGAAATTTATTCTCCTTTTATTTTTTTATAACCAATTGGATTTAAGTGATAGGGAAAAAATCATCTCCTTTATCTTATCTCAACCAAAATAAATACAAACATAATTAAAATATTTGTTTAGATGAAAATGAAAATTTGTATTCCTTATCCTAGTTTGAATTAGCTTTACTAATAAATAGTACGTTGATTAATCATTTTAGAGAAATTGAAATGTTTAAGGTAATGCAAATTAATATGAATATTATTACCTTTTAACTAATAAGATTATGAAAATAAGTCATAATAAATATTTTAAAAATTAAATTTGAACTCTAACAAATTTATTAAATCACTAATTGAAATTAGTTTTAAGTAAAAGTGAAACTCAATTTATACTAAAAACAAAATAAAAGTGCTTAAGATGACATTTAAAATGTTCAAAGAGTTAGTGAAACTTTAATTAAAAAATAATTAATATAAAATATATGAATATAAGTCTAAGTAATTCAGTATAAATCAAAGTGCATGATATAATCGTTAGAACATTAGATGTCTAGTATATTTATGACCTTCGGAAGAATCTAATTTATATGAGTATTCTTACTAGTCAATGGTATAAGTTTTCAAGTGATAATAAACATCTTAAGGTGGTAAAAGGTGTTTTAATTATGATGAAAGGAAAATTACAACATAGAATCTATGTATTAATAAGAAAGGTAGTAATGAGATTGATAGATATGCCTCAATCTTCAAGGATGAAAGAAAGCATTGTAGGATTACACATGCGGGTGAGTGGTCTTAGTTAGTAAGAGATGATGAAACTTCATAGGAAGAGCTCATTGAAGGATGACAAACGCAACAAGCTCAAACATAAAACTTCGTATGATTTTCGATTGTTCGATTTTTTTTAAAATAAAATAAATCATGAATTACTTAAATTTTACTCCCTCTTATTTAAAATAAGTGTTATTTTAGAGAGATGCATATTTATTAAGAAAGCTAGTGAAATTTTGATATACTCTTATTAATTGCATGTTGAATTGCCTTAAAAATATAATATGTATAATTAAGATGTGAGAGAAATTAAAGGATAATTTTGAAAATAAAATTATAAACATGCATGAAAAATTGTAAACGATACTTATTTTGAATAATTAAAATCCCTATAAAACAACAATTATTTTGAACAGGAGAAAGTATGTTTTTGTTCTTATTTTCTTTTACGTTATATTTACAACAATTAATATTGAAGTAAAATGAGAAAAAGATAATTTATGATGCTTTGTATGTTCACGCCTCTTTTTTGATTCCACAATTGACTCATTCCATTAATACAGGGAACAGAATTTCACGTGGGCAATGCTGGACAACATTTAAGAAGCTACTTAACTTATGTCCCAAAGGTCGTTGAACTACGAAAGGGGTGTGTAAGACCTCATTGGTAACTAAAACCAACAACGCTCGAAGAAATGCAATTTCTACAATAAATAATATTTCTTTATTTCACCTACCCAGTATTGCTGCTTTAAGAGGGTTCTTCATCACAACTGTGAAGGCAAAAGCCTCAGTCGGGTCGGGTGGGAAACTGGGCACGGGTACCCATTTGAAAGCTTGGATCATTCGAGCAAGCATCAAGTTAACGTGTAGCAGCCCAAGTGATAGGCCCGGACAAGTCCTCCTCCCAGCCCCAAACGGCAACATTTTCAACACACCTTTAGTTCCGGTCACGTCCACGTCAACTCCGTCGCCGTCCAAAAACCTCTCGGGTCGGAACACAGTCGGATCTTTCCACATACTCGGATCTTCAGTCATCCACTCTATGTAGAACTCGACGTATACGTCGGTAGGAATCTTGTACCCGCCAAGCTCCGTCTCCTCCGTCGCTGCGTGTGACAACGTGAAATGCGCCGGAGAATGAACTCGGAGAGTCTCCTTAACTATCGCATGGAGGTACTTCATTTTGTCTACTTGTTCTTCTGTTATAAGCCCATCTTTTCCTGCACAATCAACAACTTCCTTGTATAACTTCTCTTGAATGTCTTGGTTCACTACAAGTTCATAGAAAATCCATTGGAGCACGCTTGTCGTAGTGTCAATCCCAGCAACAAACAGCTCCGAGCAAACTGTGACGAGCTCTTCTTCACCAAGATGACCACGCCCAGGTACTTGTAGGCTGAAGAGAGAGTCCACATAGGCTGCACCCACTGGACTAACCATCTCTGAGTTAGGGCTTTCACGTTTCTCCACAAAAGTTCGTCTTTTTCTTATCAACGGAACCATGCACTCCATTTGAGTCTTTCTCAACTCTTTGGCTCTCTTCATTTGTTTGCGAAACAACGGAGTGAGAATTGGCAAGAAGTCCGGAAGGTGTGGCATTGTTATTAGCATCACATCTTTTGTCACGCTATCAATGTCTTTGATCCACTCGTCGGGAATTTTAGCGCCGAAGCATATGTACACCAGGATGCTACACACCGTGAACCTACAGATGTCCATCACGTCAACAAAACCATTTTCAGAGGCCTCATTTTGAAGCCTCTTCATATGGTTCTCTAATGCCCAGTCTCGTATCCAATTACACTGCTTCACTCTCACTGGACTAATCAACTCCGTCACGAAATTCCGGCGAAGGGTCCGCCAGAGAGGACCGTATTCAGCAGAGTTAACAGCGCATTTTCCGACGCTGAACACTAGTCGGATTGGAGAATCGGGTGGCCGGCTGGCAAATATTGTTCCTTTTTGAATCAGGGCTTCGTGGATAAGCTCGGGACTGGTGACGATAACAAGGGTTCGCTGTCCCATTTGCATGGTGAAGATTGGTCCATACTTGGGACGTAAATCACGTATTGAAAAGATAAAATGACGGCCTTGGAGCATAATTTGGAACAAGTTGCCCACAAGTGGCCACCCAGGAGGGCCTGGTGGGAGTTTCCTTGCGTTGCCACCGCTGACAAAACAACGGCGACACCATAGGATAATGAAGACAAACGACAGCCCAAAGACAAGGAGGTCTCTAAGCTCCATTGATAAGGGGGATAAGGATTGGTGCTATCTAGTATGTAATGCATGACACGGACCAAAGGTTTATAACAAATCAAGAGGGCCATTTAATGACCTCTGGCCAACCTACCACATTTAATGTTTCACCATAAGCTTTGCTTAAGCAATTAATTCACTTTAAAAGCTTGGAAATTGAAAAAGTCGACGGGGGCGTTGAAATCGGAGATTCATCAGAAGTTTTTCCTTTTTCTCGGTAATTGGTGTTAATAGGAAAATTTGACCCGTGGAGAAAATGGACACTGCTGTTAAAGTCGGTTTTGGGCGTATAATTTTAGTTATTGGGTGTTCCAACTGGGGTTTGTCAAAGGTCGACACGAGGGATGTTGTCAGATGCCTTCTTGCAAGTCTCTCAAAACAGCCGAAAGAGAAATACTTGCACTCTTGCAGAGTTAGTTAATCAGATTTAACAATCCTGATTTACATTTTATTACAAGCCATTTCCATTAATGCTATAAAGGCAACTTCTACGTGATACTACACTAGTACAGATCATCCGTGCAAGAATCCTCAATCCCACCTTGTCTAATTTTAAAAACGTTATCGTTCTATTTATAAAAATTCACAAATTCTGTTAGTTCACACATTCCACTTATGACCTAAGCTGACAGTATATTTTCATCTTCATTCTCACTAATTCCACAGATTCCTTCACTTTCTCTAGCCAGCGGCCTTTCAAACAACAAATGGAACAGCGAAACAACAACAACAGGCGTGCGGACTTACCAAAAGGTTGCTGGGAACTAATCTTAAATCCCTAGACCAACATCGCCACTTAGATATCCTCTCTTTAGTCTGCAACTGCTTCCTCTCCGTCACCAATTTCCACTGCCACACTCTCACAATCTCCTCTCTCTCTGCCCCCTTCCTACACCTCATAATATTCAGATTCCTGAATCTCAACCACTTCAAAGTGTGTGACTTTTACAGAGACCTTGATTCAATTATCGACCTAATCTCTCGATCTAGATTAGATATTGAATCCCTCAATATTTCCGGCCAAGATCAATGTGCAAAGGTTGGGATCGAAAGTGAAGAATTTGAAGGGACTTAACTATTCAAAAATAGATTCTTTGCGAGATAGTGATCTTTTAGAAATTGAGTCGTTGTTTCCGATGCTTGAGGAGCTCGCTATGGGTTTCCTTAGTATAATTCATGTTTTAACCTAACTAGGTCTTTGACTTTCGAGCGATTTATTGGAGTTGTGACCAATGAGGGGCTGCTTGATTTGTCAACAAAGATCAAGAAGTTACGTAAGATAGATGTTTCCGATAATCACTTTATTATAGATAGGTCCCCTGCTTGTGTTGTCTTTGAACTGCATGTTACCTGGTGAAGTAGTGATTTGTGACTATGATGTTATATCTCAAAATAGGACTTGTATGGCTATGCGAACTACTTCTGGTAGGGGTGAGCATTATTCGGGTCGGCCCGATTACCCGACCCGACCCGAATTAATTCGGGTAAGCAAATGCTAAATTTCGGGTAATTCAGGTCGGCCCGGGTATTACCCGAATTATTTTCGGGCCGGGACGGGTAACTTCGAAAAAATTCGGGCCGGCCCGATTACCCTAATTAAGTTTTAAAAAATTATGAAATAGGGTAATTAGGATAATTCGGGTAAATCGGGCCGGGATAATTCGGGTAAATCGAGTAAATCGGGCCGAGTAAATAGGTAATTCGGGTAAATCGGGCCGGGTAAGTTCGGGTAATTGAAAGTTCGGGTTCAGGCCAGGTAAGGGAAAAAAATTTCGGATAATTCGGGCCGGGCCCAAACAGTGAAAATTCGGCCCGAATTACCCGAATGCTCACCCCTAACTTCTGGGTTGAGTTCAATTTCACTAGACGGAATTGAAATCCCTTTTATTGATTCATGTTTTCTTATGCAAAATGTTTGAGTGAGCTTGATCTCATTCAATTATCTCTAATGAATCACTTAGTTTAGTTGCATAATCTTGCCATGGATTAGAAGTGCTAAAGATCAGTTGTTGTCTTTCTATCATAGAAGAAGGGATAAAAAGAAGTTATGAGAAACTGCAACGAAATCATCCATTTAGAGATGAACAGATGTCTGGGGATAAAGAATATTGATTTAATCTTTGAATTTCCTAAATTGGAGATATTGCAAGCACAAGGACCAGGAATTGACAATGAAGCATTGGAAGTGATTTGAAAAAAATGCCCTGGATTGTTACAATTGAACCTGGAGGGTTGCCTAAACGTGACAACAAGAGGGGTGACTCAGCCGGTACAAAACTGTAAGAGATTAAGAGGTATAAGTTTAAAATTGTGTGATAATGTGAACGTTTAAATTATAAATTTTTTGGTGTTCTCAAGGCCACCATTAAGAAAAATAATCCCGCCATGTGGATTTTCTCTATCTCATAACCAAGTAACATTCTTCTTGTGACATGGATGTTTACTTTACTGAGGGTAGCTTTTGGAGCACTTCGGAATTTATTTGGCTGAACGGTATAGAGTTGTTATTTTCTTGTATTAAAATGAAGTTCAATTAGACTCTCTTGAATTGATATATCATGTAATTTTTTCCTTTTGCTTTTCAATATCATTTGTTGTCTTAACAAACTCGCTTTATAGAAACCTATATCAACTATCACGAACACATCGTAGTTAAATTTTCATGATTAACTATCATTTTTCCTGAGTTTGTTTGATAAAGTGCTAGAATCTTTAAAGTGTTCCCAAATACTACCTCTCAAAGCAGTCACCACTCCTAATCCAAAACCAATACAAAATTACCATCTTGATGCTTCAATTGGAAGCTTTTCAAATGCCCCTTTTAAAAGGAGAAATCCAAAGTGATGATTCACATACAAGACTGAAAGTCATAACATTAGCTCTCTTAGCATTTTTTCAAATAGTAAACAATCATTAAAACTATTCTAGGGCAAACACACAGGATAAGAGGTGAGAAAACAAAGGAATCAACCAGGGATAGACAAAATAAGCAAACACAACAAATGAGAATATATATGAATAGTAAAAAAGTTGTTTAATAAAAGTATAGCATAAGCTAATTGACAAGCTCTATATAATATTGTTCTTAAATTGTCATCTTGGTCAGTCAACGTCATAAAACATAATCTCTATGGACAAAATACAGAACCTAAAAAAAACATTAAAGCACTAAGAATGGTACACAGATGGTGTCAAATTTAATGTAGAGTTAGTTGTGTTATCTTCTCTACAATGTAGAATAAGAGTCCTCTTACCTCAAAACTCAAGTTTTCTACACAATCCCAAAACAATAACGCTTGATCTAACAATTGACTTAGAGGAGCACCAATATAAGTTACTTACAATTTGATGTTCAAACTCTTCATTAAGCTTGCTTAGAAACAATTCAACCAACTATTGCAAGCAAAAAAAGGCATAAGCACAAATAAGATTTGTTGTAACACTTGTTCATATCAAAATATAAGAACGATAGATTTACAACGCAATGCAAATATCTTCATTAGGGAGTGGGGATGAGATAATTTGTTAATTTCTAATGATATTCTGATTTTTTGCTTTTGAAAAGGAAAACTTATTTTGCAAAATTGTTCAAAAGCTAATTTCAAATAATACTGGAGCTTGGTAATATACAAAACTCTTAATTACCTATCTTGATTTGCTGCAATTCATAATGTTAGAAAATATAACGAGTGCATAATTTGTTACCTTTGCAACTCCATCTAACTTCTTGTCTACCAATAAAGCTCGAACAAGTAGATTCATGAAATCACTGGATTGCCAAAATCATAAAGATTTTAAACTTAGTAATTGTCATTTATATCTATATGGGGTAGAACTTTTTAAAATACGTTACCATTTTCTTAGAGTTGAGCTTAGCGCACAAGGCATCCAATGATTTCTCATTCATGGATGAGTTCCTTAACTAAGAATTCATTAATGGTTATGCATTTTTCCTTGCAATTGCTTTTGTAGACATGATAGTTTCACGATTCCCCCAAATTTCCATATTCCATTTCCATCACTATGCTTCCGTTCAAAATATGATTTGAGTGCCAAAACACTGTTCACAGATTTTCCTCCCTGAAATTTGTTAGGAAAGAGGACAATATATAAAACATACAATAGAGAGATTGCATCATTTTACACGAAGAAGTCTCCTGCATTTCCAAAACAACATTCTATCTCGACTCTCCAACATAAAACCAAATTATATCTAGTTGTCACCTAAAACTAACCAAGAGATGTCTAAGATTCGCAGTTTGAGCTAATATTGCATGAGAATTTGACTCCTCTAATATATAAAAAAAATGTCATTTAGATATAAAGCTATAAAGAGTAACTCACTAACTGCTATTTCTTCTTTTACAAATACAAAACATGTCACGAAGGCATGGATGAGAACAATCTTACTTCTCATTGCAAATATCTTCATTCAATTTTTTATTACCAAAATAGATTTTAATGATACTTGTAATCAATGTTTATGATTTTTACAAACTTTAAAATATAATTAGTGTTGACATAAGAACCTACATCTATGAATAAACTGTTATTTGCTTAATATAATTGACTTAAGAGATTCATTAAAATGAAAAATATCTTCATTCAATTATTTTATTACCAAAATAGATTTTGATATTTTTAATGAATTTTTAACACTAAAAGATTTGGATTTTACACCAAACAACAAAAAGGTTTTAATCTTTAATCATATGTAGATGTTTCTCTATTGATTCTTTTTGGGACTTCAATTACTCTCTAATTGCTTAACTCACAATTGATAATAGAGCCTCCCTAATTGTAAAGTTTTGATCTTTTGCATAAACCAAAAAAATGTTTTGATCATCAATCAAGTATTGATGGTGCTTTGTATTATTAGAATTATGAACTGATCTAGTGATGAAGCTCATTACCCCTTTGTTGTACTACTTTTAATGCTTTTTTTATTTGAGTTTAGTTGGAAGTTATAATAAAGGGGTTCTCTTTGGATTGTGGTTTTCTTAAGGAGAGCAATGTTTTGTGAAGGCCTTGTTATGGAAACATTGTGAATGAACCGATTTTGATAGATTGAAACCCTCAATTTGCTAGACTTATTTTCAGTTAATGTGATGCCTTGAGGACCCTACTAGTGCATAAATATGATGGAAATTTGGGAGGTTATAGTTTTCTTTTGGACTTGTAAGTAACGGAGTGGAGACAGGCATGTTTTACTAGCAAATTGTGAAAAAACACGTCACAATATATGAACTATGGAAGTGAATTCACTTAGTTG
The DNA here is from genome assembly GCA_025531925.1 of Erythroxylum plowmanianum. NCBI lineage: Eukaryota > Viridiplantae > Streptophyta > Magnoliopsida > Malpighiales > Erythroxylaceae > Erythroxylum > Erythroxylum plowmanianum. The sequence goes on from JANVCQ010000002.1 coordinate 30,940,522, forward strand.
GATTAGATATATTACATGCATCTTATATGTTAAATATCTATTTTTAGTACATAATTTGAATTCATGTTCTGATAAGTGAAATAATTTGAACAATGGGTCACAATGGTTTACTTGCAAGCATATGCATCTTTCATACTGCCTATCTTTGGATTATTTATCCTTGTTTTAGTTAAAGAAGAAAAAAAATCTAGGTTATTTATTTGAAATTTGGTATTGAATGACTTCAAGTTCAGATCCCTCACCAATACCACATCAAAAAAAAGACTTGGCAAGGCAATATTGTTCAAGGGTGGTGGTATTCATCGATTCAAGGAGCATCTTGCAGGTTGAAAAGGCGATGCACTTATTTATGAGAAAGTTCCACATGATATTAGGCTTTAGATGGAGCAGGCTCTAAACGAGACTCCATAAAATCCAAGTAAGAAACAGAAATCGATTTATGGAGTAAATGAAATATTATCACCTTCCAATGACATAAAAACTAGAGATTTGCTGGCATACAAAGATTAAAACAATTTCAGCAAAACAGAGGTAATACATGTATGCTTACCATAAATTAAACAAAACAAGAAAAAATTGATTTCTACTCATACGAGTTTACATGCCTTATAAATATTTACTAAAAGCATAAATGTGAATATACGCTTCTCATGACATAGTACTAGATTGCAATGATAAACAATACTACCAAAAAGACAGTAGGATATGACTAAATCATGTAATCAAGGATGAATTCTAGCACCAAATAACATACCTACTTGCTGAGAGGAGCTTCCTTAGGATTTAGTTCACCAGACTATTCATCTGAAAAAAATTAGCAATGAACATGGCTAAGATAGAAATATGCAATTATAATAAATGATTGGTTAGAATCCAAATACATCGACAAGAGCATTAGCAGTCAATCACAAATAAACTAAACATTATAAAGAATAAAAATAGGAAAAAAATTCTAGAACATGCGTAAAGGAAAAAATGGGTTATAGAATATAAAGTAACCTTCGAATAATAACTTAACATATAATCATAATGGCATTCATCATAAAGGAAAAAAAAAGATTAAGTTCTATTATAGAGAAAATTCCATTTCACTTTGATTAGTGCTATGGCATTAACATTGAAGTGTATATAAGGAAAAAAATGTTGGATTGTATAAGTTCCAAAACCAAATGTGACTCATATTCCAAATTTATTCATTGCTCACAAAAACTCACTTCTTTTAACTGCTATGAGTACTTAAAAACAAGTTCTTTACAAGTTTCCATATTTGTGCCTAACAGCACCACCACTCCCACAACCTCCATAGCCTCTCCCTCTTTAAAGGAATAAAAATAAAAAAGAATAAGGGCAATATAACAAAAACATAATTATCATGTCCTAGTTCACCCTAAGAATTGCAAGCGATTAAGTGTCTTCAACATAAGTTTAGTAGAGAGAACCATGCATTATATTTATACATCATAAGTAGCTCATAAAAATCATATCTCAGTAATATGTTTATTCTATCCTATGATGCTAAAAGATTCTTTGGGTCCAAATAGGTCCAAAAACATTTAAAAGTAGCCAATATATGCAAGTCTGAACAAGCTTGTTAGCATTCGTTAATAACTGGAGGATTTAATATATGGGATTGGTAGTAGGTATTCATAAATACCAGTTCAGGTATGAAAGTTTTAAATCGATATCCAACTCTTCCCTTCTCACCAAAAATAGAGGAAAAAAAGTTTATACTAAAAGTAAAGGTTCCCCAGTCAGTCTTAGAATTCTTGGCTTAAGAAGCCAAATAGCATAAGAAGCTTATATAATATTCACCATTCTGATGTTTGACTAACCAAAAATGTAAAATATCTCAACTCTTGAAAACCAAACTAATAGCACCAAAAAGTTTGAATTCCTTTCAAAATTTTCAAACAAATTTTGGTTGAATGAATTTGTTCATGTTGAATGCTTAAGCTTGGCTTATTCAAATTTCTTTTGAAGTCATGTTCAAACTCATACTTATCTCAGTTTACATTTTAAGGTTCAAATTCAACTAGTTTGAGTTTAAAAGAGTTCAAAGGTCAAGAAAGCTTAATCATTGAGACTCATACTTTAGCTCAAAAAGAACTTGAATTCAAATTAAACCCCATAAGTATATAGAATTAGTTATTTTAAGTATCTCAAAAGTCATCAAAGAGGTTTTAATGAACTCAAACTATCCCTTTCAGATAAGCAACCCCCAATTAGGAAGTTTCTAATCCTTTAAAAGCACCTTTGAGGCCTAATCATAGGGTAACATATCTAGACTTCTCAAAGCATAATAAACAGAGAAGACTAGCAGTTTCCTCTATTACAACACCTTGTTAATAATAAACGATAACATATTTCAATAACATGAGAACCAATCCCCTTGCAAGTTCAAAGTAATCCATTTTATATACCACAACAGGCCAAACACAATGACAGAAGGTGTTTTTGTTTTTGATATTGTTTACCAATGAGTTTTATCTCAGTGGGAAAAAGAAAAACAAAAAGAAAGAATAATAGCTTGAAGGTTGAAGGTTAAGTGTTTCATACGACTGAAGCGTCTTGGCTTGAAGATTATTCATTTAATGTAAGCAGCAAATAAGTAAAAAAAATTACTCACCCTCTATTCTTTAAATAGAATGAAAACGTTTTTAACAGTAGACAAAGTTGGATAGAGGATTCTTAGACAGAGGATCTGATCCCAAAACTACTCACCTTTCCTCTTCCTTAACAAATTTAAGAACCTTACATGAGTATCTTAAATGTTAAAAGGCCTTTATGTCACATCAAGTGCCTCCAAATTTGTTTTTTAAGAAATGATATAATGAAAATGAAAAAGGGTAATTAAACCTTCAAACTTTTAAATATTTTTAATTTAGTGTTCAAGGTTTTAAAGTTTTAAATTTAGTAGCTAATATTTTAAATTTGTAATAATTTAATTCAAAACATTACTTTCATTACTACAGAATTTTTGTTGTTCACGACACGTAGATATCTACTTAAAAAAAGTAATGGTCATAGTTTAATTAAAATAGAGAAAAAAATTTCAAGTAGATAGTTATATATCATGAATAACAAAAATTTTATTAATAAAATCAACAAATTATTAATGAAACTAAAGTTTTGAATTTAATTATTAAAGTTTTGAAACCTTAAAGATTCAATTGAAAATTTAAAAATTAGAAATTAAATTGAAATGTTTTCAAAAAATTAGATATTTTAGAATTAATTATCCACATGGAAAATGCCATGAGTAGTACATGCCATCATGAGTACTACCCATCCGATTTTGACAAATTGAGGGATCCAAGTATCCAAAACAGCCGGCTGTTTTTTGGGAGTATTAAATGCAGTCAGCTATTTCATGTTGGCCTGGTTCCTGTGTGCGGTGAATTTTCCATTCAACCTATTGGTCCATTATTTTGGTGGTTGGCTGCAAATTAATTAGCCAAGAACTCTAAATTAGTCTTCCATCTCTAGTCAAACAAGTTGGCCAGAGGTTTCATATGACAGGGAATTCTTACCCATCAGCAGCTGAATAAATGATAGAGACAATTGTGTTAATTAACTAACTGTTATCATAAACATTGGGTGGCACTGGCATATATGGTTACAACTAAATTGGCTGCCCAACACAAACATGATTATCTACAACATCATATTAAAATACGCTTGGTCCACTCGAGTTGAGGGTTCCTCTCCTAACACCAAACAGTATAAATTCTCTGGAATACGTTTTTGTGGACCACTTTACGTGGGCGGGACTGCGAAGAGGCGGTGCTGCCCGTGACTGAGAGTCATCACACGCACCTGTCCTCTAACATGTCTGTTCAATTCAAACCACGTCTAATTAAAACTGCACCGGAAATGGGACCCTTCACTCTTCTGGCTTCCATAATTAATTTCAGAGGACAACCACTTCTTCCTGTGCGTAATAATGTCAAAGCCAGCCTGCAGACTACCTGTCCTTTTTCCTGATAAGAATTCCACCAGGATATCCAGAGTTAGTGTGCTTAACGATGGAGAATCCTTTTTTGAAGTCTGGTTTTAAATTTACAGCCTTCCTACTTTTCACTCATTTGTTATGCTCATTTATTGTATATTCTCCATTCAATTTATATAAATCTCATATGTGGATGTTAATAGATTATGATTCGTAAATAGTAACAAGATCAGATGATTTGTTCTCCATCTTTCTCATGTACGAAAGAGATTAAAAGAACACATTCTGTTGATACCTGCCCATCGCATGTGACTTCAAAGGCACCAAACTTTTGAATTCTTCATATTTCTAGCTCTAGTGCTACATAAGACCCTTCTGTCGGTCTAGGAACTCTAGCTATTGGGTTCCAAAGTGTACGGTGGTCCAATGTCAATTTTGTCCGGTTCAACAATAGTTCAGGATTTCCTTTTTGGGCCCCGACTACCTCCAATGTGTACCTAAACAACGAGACAATTCTCTTCCTCTTCTTCAATCTGCTTTATGTTCATCATTGTTTTTAGTACATTATAATCATTCGAAAGTGCCAATTTTCAACAAAATTATTTCAAATTGTAGTTTCATTTCAAAGTTTTTCTGGTTGGTTATTTGAAATGGTACCCTATTGTTTCCTGTGGACGATGATGAGTTTAGAATTAGTACACTTTTAAGCTGAGTGGAAACAATAGGAAGAACTACGCATCTATGCTCTCTTATTAAAAAGCCGGGTCATGTATTATCCATCCAACTTTCTAATCGATTCAACAAGCGATTGTCAAAGGGGTAATATTATCATGTCAATGAGACTAAAATTTTATAGTCATTTTCTATCTAAAATGAAAAGTAACACAAACGTTAATAGCATTGATTAGAAGAAATGCTTAAACACGGACATACTAACTTGACAGCATGACTAAGGGAACAGTTCTTTTTAAAATTTTGATGTTCATCCCAAAAGTACAAGTTTAATTATAATATTTTAGAGTGGAAAAAGAATTTTAATATTGTTAGATATTAACAGATTAAAACATAATCACATAAATTATGTTAAGCAGGATCTGATCATATGCATATAAAACAAAGAATCACATACTTGGATTTGTGTTATGATTCCATCGGTTAAAAAACGTTTTCAAACTTCTGCAGAGATCTTCTTTCCTCGTGTGTCTTGTTGTTTTTTTTTTGTGAAAACTAAAACGTCAAAAGCAACTAATGCATTTTTTTGTTCTTATATCTTGCCTTCATAACGTTTCATTCAAACATATAACCACCTTGGTAGTTATATGAAAGACAA
>JANVCQ010000002.1:30968877-30991112 GCA_025531925.1 Erythroxylum plowmanianum
CTCATTGATGAAGATGATGATTAAAGAGTTGGTCATATAGTAGCTTTTTAATATGACTTTATTAAAATACTTGATGGTGGATCGTTTGATTTATTTGATGTTAATTTCATTTGGGCTCGATCATGTGGTTGTTATTTGGGATAATTGTTGATTTTGTTGTCTTGTTTTAATGTATGTGTTAGACTCGGATTTGGTTATGATATTAAATATTTAGACACTTTTTGGTGGATTTTTTTATTTTGTGTTGGTTGATGCAATTATTTTGACATCTAGTGATGATATTTTAGTTATTATTTGAGAACAATTATATAATTGATGGTTGAAAATTTTATTTATATTTATTTATATTATTTGATATATTTTTTATTTTTTAATATTATATATAATTAAATATAATTATGACGTAATTATAACGTCACACCGATTCGACTGGTGATCAAATCGATCGAACCGGTGATTAATAAAATCTTCGGTATAATGTCCGATTCGAATTACAAATCCTTGATTATGATTGAGCTTTCTTAACATTTTAGATGCGATTTTAGAGACGATGGATCATTTACTGCCTGAAACACAGACTCCAACTAAGCAAGCACTCAAAGCTGGAAAGGAAAGTAGTCATCGACGGCCCAATAAACCGCGAGTGGACCAAGTTTTAGGAACTAAAAGCTTCTCCAAATTTTAGTTAGCTCTTGCACTGTCGTTCTTGGACTCTCTTTGCCTAGTGGAATTGATCCCTTCCCCAACGTCACTTTCAACGACCCAGTGACTTGGGCTGCAACCTAAACCGGCAAATCATTAGTTTGACCCTTGGACAAAAGATGGGAGATATGCAGGTTGACCCCAGATATTCACTGTAACCAGAAGCAAGCAGCAAGCAAAGAATGGAGTGGTGTGTTTCTATTCCAAAAGTTGAACTTCATGCCCATCTGAATGGCTCCATCAGAGACTCTACCCTTTTGTATGCCTTCGACACTCCCTTTTTTTTTTTTCTTTTGCTCTTGTTCAAAGATATATTTTCCTTTCCTATGTAATGCCTTCTTTTCTGTTTTGTTTGTAGTTATTCACTTTGTTATATGGCCAATCATTGTATTCATTTACTTACTTAAACTCGGGGGTAGGAAGAACTTGATTGTGTAGTTTCTTTCTGATGTTTTAGATGTTCAAGTTCCAATTAGTGGACCAAAAATTGTCGGTAGCTTTAGAAGTGAACAAAATTTTATTTTCTGTCCTGAATTTCTCCTGCTTTTGTTTTCCTTTTCTTGTTTGTTCCCTTTTTTTCTTTCCGATTCTATACAGAGAACTTGCCAGAGGATTGGGTGAGAAAGGCATCGTTGTTTCCTCGGACGTGCAACATGTTATCATGAAAAGTAAGTTCATTGTTCTTTTTTCTAATCACTCGTGTGTTTAGTTGCCAGGAGTCGTGGGAAAAAAGCTTTTGTTCAAGTTAACTTCACGTTTTGATTATTAGTTGGTCAGTTGCTCATATGTTTGAGCTTTTTTGTAATATGCCTTCATCATATTACACATCACCATTGCCCTTGAGATTGAAAGCCTAGTTCTTCCCATAATTCAGTTCAATTTTCTGACCTAATATTTCACTCAGTTTGGCTTTTGTCTGTTGACACGTATTGTTTTTGAAACCTTTATTTGCTTCTGATCAGATGATCGATCTCTGAGTGAGGTGTTCAAATTATTTGACCTGATTCATGTAATTACCACGGATCACCAAACTGTTACAAGGATCACAAAAGAAGTATGTTAATTGCCCCATTTTTTTGTATCTCATGTTTAAACCCAATTACCTCTGCTTCTAAATTGATTCCCTTAACAGGTGGTTGAAGATTTTGCTTTGGAAAATGTTGTATATTTGGAGCTAAGAACCACTCCAAAGGTACTTTACTATAAATAATTTGCTTTGGAAAATATAACTCAAGCTTTGATATTCTAGTTTTCTTGTCTCTGAGACCTCTGTATTGAGTTTCTCTTGATATAAAAATTTGTGTTTTGTGCATTATCCAGAGAAATGATTCTATAGGAATGACTAAACGCTCTTACATGGAAGCTGTGGTGGACGGTTTAAGAGCTGTTAGTGCCGTTGACATTCATTTCACCCCACACGATTTGGATGCTAGAACTTACATGAATTCTGCGAATGATACATTTCATGGAACTTCAAGAAAAAAGATATATGTCAGACTTCTTCTGAGCATTGACCGTCGTGAGACCACTGAATCTGCAATCGAAACTGTATGTTGGATCAAGTGGCATTTGTATGTTAATAGTTCTGAATTGGATATTCTTGATTTCTGTTCCCACTATAATATAGGTTAAGCTTGCTTTGGATATGCGGGATTTTGGAGTAGTTGGTATTGACCTTTCTGGAAATCCTGTTATTGGGGAATGGTACATCTTACTGGCAGAAGTTCCTTATCATCAGATAAATAGCTGTTTTTAACTGTTACATATGAACTACGATATCTAATCACTATTCCATTCAATGAAGGGTCACATTCTTGCCGGCATTGAAATTTGCCAGGGAACAAGGTCTCTATGTAACTCTTCACTGTGGAGAGGTTTGTTTGTTTTCCTATTCTGATACAGACTACTCAGAAAAGGTTATATTTCCTCTTAGTGGTGAAATTACTCTTTTTGTTTATTTTGTAACTTAGTGCATTTAGGTACCTAATCATGAGGAAATCCAAGCAATGCTCGACTTCCTACCACACAGGCTTGGCCATGCGTGTTGCCTTGGAGAGAAAGAACAATGGATGTTAAAATCATCTAAAATACCGGTAAGGATACCTAGATCACTTCCATTATTTTGGCATTAAGCACATACGAATATATCTCGAAGCACATTGATGGCAATTTTTAAATTGGTCTAAAGGTTTTTGATTGACCTTCAGAAAATATAGAATATTTTAGTTTCTGTTAAAAGTGTACCCTAACTCTATTGCTTCTATGTATATTTCCTTGTTCTTCCACAGTTATCTACAGTGCAGGGAAATGATCTAGTTGTAGCTCGCTAAATCCATTATTTTTCCAATTTGGGTGAACTTTTGCAGGTCGAGATCTGTTTGACATCCAATATCAGGACTAACACTATTTCTTCACTGGACATACATCATTTTGGTCAGATTTCTGTTTCGATTTAATCTGTTATATTTCATATATCTGCCCTCACAATTAAGTTTTATGTTCTAGCAACAGAGGCATCAGGATCTCATGAGCATAGTTAGCTTTTACTAGTTCCTATTTTTAACATTCTGCGTTATGATGCAGCTGATCTGTACATGGCGAAGCATCCTCTGGTGCTGTGCACCGATGACCCTGGAGTTTTCTCCACCAGCCTTTCCAAGGAGTATAATATCGCTTCTTCTGCATTTGGTACGTAGATGTTTAAAAGGGCTGAACTGAAAGATATGAGATGATGTGTGATATATTATTACTCATTATATAAGTCTCTTCTGACCCCATAGGTCTTGGAAAGAGGGAATTGTTTGAGCTTGCAAGAACTGCAGTTGATTTTATATTTGCTGATGCTGGCGTGAAGCAGGACCTAACCGAGATGTTCAATTCAGCAGCAAAGAAGTTGGACCTCTGATTTGGACATGGCATTTTCACATCCCAGTAGTAGCAATTGTGTAGGAGTAGGACTATTCAATCCAATCATCTCAGTTGCCAGGTTTCTTCATTTATTTGGTGATTTGTGGTGACGTAGATGATTGAATGATGTCTCGAAACCAGGTTTATTTATTTTGGACTTGCTCCTGAAAATTGTCTTTAGTGCATTTTTAATAATCACAAAAGCTTGTCATTTTCCACGGAAGGCCTGGCAGAAAAAGTTGATGCCGGCTTCCGTCTCTGTGGTTTCTATCGTCCTTCTCGATGCCGTTGGTGTTCTTGTGTTTTCTGATGGAATCCACTTGACGAACTCTTTCTGGATAATGTCACTTTTCCTGCAAAATTATAATAAATCACTCTCCCAACTCAACTCAACACCACACCCTAACCTAATCCTCTTTGAGAGGATGAAAAGTTGCAATGGTTGATTATAAGTATTTTATTTTGAGTTATTAATTCAACAACGATGTACTTGAATATTATATGTATTTTATGTAGTTAAAGGTAAGAAATTGAGATAATTATTTTTGTGATAAAAATATTCATTTATGAAGATTGATTGCGTCATTATAATTACACATTAGAGACTTATGGGATTTTTAGTTCATCTGCTGAAATAAATAAGAAATGAAATGATTATTTTTAGAATTAGAATAGAAGAGGAATAGAATGAAATATTTATTATTTAGTTTGGTTTATTCTTAAGAATTTTTAATGATGATATATGCCAATGTTTGATTTGAAAACATAAATTTGAGATAATAAAGAAATAATTAATAAAAAGATTAAAATATCTATTATTATTATTATTATTATTATTATTATTAATTTTGTTCTTTTTATTATTATTAAATTTATTATTATTATTATTGTTGTTATTAATTTTTAATAACAATAATAATAATAATAAAAAGAATAAAATTAATAATAATAATAATAATAATAATAAATGATGATGATAAGAAGAAGAAAATTAATAATAATAATAAGAGTAGTAGTAGAAAGAAAGATTGTCTTTGTCTATATTACATTTCACAAAATAGGTAAAGATAGAGGAGATATTTTTAGCTATTTTTAAAAGTGTAAGAATAATTAATTAATTATTCCATATATTATTCTCAAACAAATAAAGAAATAACTATCTATCAGGAAAAAATGATTAATATAATAGCTATTAGTATCTTCTCAGTTCGCTACAGTACGAGGAGTCTTGGAACGACATCGTTTGGGACGCACTATAAAAGCCGAAACAGGAGTCCATTCAAACTTCAAAACCCAAAACCAGCCGTGAACTTTCAGTTCCATTTTACGTTTCCTGTCTCTCTCGACACATTTTCTCTTTCGTGCGTTTTTCTATTTTCGGTTAATTCCTACTCTGTCTTTCTGAGCTCCTTCCATTAATCTAACGCCCCACCACTCTCTCTCTCTCGCTCTCTCTTTCTCTCTGTAACTCTACACTCTCACCCACCCCCTTCTCACTCGCACATTTATCCCCCTCCCTTCGACCAGGATAACTGCCAACCGTCGCTACCGGCGGCGGTATCCAGTCTTAGACACTGCCATCGGATCAAGCCTCCGCGGAGCGCTCGCTCTTCCGGAGCAATGTCTTGGGGATTAGGCTGGAAACGCCCGTCGGAGATCTTTCGCCTGTCGCTCAATTACGGCACTGAGGAATCCGGCGACGATCTTAACCGTATTTCAACTTCATCTTCGTCCACCTCGTCTTCGACGTCGCCATCGCAAGATCAGGAGCTCGGATTCCGAATTGATTTGGATTGGACGGCCGGAGATGACGAGGACCAGGTGGCTCTGCGATTGCAGTCCCAGCTGATGGTGGCGTTGCCGCTGCCGCAGGATTGCGTGACTGTGGAGTTGAAGTCCCAAGAGGATACAGAGGAGGAGGGAGGGAGTGTGGGAGTCAATATGGAGGTGGTGAAGAGGAGAGAGCCGTTGCGTGGGATCATCATGATAAAGTCGGGTTCGGGTCAGCAGAGTGATGGTGTTGGTGTTCTCACCAGACTGTTGAGGTCCAATTTGGCTACATCTTCCGAGCATTGGAGGACCGTAACCTTGCTTAGTCTCTCTGGTTGTGGTTTGTCGGTAATGAATATCTCTTCTCTTTTCATTTCTATTACGAGTGTAAAACTGTTTTGTGGACAAACTAATATTTTCTGGAGAGACAGTTTCGTTAGTTCATTAATTCCTTAGATTGCATGTAATATCTTTTACAGGCACTTCCGGCGGAGATTATCCGACTGCCACTTCTTGAGAAATTATACCTTGACTATAATAGACTCTCAGTTTTGCCTCCTGAGCTTGGTGAACTCAAAACGTTGAAAGTTCTCAGCGTTGATTACAACTTGTTGATTTCAGTTCCTGGTAAGACTTGTGTTCTGATTTATGTGATTGGCATAACTATTATGTTGTGTCGATGATTCAAAAATTAATGTCAGTTATCTTTTCTTATCATGCGGCTTGAATGTTAAGCAGTGGAACTGAGACAATGTGTTAGAATGGTGGAACTTTCATTGGAACACAACAAGCTTGTTCGTCCACTTCTTGATTTCAGGTCATTTATCTGATAATCGATGCTAATATGCTGCTTTAATACTCTCTGCCTAATGTCTCTCTCCTGTGGACCTGCAGAGCTATGGCTGAGTTACAAATTCTTAGGCTATTTGGTAATCCATTGGAATTCCTTCCAGAAATTTTGCCACTTCACAAACTGCGCCACTTGACTCTGGCCAATACTAGGATTGTAGCAGATGAGAATTTAAGATCAGTTACCGTTCAAATAGAGGTATTGATTTTGAGGAAGCTATAATGTTTGTATCCCAGGATGCTGTTTGCTATAATCTAATGGGAGGTGTGATATAATTATTCCACTATTCATTCTTCTGTTTGGTTGTCTGACAATTGTTTTGCATTACATTGTTATTCCATTATATTCTCTATGTGTTTCTAATAAGTTACATCATGTCAAACATGCCTTAGTTGTTTTATGAGTACTTGGTTTGGAACTAATTTTTTAAGAAATGATAACTACAGATGGAGAATACTTCCTATTTTGGCACATCTAAACACAAACTAAGTGCCTTCTTCTCCCTTATATTCCGCTTTTCTTCCTGTCATCACCCTTTGCTTGCTTCTGCACTGGCGAAAATAATGGAAGATGAGGGAAATCGTGCAGCAGTTGGTAAAGATGAGAATGCAGTGCGACAACTTATTAGTATGATAAGTAGTGACAATCATCACGTGGTCTGTAGGCAACTTCCTCATGTTGAGTTGATAATTTCTTGCTTTCTTGTTCATACATTGACACTTCTCAAGCTTCTGCTTCATCATAGGTTGAACAAGCATGCTCTGCACTATCCTCTCTCTCTGGAGATGTTTCTGTGGCAATGCAATTGATGAAATGTGATGTGATGCAACCAATTGAAACAGTACTGAAGTCAGTTGCAAAGGAAGAATTAATTTCTGTATTGCATGTTGTGGCCACCTTGGCTTTCCAATCTGATACTGTTTCTCAAAAGATGTTGACAAAGGATTTGTTAAGAGCATTGAAATTGTTATGCGCACATAAAAAACCAGAGGCATGTTTCTTTCCTCCTTGTTGCAGTTAACTGGTTCTAGTTCCTAGTGTATTTTTGTGCTGTTCCCTTATATGGTCTCATCTGTTGGCAGGTGCAAAGATTAGCATTATTAGCTGTTGGAAATTTGGCCTTCTGCTCTGAGAATCGCCGTATCCTGATCACCTCTGAAAGCCTGCGGGACCTTCTTTTACGTTTAACAGTTACATCTGAACCACGTGTCAATAAAGCGGCGGCTCGTGCTCTTGCCATTCTTGGTGTGTTCATTGATCCAGTTCCTACAAACTTTTCAGGAAAGGTTTAGGGGTTGAATATCTAGTTCAACAGTCAATAAATTCTTGCCAAATTTCTATTCCTGTCCAGGGGAAAATGAAAACCTGCGCCGTGCTGTAAGGGGAAGACCAGTTGCAAAGCAGGGACTGCGCATACTTGCCATGGATGGAGGAGGAATGAAAGGTCTGGCAACTGTGCAGATTCTGAAAGCAATTGAGAAAGGAACTGGTAAGCGCATACATGAATTGTTTGACCTTATATGTGGCACTTCAACGGGTGGCATGCTGGCCTGTGCTTTGGGTATTAAGCTAATGACTTTGGATCAGTGTGAAGAAATCTACAAAAATCTTGGTATGCTACTTAAAAATTTAAAGGTTACACAAAATTTTGTTTATTCCTATATTTTTCCCCCTGTTTCTCAAGAGTCCCTCTTCAGGAAAACTTGTCTTTGCTGAACCTGTTCCAAAGGATAATGAAGCTGCAAGTTGGAGGGAGAAGTTGGATCAACTATACAAGAGTTCATCACAGAGTTTTAGAGTAGTAGTGCATGGATCTAAGGTAAGGTTTATTCCTTTTATTTCTCGGCTTAATTCCTTTCGTTCATAATTTATTTTATAGATTCTATGTCTCTGAATTACGTGTATACATAGGCATGACTGTATGTTGTAGAATGCACAAAAACGTGAGGATGTGAAGAGCAGAGGCTATCTTTACTCAGTTCTTGTTCTTTAGTGATGAGAGGAATAGGGATAATTTTGGTGTTGGTTAATTCTACAAATTGTATGAATCAATTTCTGTTATTGCGATAATCTTGAGTTACCACCAATACAGCATTCCATCCTGCAGCATAGTGCAGATCAATTTGAGAGACTGTTAAAGGAAATGTGTTCAGATGAGGATGGAGACCTTCTAATAGATTCAGCAGTGAAAAGCATTCCCAAAGTTTTTGCTGTATCAACTTTGGTCAGTGTGACACCGGCCCAACCATTTGTATTCCGAAATTATCAGGTCAAGTCAAAGAATTCCCGTAACTTTTTAATAGATAATAGTCTACTATTCAGAGTTTCAACTTATTAGTTCGGCTGCTTGGATACGTCTTTTTTGTTAGTGCAATCTGGGTGGTTTGCAATATTTATACCTCTTGTTTTCACATTGTTTTTCTTGCCTTATGCTTTCAATTTGCAGTATCCTGCCGGAACATGTGAATCACCCTTCCCAATTTCAGAAAGCTCTGGAGCTACTGTTTTAGGATCACCTACTACTGGGGCTTCAGTTGGCCACACACGCTGTGCTTCTATTGGGAGCTGTAAGCATCATGTTTGGCAAGCTATAAGAGCTTCATCAGCTGCTCCATATTATCTTGATGATTTCTCGGACGGTATACTGCTGTTGTGCTCATTCATAGTTTGTTTTCCTCCTCAACAAATAAAAACTAATATTTTGCTTTATGTGCTAACTTTATGATAATTCTATAGGCATAAATCGCTGGCAAGATGGTGCTATTGTGGCAAATAATCCTACCATTTTTGCAATAAGGGAAGCACAACTTCTTTGGCCTGATACAAAAATTGATTGCTTGGTCTCCATTGGCTGTGGTTCTGTACCAACAAAGGTGCATTGAGAAATTTCCAACCCCTTATTCCTTATCTTAATAATTTTCTTGGAATTTGAGCTGTAGCTATCTCTGGCTGTTTAGAAACTTGCTTTGTCTATGTTCATAGTGGCTCTCCTCTCAACTATGCATCCCAAATTCAAAAAAGAAAGAACTGGAGTGGTAGATTGTTGATGAGATTTGACTTTTTATTCAAAAAAAAGGAAGAATTTTGAATGAAGTTCTTTTTATAAAATCAACCCAGTTTGTAGTTTTCAACATTTCATCTAAATGAAAAAGCTTTGGCAGGGGTTGCTGTAGTTCTGTATACATTTTTATGGTTTGTGATGGGAATTTAATTGGACAATTATTATACATACCATAAGAAATCTACTTTTTATGGTGGAGTTACAACTTGTATTATAGATGAAATAATGCCACCATAGAAACTCTTGTGGATATTTCAAAATTGATATTTCCAGGTGCGGAGGGGTGGATGGCGTTATCTAGATACTGGGCAAGTGCTGATTGAGAGTGCATGCTCCGTTGATCGGGTGGAAGAAGCATTAAGCACATTGCTTCCTATGCTACCAGAAATACAGTACTTTCGTTTTAATCCAGGTAAATGTAATGAAGTTTGTGGAAATTTATTGTTTGTAAACTTTGATCGTTTCTCTTTATATCTTCTCATGATGTGTGGATAATTTCCTATAATCTTCTAATAGTGGACTCTTCACTAAATAGTTAGTGAAAAAGTCAAAATTTTCAATTAGACTTGTATACTTTTGTCCTCACAGTTGATGAACGTTGTGGCATGGAGCTCGATGAGACTGACCCAGCAGTCTGGCTGAAATTGGAAGCTGCAATTGAGGATTATATCCAGTCTAATCCTGAAGCCTTAAAAAATGTATGTGAAAGACTAATTTTACCCTATCAACTTGATGACAAGCTGTCAGAAAATTTGAAATCTCTGCATTTCCTCAAGACAAAGATGTCACCTGCTGGTATTGCCATCATATTCTCTCAATCAACTGTTTAGGCTTACAATAATTCTTAATACTCCTTTTACTGAATACGAAGCTCTCTTAATGTTATGATATTAGATGGAAGTGGCCCTTCTTTAGGTTGGAGACGCAATGTACTACTAGTTGAAGCTTTGCATGGCCCAGATTCAGGGAGGATTATACATCATGCTCGGGCCCTAGAGTCATTTTGTGCTAACAATGGCATAAGAGTTTCTCTGATGCTCGGAGCAGCAGGAATCCAAAAGACAGCTCCAGCAACAACATTTCCATCTCCATTTACCTCACCTCTGATTACTGGAAGCTTCCCTTCAAGCCCTTTACTTTACAGTCCTGATATTGGTCATCAAAGGATTGGTCGGATTGATACCGTTCCACCTTTAAGCTTGGATGGGAGTCAACCTGGAAAGACAGCTGCATCACCCCCGACTTCTCCTTCTGGACGCAGACAATTATCATTACCTGTCCAATCCTTGCATGAAAAGTTACAAAATGCCCCACAAGTGGGAGTTGTACATTTGTCCCTTCAAAATGATTCCTTAGGTTCAATACTAAGGTGAATGTTATTTGGCATTGTTTTTCCTTTTCTGGTTGTTTGTGCCTGTGTGCTGACCTATTTAGTCTTTTATGTCTGTAGTTGGCAGAATGATGTATTTGTTGTTGCCGAGCCTGGAGATCTTGCTGATAAGTTCCTTCAAAGTGTTAAATTTAGCTTGTTGTCAAAGATTCGGACCCGCCGCCATAAAATGACATCAGTTCTTGCCAATATATCAACTGTTTCTGATCTGGTTCGTTATAGACCATACTTCCAAGTTGGAAATATCATGCACCGTTATATAGGACGGCAGACACAAGTATTTTCTCATGCCATCTTCCTTTTCAACAAAATTTTTTATTTTAGCTATACATGAAACTTGTCTTACAATGCAAGTTGTTAAGACTTCCACTGATGTTTTCTGAAGGTAATGGAGGATGACCGAGAAATTTCAGCATATATGTTTCGAAGGACCGTCCCTTCTATGCACTTAACACCTGATGATGTTCGTTGGATGGTATATTTGCTTTAATTGGATTACCTATCTCTTCTTTAGTTATCTGCATGCCCTGCATTTCATTTCTTTAGTTCTTGCATCTAATGCTGGCAGTCCCCCAAAGAACATTACTCTGTATTGGCCAAACTGAAGCAGGTTTGCTATGCTACCCTGATGTGAAGGGTTTTTTTTTTTTCCCAGCTCCTATTAATTTGAATTGATTGATGCTGTTTTTACTGAGCTGTTATATGTAGCACCCCTTGAATTCATAAATGGGTTAAAATTTTATGGTGTTTATTGTTCATCAGTTTAGAACAGGTCTTGCAAGGGCCATCATATTTTACAATTTCTCTTTTTAATTTGTAAGAACTTATCAGTTCCTTAAATGGATGTAATTTTTGTTTGCAATGCTCCTTCGAGTGTGTGATCTGGTTTAAATGCTGAAACTGTTGGAACTTGAATACTGCAAAAAATTCTGTAGGAATCATCAAGAAATTTTTGCAGAATATATTAAGCTGACAGATTTAACACCGTTGATTTTTAGAATTGAAATTGTTTATTGTGCTCTTATCAAATTGTAGACCTGACAAGTTTGTTTAATCCTTCCTGATATGGTTTTTATATGCTCAATTTTGTGCTAGGTTGGAGCTTGGAGGGATAGGATTATAATTTCAACAGGAACATATGGGCCGACCCCAACATTAATCAAGGCATTTTTGGATTCTGGGGCAAAGGCTGTTATATGCCCTTCGCTGAATCCCCTTGATGTCCCGCTGACATCAGTCCATGGATCAGGTGAGTTCAGTGTTCTGGAAAATGGGAGATTTGAGATTGGAGAGGAAGAGGGAGATGAAGAAGAGCTTGAACCTGAGAGCCCAGCTAGTGATTGGGAAGACATTGATCCTGAGAAGAGCAGGAATCATTCTTCTATAGGTTTTTGGGATGATGATGAAGATGAGCTCTCGCAGTTTGTCTCTCAACTGTATTACTCATTGTTCCAGGAGGGGGCAGGAGTAGATGCTGCTGTACAAAATGCTCTTGCCTCACATAGGAGGCTAAGGTATTCATGTCATCTTCCCTCTATACAATGACGAGATTATATAGTACAAACGAATAACCTGTAGATTTTTACGAAAACGCAAAAGAGAGAATAAAAAATAGAAGCCAGCACAGACCAAGGGAGAACAGAGGAATATCGCAATAACCGCGTTGCAATATAGAGGTCAATCAAAATTTTGAGGCGTAAAGGGAAGATATTTCTGGCTCCTGTTAGTGACACTATACATGTCATAGAGTAGATAGCATATACAAGCCATTCTTTTACTTTATTGATACATATTTATACATTTGTTATTAGAATGTACAGGTTACAACTGTTATTTGTCCGAGAAAAAATATGTTTGGTCTGAGAACAGGTTAATCTCTCAGAATAAAAAGGACTTTGATCCATATTTTTGACATTCCCTTTTCTTTTCCATTACCAAGCCAACGTTTGATATAATTTTGTCGGTACAGACCTTCTGTTTTGTGATCCAATTCTAACCCTATTTTATTGATTTTCATCTGCACATTTATGTGGGTATCTCGTAAATGTGTGGGTGAAAATGAATAAATGGTTATAACTGGGTTACAGGCACAGTGGATTTCGTCTGAATTTTGTCACACTGACTCGTGCCGCAGAGCACTATGGGACGTTATCATGCTGTTTGGTTCGGATGTCCATGCTCAATACTGTTAGTTGATAGTTTCCTCTTATTAGGATTGATATAAAATGTGGGGCTGGGAGACATCTTTTACTTTTAGGTTGTTTCATTTTAAATTCAGCCCTCAAGCTTCTGAGCCTTTCAAATCACGGACTTCCCAGAGTGAAGGTCAAGAGTAGACTTGTATTTACAATAATATATGCAAAATAAGAGTCATAATTTTAAAAATATAAATTATTCTAAAATAAATATTGGATAAAAATTATATGTTAAAATAATTACAAATTATTTATAAATATTAATTCAAATAATTGTTAGTGATAAAAATAACTAAATTAAAATTAATAAATAAACAAGTTTTTGTTTTCATTTAAAAGAAAAATAAAAACTGAAAATAATAAGTGAAAATTAAAAACTAAAAATTGAAAATTAAAAATCACAACAAAAAGTTAGAAATAGGAATCAAACGACCTTTAGTTGAATTTTATTTTAAAGTAATCTTATTTTTATTATTAATTTTATAATTTTTCTATTATGTATTTAAAATGTTTAGTTAAAAAAAGAGCATGTAGTTGATATTAGTTACATTGGTTATATTAATTTTCAATTGAAAAAAAGGAGCCTAATTTTGATTATAATAAACTTGAAAAAATATATTCACGAATATGAATGAATTAAAAAATTAGTCGATTGATATCTTATTTAAAACATACTTAAAAATTAAAAGTATAATATATCATAATAAGAAAATAATTTTATATATTACTAAATTATAGTTATTGTTTATTCAAATAATAGATGCAAATATTTACCTAGTGTTTACTTACCCTAATTCACATGATAAATATCCCAATGCAGACTATTGGGCCATCCTCACCAAACTCGTCGACCATCCTCTGTGGTTTTTTGGTCGCCGACGACTAAGTCCTCTGCCTTTCATGTTCGTGCGGCTGTGTTTGAAGGCGAGGCCAGTCCGGTAGGGGTCGTTTTTGGATCGGATGGGAGTTTGGCAAACGTGCTCTACTTGGGGAGCATGACCGACTTCTAAACAATGCGACAACGTTTGGAGGAATAATTAGTGGAGTTATTTTTAATGTAAATATTTAGGTTTTTTTATAACTTTTTTATCTTCATTTTAAATTCTATAAAACGTTAAACTTCAATTTTTAGGCTTCCTTTGTTACCTGTTTTGAACATGGAGGCCTGCAACATTGGTATTTGGTAGGATTTTCGGCGGTGGTTCGGTCTTGTGCACGAGGGTTACCACTGCAAGTGCCACGTAACCTCCTCCAACCCCTAAACCCCGCTAAATCCTAATCCCACGTTCAATGCCCAAAATTTCCAGAAACCCTTATTCCCCATTCTCCAATAATGGGGATATTCAGGTCTCTGAGAACCGTAATAACCAAAAACAAGGAAAGCAGCAAAAAGGTTAGAACTTTCTTTACAGTAACAACCATCTCTATAACACCGTCTCCTTGTGCGCCCATCTGTCTACAACCTATACACTATTCACCTTACCATCGCTCTTTCTCTCCTCTCCCCAAATGGGTTGCCCCCTTTCACGGTCCTCTCTTCCTTTCCTCACCTCCATGGAAGCTCTCTCAGTCCGCCACTCCACTTCACCTCCGCGGAGACAGCCTCGTTTTGAAGAAAGTTGAGGCCTTCCACTTGAATTTGCTTAAGAGTCCAATTGGGTCGGGTTTTGCTGGCCGGGTAGTGTTTGATCGGGTGGATGATGTGGAGGAGGATGGATTTGGAAATCCGATGGTCGAAAGTTTCGTCAATTTGCCTAATTTGATCTCTTTTAGTCGTATGCTTTCTGGGCCCTTCCTTGGATGGTACGATTATCTGTCTTAGTCTCTTCTAAACTTCCGGCCATTCCATCTTGTTATCTGCTTGGTTACCCTGGAAACAGTGAAAGAAGTGATAAATGTTTATTTGATGGTCACAGCTCGATATGATGTACCTTTGACATCATTTTGTGGAAAGATCAGATTGTAATGGTTTTTACCTACTTTATCTGACGATAAGTTCCATAATAGGGTAAGGAGAAGTCTTAAGTTGTTGAGGGAGTGTTGTATGTTAATCATCGTACATGACTTGCCTTAGATGGCAAGAGAAAAATCTATGCGTTCTCGCTTATTTACATACATAGTTTCTGTAGATTTGTGATTGCCTTCGTGGAGATTTCTTGGCTTTAGTGAGGCTGCAACTTTCAGTTTTTGTTGAGGGCTGACTAAAAATTAGGTTTGGAGACTATAACGTGAATTGTCTTTATTACAGGTATTTTGGTGGTGGATATGTCGAGATTATTAATTGAAAGGACATAGTTTCAAGTTGATAACGTAAAGATTCTGTCTTATATGGTTGGTTTTTGTGCAGGATGATCACAAGTGAAATGTATACTGCTGCATTTCTAGGGTTGGCTATATCTGGGGCCACTGACTGGGTACTGTGTTTTACAATTTTGTTATGAAAAAAATAGTTTGTGGATCTGAAACTAAAATCCTGATTCCTCCATGTTGCAGTTAGATGGGTACGTCGCTAGGAAAATGAAAATTGATTCTGTTGTGGGATCCTACCTTGATCCCCTTGCTGATAAAGTAAGCTTTAAGTCCCATCTTCTTCCTATCCTTATATTATCAATCTGCTATGGCATGCTCCTGATCTTGCTTCTTAATACAGGTTCTTATTGGTTCAGTTGCATTGGCTATGGTGCAAAAGGATCTTCTGCATCGTAAGTGATCTCAGTCTTTAATCTTGTATTGCTTGAATCTATTCTTGATTCACGTGGTAGTAGCCACCTTACCTGTTATTTCTGTGTGAAGCTGGACTTGTTGGATTGGTTGTGTGTAGAGACATAGGACTTGTTGGTGGTGCACTATATCACAGAGCCAGAAGCTTAGGTTGGAAGGTAAGGATTATAATCTTTTTCTTCCATTAACTTTTGGTTGGCTATAATTTGGATTTGACTTGGGAACATCTTCTTTCAGTGGAATAGTTGGTATGATTTCCTGAACCTTGATGGAACCCGTCCTGAAAAGGTTGAGCCTCTCTTCATAAGCAAGGTATACTCCTTAACATCCTGAATTTATGGGATATAACGTGACTGTAGCCGAGCAAGGACCATTATCCTATTAGTCATAATAAGTGATGGACGAAAACGTTAAGTGAAGAATAAGGCATAAGAGATGAGATTGTCCAAGTCTATGTTTGTCTAAGTTCTAATCCTTTTCATTAAACAGCGGTTCATGAAGTGGAAACTAGGACAAGGGGCATGATCTGGAAAAAGAAATCAGAATACTACTTGCAAATTATCTTACAGAAGTAAGAATTGAGTCAAAATTAGGTTTCATAATCTAATGGAAACATTTGAGAACATATTAAAGCAGCGCCAATGGAGGTGTGAGCCAAAACTACAATTTCTGCACTTTTGCTCTTAAGTTCTCTATACTGACCTTGTCGATATTCGACTTATGACGCAGTGCTTACTCTTTTAATCTATATGATGATGTGAAAGAAAATTCTTGCAAGGCATATTATGAACATGATTCAGTTAAAAAGACATATTTGTACTTACTAACCAGAGCGAAATGTTGACAGGTTAATACAGTCCTTCAGTTAGTTTTAGTTGCGGCAGCTCTGGTTCAACCAGATTTTGGAACCGAGGAAACTAAACCATATATAACATACTTAAGGTAATTTAGCACCACCTTACGCATCATTTTGATTGTTAACGTTCGGCCTCCGTTAGAACCATTATCGATTTGCCACCTCCTAATCGTCTTCATCTCAATTTGTTTCAGTTGGTTGGTTGTTTCCACAACTATGGCATCTGGTGCAGCATACGGCAGACAACACATGAGAAATAAATCTGTGTGGAAATGCTAGTCTTGATTATAACCACGAACCTGGCAACATACGCAGAATGGGTGCTGAGTCTCACTAGCCGGTGCTGGTATTTGAAGTGGAGATAGATGATAATAGCGCGTAGTGCTGGGGCTGGTGCTCCTGCAAACACCTCTACTTGTTGAAGCATTCCCGATCCTGATATTGGTAATGGAGTAACAGGCCTGCGCTTTACTTCCGAGGGATTCTGCTTTGATATAACAATTGTAAGGGCTCTCTTCTGCAATTTGATTAATTATTTAGTGCAAGCCCATTGGTTAATGACTTCAGTGATATACATTTGCTGTAAATCTTCAACAAATTCATTACTATACAAAATTTCGAGGTCTTGTATGGTGACCAGTAACAAAGGCATTAGAATTAAAAGAGTCGAAATGAAATTATTGAGATTATGCGTGTTATTAACTAAAGTTTTATACGTGTTTAATGTGAAATTAAATACAGTTAATAATTGTGCTGGTATTTGGTATCAAATAATAAAAATAGTTATGAGAAATATTATATTAATATTTTATATTTTATAAATAATTATTTTTTCTTCAAAAAAAATAATTATTTATATTTTATGACTAATTTTTAAATAATTATGAAATAAAAATATCAAAATAAAATAAAATAATTTTGGTAATAATATTCCGATAAAAATTAAATTTTAATTATAATCTATTCATTCTTTATTTTATAAGTAATCAACTAATTAAAAACTAAAGAATAGGTTGTATTTATATTCTCATCTTGGTGGTTGTCAACGAAGAAGTTACTGCTGACGTTTGGGGGCTTGGAAGGTGAGGGCACACAAAACTTTGGATGCCGTAGGGGCTTTGAACCCGACGTGAATCGAACACGCAACCTTCTGATCTGGAGTCAGACGCGCTACCATTGCGCCACGGATCCATTTGGCAAGACTCACCTATAGGTTATATTAGGCTCTATATACCTCTACGTACAATCTTAGGAAAAAGGAATTTGTAACTTATTAAAATTACTGTTATATTATTAATTAAATAATATAATTAATTTATAATTAAGTAAAAAAAATATCAATTGAAGGGAACGTAAAGCCAAAAAGAAACAGGGAACAACGTGTTGATGGAGGCACGTTTTAAGAACATTTGGTTTGCATAATTTATTAAACAGTTTATGAATAAAATAGATCGGGTGAGCGTTAGACAGTGTGCGATCCACTTCATCACGTGACCTACCCATTTTAGCACGTGTTAGCGATCTTTTTTCTTTACAAGCCTTCATTATATATATACAGTACACAATCCGACTTTTTCAATTTTTGGCTGTGAATAACATAGGATCCGCAGCCGCAGGTGAAAGCTATTTGCGCTTTCCAGGTGTGCGCAAGTTCCTCCGCCAACTCATAATTTTATTATACTCAAATCCTCTTTTTGATTTTGACTATGCAATAAATATTATAGTAAAATATTATAAAAGTCGTTTAATTATCAAAACAAATGATTTTTATAGTGCTAATATTATCAATTTATGGCTCTGCTTATACGAAAAATATCGCAATAATATTATTAAAATTAATTTATTATCAAAATAAAAGAGTATCATAGTAATATCACATCATTATTACAAAAATTATTTTGTTATCAAAACAAAAGATTTGTATAGTGCTTATATTATCAATTTATGAATTTACTTATGCAATAAATATCACAGTAATATTATGAAAATCATTTTATTATCAAAACAAAAGAGTTTCACGTTGTTAATTGGTTATGCCGGATTCTGGCGGAACAGAACGTTGTCGTTTGGATCCATGAGTTGGTTGTCTTCTACGCTGAGATCCCTGCAAAACAAGGAAGGCACGTCGGGAGTTATGTCCCGAATAGCCCCTCCGACGCTCAAGTCAGTATTTTGGTGAAGGTCCGGCTGTTGAATGCAGAGAAAGCTAGGTTTATGATTGTGTACCTTTGTTACGGTAGAATTATACCTTATATATGGAGCAACGATTAGGTTTAGGTCTTTACGTAGGTAGATCTTAGTGTTTGCATGGGAGTCTCTCACATGCGGACGGGCTGAGAAGAGTGTGGATCGGGCTTGGGCTTGACATAGCCATTATGTGTGAGACTGACCTTTGAAGAATGGACTGATCGGCCCATGGGTCGTTCTGACTGAGTCTGGGCCCAACACAACCGACCCGACCATTAATATTAATATTATGAAAATCATTTTATTATCAAAATAAAAGAGTATCATGATGTTAATATTATCCAAATTATTTGATGATATAACTTATAAAAAGTCAAAAAGAAATTATCAATTATAACTGGAGAGTACATATTGAAGTTGAGTAAATAGGTAAAGACAACATTTTGTGCACAAAAATATACAAGTAAATAATTATATCTTCAATTAAAAAAAACCATAGTAATTACATGAAAAATAAGTAAATCCAAAAATACAGATTAAAGATAACAACCTCGCAGTAGAAGAAAGAGGATAACTAATCATTATAATTAAGTTTGTCAATAATTTCGACCACTTCATCTACATGTACAAACATTATTGTATAAATTATAACTGCTTATGCAATATTTGTATTATATGAATATTCGACACATGTTATACCTTTCGTTACACTATCATTTGTTACAACTGGTACCTTCGTCCCGTCTTTCATAATCAAATTTATAATATGCGTAAAATAATGCATATGGTGTGAGATCCCACCAACTAATTAGCTCCTAACGTGTAACTTGTTTTTTCATTTTTTTTTTGTCTTGTCAATGTTGCAAATACCATACTGAATTTAGTACCAAATTAGGTTCTGATACGGTACTGTGTCGGTACTAGTCAATTTTGGGTATCGTTTTTGGTAATTTTTTAAATTTATAAAATAGTTTCTAAATCTTTTTAGAAATTGCAAAATAATCTATTATTATATTGTACCGTTGTATTGTATTGTTTATAAGTTTACATCAACCCTGTTTTTAAAAATCACAATAATAAATAATAACCACAATTAATATGAAATAACAATAATTGTTAGATATTTCACATATAAATAATAACCATAATTAATATAAAAAAGACAGTTATCATCATACGAGTATAAAATTAAGAACAATACAAAGTATTTATCCATATATATTACCAAATAATTCAAGTTTAATATATTTTATATTCAATTAATTATTTGCCCAAAACTAATACCCAAATTGGCAAATACTATCATTAACTACAACCGAATTATTATTAATTTTCAATTTTATAATTTTATACTCAACTAATTATTTACCTTAAGTTAATACCCAAATATTAAAAATAAATTACAATTGTTGATTTACAAGTTACAAGTTACAAACTTACAACGTTAATTATCAATTAATGATTTAGGTTTTTAGAAATTTACAACTTTAATATTATCGGTTTATATTTATGTATGTTTTAAATTTAAGTTGTTTCCAACTTCAACTTTCAAGTTTCATAATCAATATTCAATAAGGCCGTGCATTTCGTAATTTTCATTCATCCAAAGACTTATCATAAATTTATGATAAACTTAAACCAATCTTTATTCTTTATAACCAAACAAAATAACCAAACAATTCATTCATCAGTCATCACCGTGATATTCATAATTCTATTTCCAATATTCAAATCACAAATGACAAAACAAAATTGTAATTGTTGAACAATTCAATTCCAACATCCAACCAATTCAAATACACGCAAATTGGACATCAAAAAACTAACTTCCAACATCCAACCAATTCACAAATCTATCATCAAATTCCAATTCAACACAATAAAAATGTAATTAATTAGGGAAAATTTGAAAATAAAAAACACACCAAAAAATAATTCACTTGCTTCGGGTCTTCGGGTTGGGTGACGAATTAGAGGCATCCGGTGGCTTTCGGTGTAGATGTGCCTGATCTGCGACCTTCTCTCCTCCATTAGACGCTAAGTGGCGACTGGCGACGACATGTTGCGATGGTCCCCATGGAGAAAGATTGAAGACGGTGGCATCTTTGGGGGGACATCAAGGGAGGAGCCGAGGAGGGTGAGGGAAGGAGTAGGATGAGGGAAGGAGCAGCGTCGGTGATGAAGAGGAGAATGAGAGAGAGAGAATAGCGGCAGTGGTGGGTGAAGACGAGAGACTCGGTGAGAGAGAGACAAAAAAATGAGAAGGAAGGTAGAAGAATGTTTGGGAGAGTACAGAAGACAGAGATAGGGGGGGACGACGATGGCGGCGATGAGGTGAGAGTCGATGACGATAAGAGCAAGAGAGAAAAAGTAGAAGAAGGAGGAGAAGGTTCGAGAGAGAATGAGAGAGTGCAGGGGGGTCGATTTGGGGTAGAGTTTTTAAAAAATTGCAAATTGGTCCTTAAGTTTTCCGAATATTATGGTTACGGTCGATATGCCCCGATATTATAGATACCGACCAATACCGAATGAAAAATGTCGGTACCGATTGGTATTAATGACTGGTATTGATGGAACGATTATCATTCCATTTACTGACCAAAAAACGGAACGAAATTCGTTCCTTTGAATTAAACCATCTTTTTTATATTAATTATAGTTATTATTTATATGTGAAATATGTAAAAATTAACAATAATAGAAATAAATAGAATATTGTTATTTAAAATTTTTATTCTTATAATTTTTAAAGATTAAAATAAAAATATATAATAAAATATATTGAAAAATTATTTTAAAAATTTAAAATATTCAAAAATTTTACAGTAACAAAGATTATTCAGCATTGGTAACATATGATATTAGAATCAAATATGGTACACTACACGTATCATTGCTTCGCTAATTGAAAAGAGAAGATTTTTACTAAGGTACTACTTGTACCCATAAGCAGTGATATAAATATCGATTCCTACTTACTGGTACATAGCTTATTAGGACCATATTAGACCAAAACTAGTAAGAAATAAAGGGTCGGTATACCAAGTTTAAATATCAGTTGGTACCAACCCATTTCGGTTGGTACCGTCTCGTTTTGATTGGTACTGATCAATATTCAAAATACTGGCTAAATATAAGTTGGTATCGAAAATTTTAAAAAATAGGAGAGCTTATTTTACAAAATTTTCTGGCTAAATATAAGTTGGTATCGAAAATTTTAAAAAATAGGAGAGCTTATTTTACAAAATTTTCAAAAATTTTTAAAATTTCTCATCCTCCCTCCTACCTACTTCTCATTTCCCCCCTTTTTTTAAATTTATTAATTAGTTATTTTATTTGCTTCAATATTTATAATTATTGTGAATTTATAATTTTTGTTTTTTAAAATAACAATAAATATTTTTATTACTAATAATAATTATAAATAAAATAAAACTTAAAAATAAATTATTTTTATTTAAATTTATTTTAATATTTTATATAATATTTATTAATAAACTATTAACAAAAACATTTTAATTTTAAAATAAATAATTTAAAAATTATTATTTATAAACTAATATTTATTTTATATATTTTTAATTATTAAATCAAAA
>JANVCQ010000002.1:30991212-31010086 GCA_025531925.1 Erythroxylum plowmanianum
ATTTAATTATATTTATTAATAATTATTAAATTAATTTTATAAATTAAATTAAAATTATGATTATTATTTATTATTATAATTTTTAGAGACAAAGTTAAAAATATATAATACAACTGTGCGCAATATGTATGACAATAAAATATTTTATAATTTTTAAAAAAATTTAAAAATTATTTTATAAATTTAAAAATTACTAAAGCTCAATATTAATCATTACTAATATAAGACCATAAAGCCCAACCTAATCCTAAATTCGGTACGATATTGATTGCACGTAAGCACACATGGACTCGCAACTACTTTAGTAGAGGCTTGAGAGAGAGGGACGGGGACAGATGGGGACAGACAGACAGGCAGACTACTTCAGAAGCTTAGGTGTTTTGGGTCACTAATCTTGGACCGTCCGGTAGAGAAAGGAAAATATGTTCACCCATCAATCAATCTCGTGATTACGTTATTCGAAACTTTTGTGTTTGGTGGTAGTTACGGGTTTTACGGGGTTGTGACTTTTGGGAAGTTTCTGAGGAGTGGAAGATTTTGTCTTTCCGCTTTTCCTTTCTCTCTCGTCTTCTCCCCGATTTTCGCGGGAAAAAAAGATGGGGAGAAGAATAGTGGGAATGGGAGGCGAATTAGAAGTCGTGCAGAGGATCATTGAGAGATTGGTTGGAAATTGGTGGAACGAGATTAATGAGTCTACTCAGTGGCAAGATGGGATCTTTTACACTCTCTGTGCTGCTTATGCTCTTGTTTCATCTGTTGCTTTGGTCTCTACCTCCCTCTCTCTTTCTCGGCTTTGATTTTTACATGTGGATTTTTTTGGGTGCACTTTGTTTTGCGTGCTTTGTTAATGAGGCAGATTGTTTGGGTTGTCCTGTGTACTTTTGATCATTTGTCACCCTATTTCTTTGTTCATAATGAAGTGTATTGAGGTGCTTTTTCTGTTTTAAGTGTAAGTGTTCTTGTTTGTTGATGGGCGCCCAGTGAAACATAAGGTGCATTTATTAAGATGAAAGGATAACATTTTATGTCAAAGTGATGGCTTTAGTCGTAAAAGCATTGTTTGATAGGCTCCGAGTGGCCGATTCTGATTGTTTTTTTACCATCATTTGGATAAAGCATGTGTACCAATTTATAGTTTTGTTTAGTTTTTGGTGACTGATTTCAAGTTCTGAATTGGTCCTATCCAATGGTCAAACAATTTCATTTCCGCATGCAATTAAAAGTTTTAGTAACTAACCTAATTAATAGTCTGAATGTCTTACAAATTTTCTACTTGCGGTTGGTAATTTGTGGGATTTTCTTCTTCGATTGTGATGTCTGCTATCTATGTAATCAGTCCAAGAGTTGTAACAGTCCACATTGTTGTCTTTGACATGCAGATTCAATTGATACGGATTGAAGTGAGAGTTCCTGAATATGGCTGGACGACACAGAAGGTTTTCCATCTTATGAACTTCATTGTTAATGGAGGTGACATTTGATGGCTTGGTGATGTTCAAATTTCCTTTATGACTGTAAATTTTGGCATTGGCCTGATATATCTTTTGGTATATGTTCTGCAGTTCGTGCCATTGTGTTTGGATTTCATAGCCAAGTGTTTCATTTGCATCCTAAGGTTAGTTTTAAAGCTCGGATTGTTCGAGTTTCATGATCAATACCTGTCCTGTCATCTGTCAGATACTTTTATGAGAATTACAATCTTTGTTCCTAGTGTAATGTAGATTTCTATTTATCTTTTAAGGGGTTGTATTTTACCTGTGCTGTGGTGAATGTTTCCTTTTTTACAATTTTCTGCTTGTGCCTTCAACTATTATGGGGTTAACATGCGTTTGTTCCAGGTATTAACTTTGGTACTATTGGATCTCCCGGGGCTCCTGTTTTTCTCTACATACACTTTACTTGTCCTTTTTTGGGCAGAGATATATCACCAGGCAAGTAAATGATGGATATTTATCCTTTTCAATGATGAGACAAATTTTGAAATTGACCTTATTTTAATGATCAGGCAAGAAGTCTACCTACTGATAAGCTCAGAATTGTTTACATATCCGTCAATGGTGCAATGTACTTCATACAGGTATGGTAACTGCTGCAATGATTTGTACTGCAAACAGTGTCTAGCTGCAAAAATACTCTGGCAACATTTTCCACAATCATGGTTGTTGCATGTGTCTTGGTGATTTCTTTGCTGTTGCCCAGTGCCTGAAATGCATAGTAGCATGCCATCTGAACATAAGTTTGCATATCTTCAAATTTTTTTTTTGGTTTTGTGGGGGTTGGGGGTGATTTGATGTGTGATAAAAAGTCTCTAATAGACTGACATTCCTGGTGTTGTTACCTTAACATTAGCATCAGTTAATGGAACTTTTGCTGAGTTTTTGTATTCAAAAATGGGAAGGAGCTAGACACCGACAGTTTTAGGGCTATCTGTATTGCCATGTCTTATGGGTTCTATCTGTAAAGAATAATCCATGGTTTTCTATCACAAAAAGTTCTCAAAGAGTCAGTTAGTTAATTCTAAAGAATTGGTGTTTGTATCAAGTCCTAGTGCTGAACTGCTCTGACTGATGAACTTTTGTTGGAAACTCTGTGGTGCTAGTATCCACAATTAGGTCAAATCTCTTACTCTTACCAAATTGGTTCAATTTCAGATTTGCATCTGGGTGTACCTCTGGATTGATGACAACAGTGCTGTGGAGTTCATTGGAAAGATATTTATTGCAGGTTAAGCCTTACATTCAAAGTCTTGGATGTTTATTTATTTTCATTTTCAGTACTAATCCCCATCTTTTCATCCCTTCTCTAACGCTCTATGCTTAATAGCAGTTAAATATTTTACTTGAGCACTAATGCATATCTGATTGTACCATCTCTTTTCTTCCAGTGATTTCAATTATTGCAGCATTGGGTTTCTTGCTCTATGGGGGAAGGTAAAGGTTTTTTTTGCTTATATTCTGTTCTTTAATTTTATATTTTCATTCATTGTGTTCTTTCATACGTTCAGACTATTTTTTATGCTGAGACGTTTTCCAATCGAATCTAAAGGAAGAAGAAAGAAGCTCCACGAGGTTGTGTTATTTCTACCTTCTTTCCCTTTCTCTAGCAACTGGTCTTTCAGATTGTAGCAGATATCTCCTGTACAACTGGCATACACATATAATCATATGCAATCTTAGTTCAAGTATCAATTTGTACTATCATGACTTACAACCATCTATGGGCTCATCCATATTGGTGCATGGGATTTTGCACACAGTCACAAGCTACCAGATTAATATATGCAGACCCAGATAGATAGATATACAAATAAGCAAACTAACAACATGATTTGAGTTTCAAGTAATACTGATAATGTAAATGATTCTTGTTGCAGGTTGGATCAGTTACGGCCATATGTTTCATGTGTTTCCTCATTAGATGCTTTGTGGTGAGCCTTAGTTGGTTTCAACTTTAATTAAGTTTGACAATAATCTTTGGATGCATTATCAACATGAAAGGCTGATCTTCTTACTTGTTCATTTTCCTATCTTTGAAATATGATATGCCTACCATACTAATGACTTGCTTATTTCACCAATATCTAGCTGTGATGTTTTTACATAAAAGAAGTCTCGACTTGAGGCCCTACTATATCTTTGATAACACAGGACTTTGTTTATTTCTTGTGCATTATGGACAGAATCCTTTACTGCCTTCTGGATAGATTTTGGTCGGAAGATGTTAATGCTGTTATATGGCAAACATCTGATATGGTTGCTGTAATCTGCTTTCTTACTTTGGACTCCTTTAATGTGCATTTAACCCAATTCGCAACATGCAGGTTCTTTTGTCTGCATTTGATTCAGACGCTTCGCTTGATGTCTTGGATCACCCAATTTTGAACTTGATCTATTACATGGTAGTTGGCTTATCTTATGTACAATTCAGCTCTCATACTCCACTTCATTAATGACTCACTTGTATTTGATTGAAAATGGGAAAACTTGACAGCTGGTTGAGATTCTACCATCAGCGCTAGTGCTTTATATCCTGCGTAAATTGCCTCCTAAGAGAATATCAGCACAGTATCACCCTATCCGATAGTGAAATGTTCCTTCATTCTGGATCTGGAGTCAATATATTTCTGAAAATATGATTTTACATGGTCATGGTAATCGAGCAAAGAAGCGAAACCGGAGAAAGAATCCAGATGTGATATTCTGGTATGGCAATTCCTTTCATGAATAGGTCATCCCATCTTGGTGAAATGGAGTGTTCAAATTGATTTGTTCGTGGGGCATCATACAACTTGAGGAATTGGCTGCTGTTTGGTGATTTCCGTTTATGATTAAAATTGGCTGAGGGGAAATTTTCTGTTGCGGAGGTATCCTTTCAAATTGTATATTGGCAATGAAAACAACCCAAGTTATCAAGCTTAGTGCTTACTGAACATTTGGTAGGATTGCGTTTGTTGCTTGACATTTCTAGCATTCGCAACATTTTTGGTTTACTTAATGTATTTAAAGAATAAGGAGATTTTTTTTTTTTTTTAGCCTTTTACATTTTCTTAGTGTAGTCCAGTTCACGCGCGGTCGCATTGAGTTTTTGGCTTATTCAATTGCCACTTGTCCTTTGAGAAAGAGCTCATAACTTTTATAAAAGAAATAAAAGAGGAAAGTTTAGTCGATCACAATTTTTAATTTGGTGAGATAAAGATTGAAATTGAGTTGACATTAAAGATAAAGGCTGAAATTTTATATTATATTGGGATTCCAAAGTAGAAGTATTATGTTATTTTATTTTAGATATGTTATTCTAATGACTTATATAATTTTTATTATAATAAGATTTAAATTAGAAATTCTTTTCTTATTAAAATAAGGATTCTAAGAAGAAACAATCTAAAATTTTCCAACAAACTTGAGTTATCAATAAAAAGGTCTGCTGTTTTCTTCTAATAGTAATTCTTAGATCTTAGAAGTGATTCCCAGTTTGCTAATATCCATTCTTTATTTTGTTCGCTAAATTTCAACAATCTTGACCCAAATTTAGCCCTTTTAAACCTATATTCTACTCATCTCAAACTTATATTCCAACCATACCAAACCTGAAATCCTACACTTAAATTTCCAGCAATCAAATCTTAAAATTTTAACTATACAAAATCTAAAAATTCTACATTCTTAATCTAAATCCAACCTTGAAACTTGTTATTCTAGCAGCCTAATATCAATCATATTTCTAAATTTGTGAGTTTTAGTTACTAATTAATAATTCTTCTATTTATCCTATATTAATTTAGTATCAAAGTTTTAGTTTACGATGGCGACACATAGCGAAAGGGCATATAGAGGAATATTCAGTAATCATGAGTAAGATGAGAAACTTTTAAGAGTTATAGAAAGATTTGACCTTAGTAAATCTCAACTATAAGGTGCTCCAAGAACTAGTCAAGAAAACAATGTCAGACAACAAACTACACTTAAATCATGAGGGGTGAGAAAGTAAAATCCAAAACGAAGAGGCTGACACTAATCAACAATGAATGAGGTTAGGAAATCAACGCCTACTGAGAGATCTATGACAAAAATATCAACTAGTAGCACACGGAGAGCGTTTGTGAGCCTTTAGAGGCCATGATAGAGTTGAAACATGCAACAAACTTGATGATATTACTAAGAAAGTTTGTGTTGAAGCCCCTAAGTTTGTAGGAAAGATAGATCCACACTTGTTCTTAGACTAGACGACAACAATGAAAGATTTCTTTGACTAATAGCTCATGTCATAAGATCGAAAGTCCAATTTGAAAAAACGAAGCTAGTTGGACACGCTAAAATTTGGTAGATATTAGTAGAGGATAGACTTTGAAAAATAGGCTAGCCACTAATTGTTGATTTGAGTACATGGAAAATTTGATGAACTTTCGATTCAATGTGAAGGGATAGAATCGAAACGAAAACTTATATGTCATTAACAAAATAGTTTAAGGACAGAAATTCGCAATGAGCTAATAATGCAAAGGATTTACAACTTTAAAGATGCATATCACTTGGCTTTAAGAGCAAAGCAATACTTTGGACAACAAGTAACTAAAACGTTTCAAAGTCAAGTCGAGGATTTTGATACGAAGAGAACTACAACAGTGACAAGAAGTGCTTCTGATGTAATAGGAGGGGCCACTTTGCTTATAAATTTCCTATTAAAGTTTTGCATATGATGGGAGAAGAAGAAGAGGAAGAATTTGATGAGTGCATGTGTGAGAACGAAGCTGGAGAGGAATTGGAAGGAGACTCTAGTGATAAACTAGCTAGTTCTACAAATTTTAATGTAGTGAGACGTATCCTTACAACCCCTAAAGTGGAAGAACAAGAAGAATGGCTTCATACTGCTATTTTCTTTACTCAAGTTAGCAAGGAAAGTATGCAAGTTTATTATTAATGGAGGAAGTAGTATGAATGTTGTATCGAAGAACAAGGTGAAGTGATTCAATTTTCTCACAAAGAAACATACAAATCCCTACAAAGTTTTCTAGGTAGATTTTAATACCTTACCAGTTGCTCGAAGGTGTTTGGTGTTTTTCAAATTAGGAATATATAAGGACTCTATTGGGGGTGATGTCATTCCTATGGAAGTATCTCATGTCTTATTTGGGTGATTGTAGCTTTCTGATCGAGATGTTCAGCATTTCAGAAAAGCTAACACTTATCATTTTATATTTCATGGAAAGAACATAATTTTGAAGCCTATGAAGGTAAAAAATGTAAAAAAACAAAGAGGAAGTAGCAAGACAACCATAAATGCTGAGAAAAAGAATTTTAATATCCTTAATGTGAGAGAATTTGAAGCTATTAGCAAGGAAAAAGGGATTGTGTTTGCAATGGTGATAAGGGAAGTATCGAAAACAACACCTGAAAAACCCTAAACTTTACCAAAAGAAGTAGGAGAATTGTTAGCTGATTTTTTAGATCTTACTACCTCCTTTATGAGATATTCAACATGCTATTGACTTGGTACCTAGGTCTACTTAACCAAATCTTTCAGCCTATCATCTGAATCCTATTAAGAATGAAGAGTTAAAGAGACAAATAGAGGAGTTATTGAAAAAAAGATTTATTCAAGAAAGTCTTATTTCATGTGCAGTTACAGCACTTTTGACTCCTAAAAAGGATGGAAGTTAGAGAATGTGTATTAATTATTGGGAAACAAATAAGATCGCAATAAGGTATAGATTTCCAATACCTCGCCTTGATGACATATTTGATATATTGACTGGAACTACTATCTTAACCAAGATAAACTTATGCGGTGAGTACCATTAAATCATAATCAGACTTGGAGATGAATGGAAAATGACTTTCAAGACTAAAAAGGGACTTTATGAATGGTTGGTGATGCCATTTAGACCCTCCAATGCACCTAACATTTTTATGATAGTGATGAAGCAAATGATTTGACCATTTATGGGAAAATTTTTGGTGGTATATTTTGATTATATTAATATATAGCAAGACTAAAGAAGGTCCCCTATTACATCTACAACAAGTCTTGAGAGTGTGACTCAAGGGAATCTTTATGTTAACTTAAAGAAGTATTCTTTCATACAAGCAAGTGTTGTATTTTCGAGTTTTATTATATCTTACCATGGAGTGGAGATGGATCTCGAGAAGATTATAATCATTCTTAATTGGCCTATTCTAAAGGATGTGCACAAGACAAGGAGTTTCCATGGCCTAGCAACATTTTATAGGCAATTTATTTTAGCACCATAATGGCACTCATTACTGATTGCATGAAGAAAGGACAATTTACTTGGTCAAAGCTAGCAACTAAAGCATTTGAAGAATTCAAGAAAAAAGATTACTGAATCGCCTGTTTTACAACTTTCAAAATTTTTTAAGATATTTGAAATTGCTTGTGATGCATCTCATGTAGGAATTAGAGGCATACTCAGCCAACAGGGTCACCTAGTTGCTTACTTCATTGAGAAGTTAAGTGAAGAGAAGCAACAATATTCAACTTATGATAAGGAATTTTATGCAATAGTACATTTTCTTTCCAATTGGAGTCATTATCTCTCATACAGGGAGTTTATTCTATATTCGGTTTATGAATCTCTTAAAACTTCAAGTCCCAAAAGAACTTGAACAAAAGGCACACCTTATGAAGTGAATTCATGGAGCAATTTAACTGTCTTATTAAACATCGGACATGAGTTGAGAATAAGGTCGTATATGCATTGAGTACAAAAAATCATTTGCTTAACATTTGAGTGGTAAAGGTCATAGAGTTCGACACAATAAAAAAGAGAATATGCTTCATATCAAGATTTTGGAATAATCTATTCAAAAATTGTGATTGGACAAAGAGACCAACACTTTCCTTTTGTGATCTAAGATTATTGTCTTTTTAAAGGAAATCAACTTTGCCTACCTAATATTTTTATAAGGGAATATGTGATTTGGGAATTACATGGAGGAGGAGGAGCGGGACACTTTGGAAGAGATAAAACCATCGCAATGGTTGAAGCTCGCTTTTATTGGCCCTCTTTAAAGCGAGATGTTCCTAAGGTGATACGACAATGTCAAACATGTCAACTAGCTAAAGGAAGGAAGTAAAATTCTAGATTATATACACCATTCTCGTGCCTTAAGAACCACAGTAGGACATAAGTATGGATTTTGTCTTGGGAATTCCTAAAATTGTAAGAGATTATGATACCATTTTCATAGTGGTGGATAGGTTTTCCAATATGAGTCATTTCATTCCATGTTCCAAAACTTATGATGTTGTCTATATAGCTAAACTCTTTTTCAAAGAGGTTTTACTTCTCTATAGGTTACCTTTAACCATCATCTCTAATCGTGATGTAAATTTTATTTGTTATTTTTGGAGAACACTATAGAAAACATTAAACACTACACTTTAATTTTCAAGTTCTTTTCATTCCCAAACTAATGGACAAACTGTAATATCCCATTACCTGCGGGAAGGCTAGAATAGTAAATATGAGTGATTAATGAGATATTAGAAATGCATTTTTCTTGCTCATGTATAATGTGTCAAACATATACACATGAATATTGAATCGTTGCTCATGAAAATGACTCTACATGCATTCATTGACATTCCAGGTATAATTGTGTATAAATGTGAGTATATTAAGAAACGTTGACCCTCAAAATTTCTTCTTAATGAATAAGTATGATTTATATTGATTATGAGGCCTTTATGAAATTTTGTAGAAATTAATTATTATGTTGATGTTAGAAAGATTATATGATATAGGTTGATTGAAATAAAGTGTAAAGGATATAAGAATATTCAAGGGATGTTTTTGGCAAGATACTTAAGGTTAAAAGAATATAAACCTATAAGGAAGGGTAAAATGGGCTTTTTGGGCTCATTAAAGGTGGAAATGAAAGAAAGAAATGTAGTCTTGCTTTTTAAGAAGGGGGAAACATAAATTGGGAGAGAAGAAGAGAAATTAAGAAAGAAAAAGAAGAGAATTTCGATGGTTGAGATAAAAGAAAAGAGTTGAGCTAGGGTTTCAGCATTTCTTAGTCTTGAGAGAGATTTTGAATTGGTTTAAAAAGAGAAAAAGGAAGAAGAAGAGAAGAGCTTCAAATTGAGCTAAATATCTCTTCATTTGGTGAAGAATCAAGGTAAGATCTTTTTGAATCTTTTGGATTTTTTGGAAGAGTTTAAGGCAATAGAGTTAGAAAATACATGTGTTTAAGTATTCTAGAACCAATTTTAGTGATTGTGAATTGTGGGATTTTTTTCAATTTGAAAACCTTATTGAGTTGAGAATTGAGATTTTAATGAAGTCAAATTAGTAGCTGAATGGTTATACTCAGGACTTTCCAAGTTTGCACAGTACAAAATTTCAAATCTTCCTTAGGGATACATTTCGTGTTCTGACTTTATGGTAGAATATAGTTTAATCTAGGCTAAATTAGACAAAGTTGTTTTTTAGAAAGTTGTAGCTTATCTTTCTAGCTGTCCAACAGTATATAGTATGAAATTTTTGGACATCAGAGTCAAAAGTTATAGTCTTTATAAGTGGAGATACTCAGGAGTATAGATTGTATCGTCTGATGATGTCATATCATCTAATGACGTCATATCTTCTAGTGATGACATCATATCGTCTATGATGAAGTGTTGTCTGATGATGTCATATCGTTTGGTGGTGACGTCATATCGTCTGATATATTGTTCATCTGACCCTATCGTTTGGTCAAATTTTGACCCTCTAGATGACAGAATCTGTCTTCAAGGTATTCATGAAAGTTGTAGTTTTTGAATTCCTCTTCAAAGCCATATAAAGAACACTTCAATCCGATATCTCTAGAGCAAGTTATACTAATTATTCCAAATAAGTATTAGATTAAAACTTTTTCTGGTCACTGTTCATTTTGTATCGTCTGGTCTCATTTTGATCCCTTATGATAGAATTTGTCTTCAAGATCTTCATGAAAGTTATAGATCTTGAAGTCCTTTTCAAAAACATCCAAATAATATCTTAATCCGATATCTCTAGCGAAAGTTATGTCAATTGTAAAACAGTTTCTGTGTACTGTTCATAAACTTCTTCTGGTCACTGTTCATTTTGTATAGTCTGGTCCAATTTTGACCCCTTATATGATATAATTTGTCTTCAAGATCTTCATGAAAGTTATAGATCTATAAGCCCTCTTTTAAACCATTAACGAATAACCTTGATCCGATACCTATAGCAAAAGTTATGTTATTTGCCCCGAAATAGGTTCAATATAATTGAGGACAGAATCTTGTTTGATTCTTTTAGCCATAACTTTATCATTCGACCTCCAAATGGAATGATTCTCAAACCAACAGATTCCTAGCACATTTTTTGCCTCTCCATAAAAGTTTATAGCCTTATATACTAAATTGAAGAAGATTGATTGAATCAAATTAAGGGTATCGGATGGAAGAGTATAAATTGTGATTTTAATGGTTCTAATGAGGTATAAACCTAAATATAAATTACACTTAGAGGAGTCTTGATATGAGACCGATTTTGTGATGACACTAATGGATAAATACCCGAGATTGTCATGAATATGCATTGTACATATTTTATTACATACATGTGCATTGTTAAACACTTATGATTGTACAAATTGTGATAGATTGTGTATGTGTTATTTGATATAGAGGAGCAACTATAACGTCAACCTCCAGACGTTGCTGGAACTTCCAGACATTAGCTTCAGGAGTAACTTGTGAGTAACCTAGACGGTTTCTCTCAATTATTGTTTGCTTAAATTATGTTTTGAATGATAAATGAATGTGAATTGAATTGTGTTGATTTTCAAACAAAAGGTCCGATGAATGTGAAATGTGGAGTGTATATTGAAGTGCTGCTTGAATGTGAATGTGAAGAACTATGTGTTTCATAATATGATCGATTGTGATAGATGCATTCCATACATGAGTGCACAATTAGATAATGGCAGTTGTGACTAAAGTAGACACCGATCAGAGCTTAAAGCTTAAAGTGTGAAAAGAGCCTTGAGCTTAGACAATGATTAAGAGCCTAAGGCTCACTATGTAAAATGAGCCATATATCTTCATCGAATAAGGGACAGTTATTAATGAGCCCGGTATTCATAAATGGATGCGGGACAGTTTAGGCACTCGATCACATCAATGTAACAATGGGAAAAGAGTCTCATGAGCATTTCATATGCATTTTTAACAAGTATGTGGATTATTTGAAATGCCAAATTGATTTACTCTTAAATGTAAATGTGATATGTGTTCATTAAGCAAAGTTGTGAATTATATGGTGATTTGTTGTGTTGTATGAATTGAGTAAACCATCGATGATGGTTACCTCATTGAGTTCGCAAAAACTCACCAAAATTGCAACGTTGTCTTTTCAGGACCGAGAGACGACTCTAGCTACTGAGAGGCTCTACTAGCCGTGTGGATTGTGAATTGACAAGAGAATTCATGGCTCAAAGGTCGGTCAACTTAAATTTTTGGATGACTTAGATAGATTTTATATATTTTCCTCTTTCATGTAATACTTTTGTATTAGGTTTTGATGATGCATATGTAGTAAGGGTTGAAAGACATAATGTAGACTTTCGGTTTTATGCAGTGAAATGAGGAAAAAGTTAGTTTTTAAAATATTGTGATTTTATTTTGATGCTTATAAGGGATTAATGTTATGATACCATGTGAAGTGAATGTACTGATCGAATGTAGCGTATCGTTATCATAGGATATGTATCGGAATGACCTTCGGATATCCCGATGTGTACCCTACGATAAGGGGGCGTTACACAAACAGAGGTGGTGAATAGAAAATTGGGTTATTTGCTAAGATGTTTGGTTGGAAATAATATAAAAAATTGGGACCTAATCCTTCTTCAGCAGAATTTGTATGCAATAGTTTTATAAATAGGTTACCTGGTAAGAGCACTTTTGAGATAGTTTCCGGGGTTCATCTAAGGAAGCCTATTGATTTGGTTCGTTTACCACAAATAACAAGAGTTATTGTTGAATTCGAAGATTTTACGCAACACATAAGTGACATCTTTGATGAGATACGACGAAAGATAACAATCAATACCTTGTCTTATAAAGAACATGATGATTAGCATTGTCAATTGGTGGAATTCAATGAAGGGGATATGATGATGGTTAGGATTTGTCCAAAGAATTTTTAGAAAGAAAAATATATGAATCCATTCACAAAATGTTGAACCTTATAAGATCATCAAGAAGATAAGAGCTAATACTTAAGATTTGAAATTACCAAATGATCTGAGAATAAGTCCTACCTTTAATGTTACTGATTTAACTATTTATCATGGACAAGATGATGAACGATCTCCTACTGTAGCTATAAGAATTCCAACCATTCCCTATTTGAAAGAGGATATAAAAGATGTAGCTACCAAAGATGGAGGATATCAATAATTACTTGTCAAAGTGGAAAGGAACACTTATCTTTGACAGCACCTAGATTTTAGAGTTTGAATTTCAGAAGTTGAATCCAGATTTATTTAATCAATATTTATCACATTATTACATCAAGGACGATTTTAGACAAGCCAAAGAGAATTGATACAAAAGAACTTAAAGTCTATAAGAGAAATTAAAGAGAAAAGATTAATCAATCACAAGTTTTAATTTGGTAGGATGAGAACTAAAAATTAAGTTGACATCAAAGTTAAAGGCTGAAATTCATATTGTATTAGGATTCCTTATTAGATAGGAAGTAGTAGTATTATGTTATTCTATTTTAAATATGTTATCCTAGTATAGGAATTATCAAATTTCTATTATAATAGGATTTAAATTAAAAGCCCTTTTTCTACTAGAATAAAGATTGCAAGAATTCTCTACATATATGTGTGTACTCAGTCTTTTATTAATAACAAGCAATCTGAATTTTTTCTACAAATTTGAGTTTTCAACTAGAAAGTGTGATGTTTTCTTCTAAGAATGATTCTTAGACCCTATGAGTGATTCGTAATTTCCTACTCTCTATTCTTTGTGTTTTTCACTAAATTCGAGTAACCCTAATCCAAATTCTAGCCTTCTTAAATCTACATTCTATCTATCTCAAATCTATATGCTAGCTATATTAAATGTGAAATCCTAAAACTAAATTTTTAACAATCAAATCTTAACATTCCAGTCATATAAAATCTGAAAATTCTACATTTTTAGCCTAAACTAACCTTTATATTTCAGCAGCCCAATATCAACCATATTTCTAAATTTGTGAGTTTTAACTACTAGTTAATAATTCTTCCATAAATCCAACCTTGATATTTCAGCAGCCTAATATCAACCATATTTCTAAATTTGTGAGTTTTAGTTACAAGTTAATAATTCTTCCACTTGTTCTGCATCAAGAGCATTCCAAAGTTGAGCAACGATGCTAACCGCTTTACAGT
Source organism: Erythroxylum plowmanianum (assembly GCA_025531925.1). Classification (NCBI taxonomy): domain Eukaryota; kingdom Viridiplantae; phylum Streptophyta; class Magnoliopsida; order Malpighiales; family Erythroxylaceae; genus Erythroxylum; species Erythroxylum plowmanianum. The sequence continues at coordinate 31,005,135 of JANVCQ010000002.1, forward strand.
GGTTCAACTTGTTACCGCTTGCATACTGGAATTGTACTTCTCCATCAGCCAAATTTTGTTAAATTGAATCTTGGGGCCAGGGAGAAAGCATTGGCAACACTAAGACGAGCCTCCTGATTAGGTACAAATACGACGAAGTAGAATGTCAAGATTGGTAGTTTGGGGCCAACCTGACTTAATCCAAAGCTGCTAACTTTAAATTCACTGAACTTGAGATTGAACTTGGGCTCTCAATACAAACCAGTTTAAACAAAATCGATATCTTTTATTCAGCGACTGAAAAACCAATTGACCGTAAGTTTGTGAACCCGTGTCACAAGCCATCTCCATCAAAGATTGACTTAAGTTGCTTTATTTGGCAAGAACTGCAAAGGAAGCACTATACTCAAAGGGGTCCTTTATATAAACTACAAATAGAAGAAACAAAAAGACTTTATCTAGGCAAGTTTCATTCGGCAACGTCATATACATCGGTTAACCTTTGAATTGAAGACAAATGTCAGGAAAGATGATACTGAAAGGGCTCGTCTTATCATACTTCTGTAGTTTCACGACAAGTACAATTGAAAGGCTACCACTCATTGGTCTTTCTTTCACCGGATTCTCATCAATCTTGGTGAACTTCCTCTGCAGGTGGTGGAGCAAATCTGACATTCGTTGGCCGTGCCATCACAACTCCCTCGTCTGCAAATAGTGATTTGATGAACGCTGGCGTTCTTAGAGGCCTGCGACCAGTCATCCTTGGATAAACGTCTTCAAGAAAGTAATAAGCATGGCCAGCAATCATACCCTGAATCATTTAAAAGAATCGTAAGCACATTAAAACAGTAGGCTCTTCTTCCACTTGAGTCTAAAGACTGGTGGGAGAAATTGTATACATGATAAGACCAAAATATACTCTAAAAGATACCAACGAAGCCATTCCATACGACCTCAGTTTCCTAACAGAACTTCCACGTAGATGCTTTACCTGGATGAATTACTCAACATAGTCGTCACTCATCAAATTCCACAACAATCGTTACGTTTGGTAATCATTCTCACGAGAATTAGTTCTCTCTTTTTGTCTTCTTTCAACAATTTGGGGATCGTAAGAGAGCGACAAATGCTAAAAAGCAACCACTGAGCTATTAAGAGCTTGCCTAAACAACCACATGTATATAGTCGCTTCAAGACTTGGCAAAACCAACTGCAGCTTGTGTGCTGATATACTCCTTGTTGAAAAAATAAGCTAAAAATGTATACAAAATATACTAGAAGAGATAAGGTTGGAAAGTGGGGCAAAGAGGTTAAATTTAATGAAGAGCACATACCAATAGATCCACCCAAGCACTAGCACCAACAAGGACAGAAAAGCCTAATAGAACCTGCACAAAGTGTAAGGTAATGGGTCTTGAGGTGAACTTCCAACTTATTCAACCAGAATCAAAACATGATGCTAGAACTCATACAAAGAGCATCAGATTGAAAAATGAGCCACTGAAAAAAGAGACATGTATGATTTTATTTCAGCATATGACAGAAACAAATGATACTCACCCATGGAAGATAAGCCGCTGTAAAGGTAAAAAGGCCTAAGAAACTCATGTGGATGAAAGGATTTTGCTTGCTCCATACATAAACCTGCAAGAACAAAACAAAAAGTTCACATAAACATAACCACTTAAAACAAATAACACCAAATCCTGCAATTAGTAAATCTACAGTGAACAAGACTAACCATCATAAATGTCAACGAGTTGCTTAGGAATATGATTTTGGCGAATGATTCTGACAAGTAAGGTATCATGCCACCAACAAGCACTATACCAGTAAGAACAGTTGCACCAAATAAGAGCATGTAAAAGAAATCTGCAGTCCTTCCCCTAAAAGAGTTCTCTTCAAGAAGTTTACAGTATCGAGCTAAAAAGAACATGTGAAACATAAAGTCCAAGTCTGCACCAAAAACGACAGTGTTAGAAATGATGATTACTGTATGCAATGAGAACATAACATTCCAAAAGATCAGTCAACCTGCCAAAAAAAGACTATAAAAAGCAAGAAACTTCCAATAAAAAGTTCCACATGATAAGTTGCTTTAATGAAGTTATGAAAAGCCCCACAATGTTAAATTGATCTGAACTTTTCCAACAGGCTAGGAGCAATTGAGCCCCGTCATGCATGCATGGATGAAAAGTTTCAGCACGTACATCTCCTTGATGCCCAAGGAAAATAAATTAGTTCATACTTTGCAACAAACAAACAAAAAGCTACCTTAAGATACTTAAAAATCTGAACGTTGTTATGCTAAGACTCTCAAACTGGCATCTTTGCTTGGAATGACATCGACAACTAATAATGAAGTGAAAGGAAAGGTAATCAACCATGTTCCAGACAGATCATTCCCCTTTACTGAATAACAAATTAGCCCAAAATTGAATACAAATTAAATGAAAAGAAATCATCTATCAATGGTAAGTAGTATGACATGACTTATTAGTTATTAATGATTAATGAATACACAAAAATTGTAACCGGTGCATACATTGTACCTTAATTATCTATTAGCAGTTCTAAATGGCAATACTTTTGTCCGAAATAGAACATATTGGCATATCCAAAGTGAATGGACATGTTAAACACTAAAATCATTGATGGTTTCTTTCAATATCAAAATCTCGACTTTATTGATTCAAGGTTAAATAATAATCTGTGGCAGTTGATGATAACTGACCTTTTTGTCACTTTAGTTGACCTAGATTTCAAGGAGGCTGGTAAAAAAAGCTAAAGATGTCTTAACGTGCTAAAATTACTGATACAATTTATCATATCCATGACTTACAAATGGCAAAAGACTTAAACCCAAGAAAGCTCTAATTCCATAGGAAGAGCAAAATCTTGCAAGCGCATAAACGTGTTTATAGGAAAAGTAGTCATATTATGTGCTTGAAGTAAGACTAGCCATTTATTTGATGATCGTAAAAAGTGCATATCCAGGAAACAATGGTTAAGCTAGAAACAACAGGCATAGAGCAGATAAAAGAAGAACATTTAAATTTCACAAACTTGCAAGATATAACACCATTAGAAGACCCTTTCGAACAGAAATACTTCACTTAATAGAGGTTTAATACTTACCCATTTTCCTGAAGTACAGGAAATTTGTGATCAGACGCCAGAACTGATAACGCTTAACCACAAGTGTGGGGTGCAAGTACAGATTATGAGGAGATATTATCTGCCAAAACCAAACGTAAAGGAAAATAAGAGATTAAATCACTGAATTTTCCAAAATCCTCCATCTAAATACAATAAACAAAAGGCCTATAAACTATAGCAACTAAATGAACTGAGTAACTTAAAGACTAGGCAGAGCGCCTGATTAAACAAACTAGTTCCAAATCGAAATCAATTACTAAAAAATCTTACAAGCTAAGTTCTTGAACCCAAATCAATCAAAATCCACATTGAGAAATATAAAAAGAAAAAAAGAAAAAGGTTCAAAGAGAAAAATGCTACAAAACTAGTAAAGATGGTTAGAAACAATCCAATCCACTTGCCTCCATCAAAACACCCAATTAAGGCAAATAAAGGTAAAAAGCAAAGAGAAGAGAGAAACCCACATCAAGGGAACAACCGATAGTAGTGACAATAGCAGCTGTGAGATAAGAGCGAGTGATGACAGGCATCTGCTTGTACCATTCCTCAACTGCTTGAGCCATTGTTAAAACCACTCGCTGTGTTATGATCTTCTTCAAGCGATCAATTGATTTCCAATACCCAGACAGCACAGATAATCAGATCAACAATTTCAGTAAATTTAGGCAGATATTAGAAGCGATGATTTCTGAAGATCGACATACGGGTTTGGAAAAAGCGAAGAAAAGTTACGGGTGGAGAAGTGAATCTGGTTGCAGAAGAAGCTTGTTTTTGTTCCTCTTCTCTTTTCAACTTGGAATTTCTGTGACTACCTTGAACTAATAAGATAGCGTGTTAATCCCACGGACCAATCAATCACTTTGTTGGATTTTTTTTATTTCTATAAAATTATTATTATCTATTTTTTGTTTGGAACAATTAAAGGTCCGTTTATTTTGTAGCCAATTTTAATTTTACTAATTTTAAAAAAAAAACTGATTCCCAAGCCAAATCTAGAAGAACTAACACAAACATGGCATTCAAGGAGTCATCAAAGCATGACGCCATTCCAAGTGATCTTCATTTCAAATCAAATACAAGGGGTTTCGTACTGTACCGGCCGAAAAATTACATAATATCATATTCTCTCGAACTATGATTTGGCACTAGTAAGTATCGCTAGTGCTAAAATACCAGACAATAATAAGACTAAATCGTAATTTAAGGATTAAATTAAAATTTTAAAAAAATTTAACCCTAACTGAAGTAACCTATATGTCTCCCCTCCCGAGTCCTCACCTTTTCCCTCACTCTCACTCTCACTCTCACTCTCTCAACCATTGCACCAATCAGGCTCGTCGCTTGCCCATCGCATTGCACTTGCACTTGGACCATCACACCTTCACCTATTGCACACATGATTTGGCACCATGTCACCAGTCAGGTAGTCACTCGCAGATCGCTCTCGTACCCAAACCAAATCACACCTGTATGAAAACCCAATCACACCCGCACACAAACCCACATCCGCATCTATTGACCCACACCCGCACCTACTAACTTGCACCACTACACGACATTCCACACATAGACTCGCTAACTTGACCTGCACTAGTCCAAGGATTTAATGAAGGTTGCAAAAAACTATGTATTTGTGTTCTACAGCCCCTGTGATTCCATGTAACATCCCATCACCGATGGGAAGGATAATTTGGTCATTTGGGACGGGCTAAGAATGCTTAAATATATCCCGACATACACATGCATCGTATAGCCTCTATATTTATATGAATGGTGATTTTTGCACATGCACATGATTGTACATGCATTCATGA
>JANVCQ010000002.1:31012670-31045918 GCA_025531925.1 Erythroxylum plowmanianum
AAACCTAAGCCGGGAAAATTCATGAATGCATGTATACCATGTGCATGTGCAACAAATCATCAATCATAGAGGCTATAAGTTGTATGTTCATGCCGCGATATAATTTAATACTCCTAACCCGTCCCAATTTACTAAAATACCCTTCCCATCGGAGATGAGATGTTACAATTCTCCCCATCAAAGAGTAAACCAATCTTAGAAGAGTTCATGCCATTGAAGAAAAACTGTGATGACAATGAAAATGGTGAGATGAAGGAGAAGGACTCTAGAGACAAGAAAAACAAGATGAGCTCTGTTTAGTTATGGAACACTGATGATCGCACATCTACTGAAAAATCCATCTTTGATTAAAAAAAAAGAGAACTCGCCCCCTTTTACAAAGGATGAGAGTAAATGATACTACATCTCTCATGTGCTCGTGACCGTAAAACTTTGACTAAGCTGGATACCCACGAGCTTCATCCCCCTCAGTAACTTAGGATCATCCACCAGTACATAACAAAACTCCAGACTCTAGAAATAAACACCCATTACCAACACAAACGTACAAGAGAAACTCAAGGGTGATGGCTTAAAAAAGAAACAGCTTACGAACCAAAATATGCCCATTGACACCCGACACAAACTCGCGCTGAAAATTTAAGAAGCACAAAGTGAAAGTGTGCACATGGGAACTGGGCGTTGGGGTTTGAGGCGGTTTCCTCGTGCCATGCATATATTATCAAAACAATAAAACTAGTTGTTACCTTCACCGAAGCTGGTAGTGGTGAGGAGGGGAGACACTTTCGACCCCGGCAGTGGAGGAATAGCCACCTACTGGAGGATCTTTAGGAATATCCGTTGGGTGATCGATGCAGCTTTGAACAATAAGATCGGGATAGTGGAGGCTCGAGGCAAAGTTAACATCTTTGATGGCAACGAAGCGTCGATGCAGTTAACACTGGGATGCAGAGGTTGTGAGTAACATTGCATGTAAAACCGAACACCATTTCATTATTTAAAAGATCAAAACAAAATGCAAACCTAGTGGAGAACAATCAACTCGAATAGGGATTGAAAGCTTTGCATCCTCTTCAACGTTGGTCCCAGTCCCATCACCACCTTGGCCAACCTCCGAGCATGAAACCGATCCATAAGGCCCATAGGAAAGCCAAGAACACGATTTAAGAACCAATATGTATTTTGAGATAGTAGTTGATAATGAAATTAGGTGTTCTTTACTTTGGTATGAATAAATTTAATTTTGAAATATGTCTTTATTTATTTTACAAATAAATAGAGGAAAGTTTAAATATTCCTAATAATTTAGTCGCTTCAGGTATAGGAAGATTTGATGATCCAGTTTGGGCTCATGCTAGATTGGTTCCTAGAATAAAGAACTATACTATTTGTTTATATTGTAACAATCATTTGAAAGATGAGAGCATCACCAGATTAAAGAAGCATTTAACTAGAGTCAAAGGTTACGTGAAGCCTTATGAGAAAGTAAGTCATGATGTGAAATGACAAATTAAGACTTTGTTTTAAGGGTATCAATATAAGAAAGATACAAGGAAAAAATTTAACTACTGAATTGTTAGTGGAAGATCTTTTGTTGGTGACTAGGATGATAGTGGAGATGTTGAAGATGGTAGTTTCCTATCTAATAAGAAGGAAATGTTGCACCTGATGCTAGAAAAAGAAAAAAACATGCATCTTTTTTTTTACAATATGAACAACTCCTAGAGCTTAACCTTCAATTCGTAATGTCTTACAATATAGAGAAGTGACTCATAATGTGGACATAGCAATGACTAGATAGTAGTATGATTCAGGTATAACATTTAATATTATCTTACCTTATTATTACCAGTTTATAATGGATGCTTTGCCTCTTACAGTCCAAGATACAAAACTCCTTTAATTGATGACTATATAGGTAAACTTTTGAACAACTCTGTTTCATCATCATCATCACTTCCAGTCTGAAGTTCTGCAATGAAGCGAGGTCTGGGGAGGTCTGATAGTACACAGCTTTACCCCTATATAATAGAGAGACTATTTTCGGTAGACCCACATGCAAATGAGACAATATAAGAATGATGCAAGTTACAGAAAAATAACACGGTAAAAATATTAGGTCAATAAAATTACAATAAATACATAAATAAATGAAAAAAGTAACAGGGTATACCTGATGTAGCCCAGATCTACGAGTACTTGATAAACTGCATAGTCTGGCTCTTCTTATCTCTAATTACGTTAGGAGTCTTTGCTCAGAGACCCTGGAGGTATGACAATCCTACTGTCCCTATACACCTGTCCTGGGAAGTCAGGTTGAATGTCCGTAAGCCTTGTCCAAGACTTATACTTAGAAAAGGGAGAACGGACATTGGGTTGGACTTCCTACGCGAGAATCTACGTATCTTGTGTATCATCGGCAAATAACTACTATAATGGTTTGACAAACTTTAAAGGTTAATCATTTACTCTTATCCGATCATGCCATACTTTTCTATTTCTAGCCACTACCTCAGAAAGACCTAACTCTGACAAATCCTTCTTGATCACTTCCCTCTAGTTTTTGTAAGGCCCCCTCTTCTCCTTTTGTATTCACAAAGGGTTATTCTCTCATTGCTTCGTACCGGAGCATCATGGGCCTCCTACACACATGCCTAAACCACCTAAGCTTAGTCTCTCTTAACTTGTCGGCAATACTAGCTACCTGTAGTCTACCTCTCACCACTCGATTCTGGACCTTATCCCGTCTGGTAATGAAACACATCCACCGAAGCATCCTCATTTTTGCCACCAACAACTGCCTTATGTGCTTATGTTTGGCAGGCTAATACTCTGTCCCATATATCATGGTTGGACGAATCACCATTTTATAAAACTTCCTCTTGAGTTTTAAAGAAATCTTTTTGTCATATAAAACCCCTGATATACTCCCCCATTTGTTCCATCTAGATCTAATACAATTTACTATATCAGCATCGATATTACCATCGCTTTGAATGATGGACTTGAGATATTTAAAACTCGATCTCTGAGGTTTGACGTCATTACCAATTGCTACCGCCGTTTCCTATACCGACTGACTTCTTGAAAAGTTGCACTCTAAGTATTCTGTCTTAGACTTGCTTATTCTGAACCCTTTCGATTCTAACATAACTCTCTAACATTCTAGCTTGGCATTAACCCCCTCCTTGATCTCATGTACTAGGACAATATTATCAGTGAATAACATACACCACGATACCTACCCTTGAATATGCTTGGTAAGTTCATCTACCACTAATGTAAACAAGAAAGGACTTAAAACAAATCCTTGATGTAGTCCAATACTAATAGAAAACACTTCCATGCCGCCTCCTATCGTCCTTACGCTAGTCAATGCTCTTTCATACATATTCCTAATTACGTTAATATAGGTCATATGAAATAAAAAAAGTTACTTAGTTGAAAGAAGAATAACTTAAGCTACTTATGGGCGTTCAATCATATGTGATGATTGGACAAATAGAAGAAATGAGCCTATTGTAAGGCCCAATCATACACCCTAAAAGTATTATGGCATGTATAGGGTATATTAAGAAGTGAATATAACAAATTAAGAGTATCAAAGCATAGTAAGAGAGATAATGGTACTTAATGTAAAAAATATGGATAAATGGATAATTTGTTCATTTCGACATAAACATACATACTTAGACGTGAAATATAGATGAGAATGAAATTATTGATGAGATTATAGGTCAATGTGAGAATTAAAGGAAGAAGAAGGATCAATGTGCAATTTTTTTAAAGTCAACATATGGACTAATTGGATTAAGGCATGTGTGACCAATAAGAATAAAGCATATGTGTCCAATAGGAATTAAGCATGTGTGTAAGTCTTGAAAGTGCATAAAATAGGCACATGGAAAGGAGAGGAGAGAGACGACATTTTAGGATTTGAGTTCTAGATTTTTCCTCTTCATTTTTCTCTCCATTTCATCCCATCATTTTGCATGGAAGGAATCAAGCTAATCTTAGGTGAAAATCAAGGTAAAAATTAGTGGTTTTCTCTTCATCTTTATCTTTTCTTGCTTTGCTTATGAAGAATTGGAATTATAAGGTTAGAATTAGGATTTGGATATGTATTTGTGGTGTTTCTAGTTGGTGAGTCAAGCAAAGCCTAAGAGGAAGGGAAGGAAAGGCATTATAAGAACTACTTGGCCAATTTTAAGGTTTAAGACTACATATGTATGCATATTTGAATGAGTACAAAGATTGATTTATGCATGGAATGGTTGTCGAAATGATTTTTTGGTGTTACTTTGAATGGAATTGGTTGAATATGACAAGGAGTAACATTTACTGAAATTCTATTTTAGGTTCTCGGTTCACTTGAACTAGCCCCATTATTTTGGCCATAACATGGCCTATAGACCTTCAAATTGAGTGATTCCAATTGGAGATGAAACTTAAGACATAGAAAAAATTCTAAAAGAGATTAGGATCTAATTCTGGCTTTATGATATTTTAAATTGAGATCAAAAATGATGACCTGATGCTAGCCCTGTATCGGAGCATCTTGTGATGTTTGGTGCTTATCTCATGACTTAGAAGTCCAAATGACTTGATAGTTGATGATATGGAAATTAGAGACATAGGGGAATAAATTTTTAGAAGATCTCAAGTCCTAAGTTGAACGTTTTCTATGTAAAAATTTTGGAACAAGTGGAGACAATCATGTAATTTGCTTCTAGACTATTTTGGTTGCCACTAAATGTAACATTCCCTATACGGAACCTATAACCACCCACATACATGGCAACCAAATTCTTATACAAGCAGTTATAGTATACATTTCTATTCATTCATAAGAACTTCCATCACATATTTTTCTATTCAATGCTACACACACACACACACACACACACATACATATTTACAAAGTTTCATATCACTTAACATCATTATTGAAAAGTAGTATTACATCTTTATATTTACATGATAATCTAAAAGAAACATTATAGTTTCCTTCATTATATGAACAATCATCTTTAACCAAAAAAATACATTCCAAAGGTACTTTTACTCCTAACGGTTGACCTCGATCCCTACAGATGTACCCTGTACCTCACTCCTATTATTGGACCTATATGGATTAACATCCGTGCTAAGCTTGAAAGTTTAGTGGGGAAGCACTTAGTTTGGATGACCACTCACAATAGTCATTCGACAAGCACACACATTTATAAACATCACAACTCATATAAATAACAATGGCATACGTAATCAAGGTACATAATGCAAGCATGTTTCAATATGTTATTCATATATTGTAAATTCACATTCATAATCCAAACATTGATATTCAAAGCTCATTGATATAAATTATCAACACAAATGAAAATACTCATCAATACCAATTATTTATGTTGTCATGTCATATTTCTTGTTTATAACTATTTGCTTTACTTTTTGTATTAGGCTTGCACATTCTCGTGAGTTTGGATAAAAGGAGTTGTGGATATCTGAAGATAACAAAACTATAGATATCCTAAAGCATCAAATTGTGAATACCTGAAGGCATCAAACTGTAGATACTCGAAGGCATCGAACTGTGGATACTCGAAGATATTGAACTATTAAAACACTATACTCTTGACATGAAGACACTAATGGTATCAAACTATAGCAGTTGCACTGTAACCCTATAGGCATGCCGATCTATCCATCACTAAGATAATGAAGCAAGCACTGTAACATTTCCCTTTAATCATTTACCAATTTCATGATTAATATATTGGCAAGTCATATGATATTCAATTGAAATCATAAAATATGTTTTTAAGTTCATATATGTAAGTCATAACTTATCACCATTAAGATGGTATCAAAATTACACTTGTATAATCATACTATACATATATAAACAATAAATATGCATATAAATCATCTATGTACACGTAAATTTTCTTTAGCATGCTTTATGTTCAATCTTAAGTCTCAATGTTTAATGACCCAATTCATATATGGTAAGTCATATTTCATTTATTTCTAAGTACTTGCAAAGTTTCATAAACTTTCAAAAAGATTATGATATGATTCAATAAAAAACAGAAGTGAAAAACTCAAAATAGTACAAATTGGGTTAAGCACAAGGTGGGTCTAAAATAGGCAGCCAAAGCAGTCCAGAAACATATTACACAATGGTCTCTACTTGTTCCAAACTTTTCACATAGTAAATGTTCAACTTAGACCTTAAAGTCTTCTAAAAATTTGTTCCCCTATGTCTCTTATTTTCATATCTTCAAATATTAGGTCATTTGTACTTCTAAGTCATGAGATAAGCATCAAACATCACAAGATGCTTCTATACAGGGCCAGCATCAGGTTATCATTTTTTAATGTCAATTTAAAATATCATAATGCTAGAATTAGATCAAAGTATCTTCAAGAGATTTTTATTTCTATGTCTTAAGTTTTATCTCCAATTAAAATAACCTAATTTGGAGGTCTATAGGCCATGTTATGGCCAAAACAATGGGGCTATTTCAAGTGAACCGAAAACCTAAGACAAAATTTCACTAAATGTTACTCCTTCTTATCATATTCAACCAATTCCATTCAAAGTAACACAAAAAATTCATTCCAAAAACCATTCCATTCTCAAATCAATCTTTTTTAATATTCAAATATGCACAAATACATATTTTCATTAGTACTTTTTTCCCCATTACTTGTATTTTCATTTATTTTTATGTGTTTTGAATTGTTTCTATTACCTACATCATTATTCTATTGTCTCATTTGCATGTGGGTCCACCGAAAACAGCCTCTCTACTATGTAGGAGTAAGGCTGCGTACTATCGGATCTCCCCAGACCCTACTTTATTGCGGGATTTCGGACTGGGTGATGATGATGATGAAATATGCACAAATACAGAAATTAACTAAATGTAGTCCCAAACTTTAAATTGGCCAAGTAGTCCTTTTAATGCCTTTCATTCCCTTCCTAATTGGATTTACTTGAATCACCAACTAGAAACACTAAAAATGCACATCTTAATCCCAATTCCAACCTTATAATTCCAATTCTTCACAAGCAAAGCAAAAAAAAGATAAAGATCAAGAGAAAACCACTAAAATTTACCTTGATTTTCACATAAGATTTGCTTAATTCCTTAGATGCAAAATGATGAGATGAAGAAGATGAAGTAGAGAGAAAATGAGAGAGGAAAAATTTGGAACTCAAACCCTAAAATGTCATCTCTCTCTTCTCTCCTTGTGCCCATTGCTTGCACTTTCAAGACTTACATATATGCTTAATTCCTATTGGACACATATACTTTATTCTTATTGGTCACACATGCTTTAATCCAATTGGTCCATCTGTTGACTTTAGAAAAATTGCACGTTGGTCCTTCTTCTTCCTTTAATTCCCACATTGGCCCATAATCTTATTAATTAATTTCATTCTCATCCATATTTCACATCTAAGTATGAATGTCTATGTCGAAATGAACAAATTACTCATTTACCCATGTCTTTTGTATTAAGTACCATTATGTCTCTTATTATGCTTAGATGCTCTTAATTCGTTATGTTCACTTATTAATATAACCTAGACATGCCATAAGACTTCTAGGGTATATGATGGGACCCTATACTTATTTTTAATTTTTCATTTTATTATCTAAAGGGGATAATATTTTTGAAGTCTATTGATGCATTTGGCCTTGTTAGGAATACTAATACTCTTTAAATATTTGATAAAGTTATAAATGAAGTTAGGCTAGGAAATACTGTTCAGTTCATTATTGATAATAATTCTGCTTGTAAAGCAGCTAGAAGAAGATTGCAAAGCAAGTATAATTCTTTTTGTTAGACTTTTTTGTTGCACATTGCATTAACCTGTTGTCGGAAAATATAGAAGATGCTAGGTATCTTTTTATTATTGATAAGACTATGCAAAAAGCAAAAAAGATGACTAAGTTCAACTATAATTGTGCATAAGTCTAAATTTAATGAGAAAGAACTTCACCAATGGTTGGAATTTGTGTTGTCCTATTATTACAAGATTTGCAACTAATTTTCTATCACTTTAATTTATTATTATGATGAAGGAGTTGAGGTGAATGTTTACAAGTGATAAGTAAGTTGTATCTCAACATGCTAGGTCTAATGCTAGATTGGAGTTTTCTAGAATTATAATTAAAAATAATAAATCTTAGTCCCAATGTCAATTTTTCATCCGAGTTTGTGAATTTTTGGTGAGGGTACTTCATCTGGATGATGGCGAAGAGAAGGCAATAATAGATTATGTTTATGATGTCATAGAGAGGGTGAAGGAAGCAATCAAAGGCAATTTAAAAAATAGGTCTTCTTTGTACACACATTATCATGCAGTTAACTTTACTTTTTGATATATGTAGGTGGGGCATTTTTTAATCCTATTATCTATTTCAAACCAAGTTTTACAAAAAAAATGATTAAGTTAATAAGGGAATGTTATTAACTATTATAATAATTTTTACCCATGAGATGATGCAAGATCTCCTACGCTCACAAATGGAAATTCATAAGGATACTTCTGGTGATTTTAAGATACTAATTGCTTTTTGTCAACGAGACAAATTTAATCTAGGTATATTTTACTTTTCACTGTTGTTACTTATTGAAAATTAATCGTCAGTTTATTTTGTTTATAATGTTACTTTTGTTGTCTTATAGCTCTTAGTGGGATCAAAAGTAGTGTTCTATAATTGCAAAGATTTGCAGTTAGAATTCTGAATCAATGTATGAGTGCAACAAAGTGTAAAAGGAATTTAAGCATATTTGAATTTATCTATTTTAAGAAAAGAAATAGATTAGAGCATAAAGGATTGAACAATTTGATTTTTGTTTGATACAATTTAAAGCTTCGAGAAAGGTATGTTATTATCATTGTTAAGTTAGATATAATTTTTGTAATCTCTTAATAATTTAATTTTATTTGTTTACTATGACTCTTAATAGAACAAGTAGTTTTGTAGATCTAATTTACCTTGACCATATTGATCTTTTGACATATTGGGTTTATGAGGAATCGAGTTTGATAGATGAGAATGACTTAGAAGATAATCTTAAATGAGAAAGTATTGACATGCCATTTAGTACAATAAATTTGAATGACGGTGAAGATAAGACTTCATTCAATGAAGAGGATTTTGTACTAAATAAGAATTGAGTTTAATCCAATGTGATTGGGTATTCAATTAAATGAAATTCTAGGTTTTTCTCCTTTTCTTTTAATTTTGCTTATATTGGATGTATATGTAATATAATATTTTTGTTTCAGGTTCCACTTCTACTTCGTTGTTTATTTGGCACAAACTCTTATTGTAAAGTGTAATAGTTAGAGAGCCGTAAATATTTATTATTCCTTTTATTTGATGTTTTGATGTGATTATTATTTATTATATAATAAAATTGTAATATTTTAAATTTTTTGTATTATCCTTAAGTTTTTATTTGTATAATGATTAAATGATTTTTATATTAATTATGATTATAATTTATATGTGAAATATGTGAAAAGTTATATTAATAAAAATAAATAAATTGTTACTATTTCAAATTTCTATTATTGCTATTTTGAAAGACATGGTTTATGTAAAATTATAAACTATATAATACAATATATTGAAGGACCATTATGAAATTTTAAAAAAAATTAGGGAGCATTTCATAAATTAAAAATTACACAAAACGATATTCGATTTTGACTAGTACCAGTACACTGCCATATCAAAACTAAATTCAGTACCAGTACCGATGCGATACTCATAACTTTGTTTCAAATATGAAGGTTTCATGTTCCAATTTTACAAGATTTCTTTTCCTTTAAACTTTAAATAATATTATTTATGTAAGTAAAATTGCCAAAATTTTCTTATTTAGACTATTGCCAAAGTATCAAATTCTACTTGTATAAATGTCATCAGCAAAATTTATAATTGTTACTTTAAAATTATATTAAAAATTACTGAATTATTATATATAATAGATAAAATATTTAACGAATTAATAATTCAAAATTAAGTGAAAATTTGTATTTAAATAATTTTTTAGAATTTATTATCTTTTATTTTTCATTAATTATTTTCTTTAAAATTAAAGTGAATTACAGTTATTTCAATTTTCAACTTTTTAAATTGAAAGATTGCTAAAATGACTTGATTCATCACATGAATCATCTTCTCCGAGGAATGACAAAAAGTTTTTATTGAATCTAAATATTTTAAAGCCATCCTTTATATGTAATTGTGTTAATTAAATTATATCATGTAATAAAAGAAAGGATGTATATAGATGAAAGATTGAGAAAAAAATTTTATGGTGTTATAAACATATTGTATAATGTGCTAAGTGAGTCCACACTAATAATAATTTTATATAAGCATAATAATTGAATAAATTCTGTTCATTTTTAAAATTTAAATATAATCACTGATAAATTTGAAATACTATTTTAGTTGTTGATCACTTATTTTTATTTTTAATATATATGGGTTCATATACATATATGTGAACGTGTATGTTTTCATTAACTCATGTGACATGATATAAATGTCCATTAATATATATATATATATTTCAAATTTATTAGTGATTATATTTAAAATTTAAAGGGATATATATATGATTTCCCTTATAAGCTAATTTCAATTGATGAAATATTTAAGGATGACAAAATTAACTTAACTCAAAGAATTAGTTTGACTCGAAGAATCGACCTAGTTCGAAGTTAATGCGTCAGACTGGCTTTGGTCTTGGAACTAGTGATAGGTCCACATTTTACATGTTTTTAGTGGCACATTTAGATGTATTTTGGTATTTTCTATAGCATGTTTTTTTATATATGAAAGTATATGATATTTTCTTATGTTTTATTTGTTATCATGTAGGTGATAGTTTTGAGGATATATCATGTATTTATCCATAACTTTCTCTGTAGTTTTCTGATTTGAGTAAAATTAGAGTATTTGAAAGCTAACTCGAATAGTAACAATTTTATAAAGGACATCTGAGATTGATTCTAGCTTAAATGATATAACAAAACTTAGGAAAAAATAAGAGTCGTGTTTAAACACGAGACTAACACAAGCCCATGTTTAACTTGCACTGGTCTTTTTTTTTTTGTTTACAATAAAATTGTCATTGAACATGAAGAAAAACTAGCATTAGACTCGTCACATTGCACATAAAAAGTTCTAGAACAAAACTACTGAACTAACTTCGATATGGAAGTGTAATAAGCATTTGCTCCTATGATTTATATCTTGAGAACATGTGAAATTACAAGTTTATTGAAATTAGAGCTCAAATAAAAGAGGTTGTCATTGGCATCCAGAATCCCTTACAGAGAACTATAATAAGAGTATTTATAATTTAGGTTTCAAACCTAAATTATAAATACTCAAACCTAAATTATAAATACTCTTATTATAGTTCTCTCAATAAACCTAAATTATAAATACTCTTATTATAGTTCTCAGTAACGGATTCTGGATGCCAATGACAACCTCTTTTATTACTAATCTTTTAGTTTTAGGTTTTTTTTTTCACATTAAGGAAGGATTTGGAACGATAATGGAGGAGATTACAATAACTCTTCTAGTTCTTTATTCCCTTTCTTTTTCTTAATGTTAATATTATTTTTTAGTTTTCTTTTTGTTATTTGCAGTAGTTAAAATCCTAGTTAGGAATAGGGATGTGGCTTATGATAGATCTTTTGATTATTAATGCATGATTTAATTATTTGTTAAGTTAGATTTAATATTTTTTATTCTTAATTGTTGAGTTTTTGACTAACTATAATATATTAAATCTTAGGAATTGCATGAAAGATTGAGAGGTAAAATATAATATGAATACTAGGAGAATAAACGCTTTGGTACTAGAAAATGAAAATATCTTAGACTATTATGATAACTAAATAGATTAACTAGGCTTAATGAATTTGATCAGGTTAAATTACTTATCGAGAGGTAGTTGTTACCTAATTGAGTGTACTTGTGTGCTTTGAGAGAGGGAATAGATAATTTAGTTTAATTGATATTTCAACCTAAATGACTAATCTTTTATGATAATTAGAATTCTATATAAGTAAACACTAAAGTCTTAATGTTTGCTTTATTGACTTTCCTTTGTTAGATTATTTGAATTGTTTTTATCATTTTTAATGAATTAATTATCTCCTATAACCTTTTTTTTAATTGTTTTTGTTTTTAAATAGGATTAATAGACATAGTACTATAGTTCTTATGGCATTAATACTCTAGAGTACTCTAATTTTAATAACTTGTTATAATTGACTCTATATGCTTGTAGATAGATTTAGCAGGTCAGCCAATTCAGTCAACTTGAATGGTTTAAGCTAGTTGGATGAAATGATGATGTTTTAATATAACTAACCAAACTGATATTTTGATATTGACTTATCGAGTTTTGAATAGCCTACCTATTGACATATCTAAAATAATTGTATTTCCTTTATAGCATGCCATTACTTTATACAATGATATGAATGTCACCACTCCATTCAATAGATTATATTATTGAGTTCTTTTTAATTTTGATTTTTAAAAATAAAACTGACTCAACTTCTTATATCATAATTACGTATTAATTTTAAAGAAGATGGTTGATTGAACGTGAAGATTATTGAGAAATTAACTAGGATCAATTCATAGATATAATAAAATAATTTTATAATTGCCTTAATTATAATTTTAATAGAATAATTTGAACTAATAATAAGAAAATAAAAGGGTTAAAGATAAACATGATTCAATTATCTTGTAAAACTTTTTTAAGGAGATAACCACAAATTGTTCAATTGTAAGAGAATTATAATTTTGATGGAGGGATTAGCGCGACTGCTACCTTCCTTAATGCTTTTCCTTTTTATAGAGAAATTCTATGTTTACCAATTCTAATTAATGTTAGAGTCTAACTCTAATTATAAAATAAGAATTCAAATTTTAACAATTTCAAATATCTTATTTTTGTTGAAATTTCTTAAACTTCACAATTAAGTTTAACTTAATTTATATTAATTTTATCTTTTTAATTGTTTTATATATGCGATCATTTAAGTTTTTAATATGTTAATAATGATTATAAATTATAATTCATAACTCATAATTAGAATAACGTAAATTAAAACTTTTTCTAATTTATCTTTAATTCTCTAATTAAATAATTTATAATAATATATTAAGATTAAATTCTAACAATATACAAGACCACATTAGTATTAGAAATGCCAAAATGATCTGAATTGACATATACATGCATGATTATAATATATATTTTAATCATTTTTTTTATCTAATATTTCAATGAGATATAGAGTAAGAAATTAGTGAATTCTATTTAAACTCAATCATGTTCGATTTTGCAAATTAATAATTAATTTATAATTATAACATTTTCAAATCTCAATTCCCTGTAGCACATATCCCTAAGTCATGGATTCTCTTGCTTCTCTATATATTAAGATATGACATAAGACATGATCGTGACCCTAGCTCCTAAATCTTGTTAACTTCATCTTGCATAAGAAATGGTTGTGTCCTAAACTGTATCTTCCTTGAAAAACACCTTTACGGTACCATCCTGTTGGTATTTTTAGCTTGTGTACTTCACCTATGATTTCCAAAAAGTGACATAAATTTTGAGTTCAATACATACTAAAGTTATACATAAATTTAATATTTTTATATATAAACCCTCTTAAAAATAACACGAGATAAATTAGTTATATAAATATTATAGTATTTCAAGGTGAAGTAGAATTAATCTATAGTTGATAAATAAATTATAAGAAAAGGTGCCACCTAATACAAATAACTGTCTAAATTTCAATTTTTATTAAACAAGTTGTCAAAATTTAAAATTTCCATTTCTACACAATTAGAATGTGTTATTTACACCAATTACAAAATTAAAAAATTTTCATTAAATTATTATTTTAGTGATGTCAAGCATGTTAATGCTGATTTTGAATGTCATTAATAAAGAAAGTTAAAGTCAACATCATTCAAGATCAACGTAAACCTTGAAATCTTAATGTTAATTTTGCATAGCATAACACCAAATCATAACAAGAGAAGGCTTGGAGTTATTTTAAACTCTCGTAGGTTGATTAGCAGAAGGTTAGGTGCCCTCTTATTCTTATTAGAGGGAGCAGCTTCATACGATATCTTTCCATATTTATAGAGGAATTTGAGCTTCTGCTTCCATATCGAAAGAAACACTTTGTGCCCCACGAACTCTTAAAGTCATTTTGACAATTTCAAACTTTGGTGTTTGCTGTAGGAGAATGACCAGTCTATCAGTGTCAAACCTGCTGTAGGAGAATGACCAGTCTGTTAGGGTCAAATTTCACAAGTTTTGGTGCTCATTAAATGCGATGGTAAACAATTTCAGATTCAGATTCTTTTGTCTCTCAAAAAAATCTCAATAAGTTTATCTGTTCAGTCTACATTTCAACTTTACGATGCTCGAATCCTTTATGCTCAGAGATTTATGATTATAGTACAGAACCAATCCTGCAATCTGAAACCTTAAACTTAAGAAATAAAATGTTGTACACATCAATTGTAGTAGGCAGTGAACTATGGCTAGTGCAAACAATCAAGGTCCAGACTCTAGTAAACTTCCTGCCTATCTGTTAGAGGTTCAAGCAGCTCTGGCAACAATTTGAAGCCTCTCAGGAACATCAGCAGGGTCGATGAGAAACCAATCCTGGTAAATGATCTTGGGGCGTTGATTCAGGAGTTTGGACCCAGTGAACGTAGTTCTCTGGGGTCACTGGATAGGATAATAAGCCATGAGAAAAAGGAGATAATGCCATGGAGAGGGCTGAAACATGAAGACCCCGTAGATTTAAACGAGAGCTTTTATTGGTCAAGGGTGTCGACTGAATTGATAGGGAGAGGGGTTTTACATGGCCTTACAGATTCTCGAGGGGTTTTGAAGATTATTTATAGCACAACACACCAGGTGGATGAGTTGGCATAGGTTTAGCAGTTCAGTTCGGAAGTTGACTGGCTATTCAAACAATCGGGGGGTTTCCTTCTACCTAAGCAACCCAACTTGTCAGGAAATGACAGCTCAGATCTTTTTAACATTTAATAACTGCAAATTGAGCTCAGTTGCTAAGGTAAATAGAGGGTTGAGAAAAACGAAAACCTTCAAAAAGAATTTCTTTTCTGGGTCGATTTGGAGAAACTTGATAGAACAACTTGGACAAGTGGAGCATATATTTGTTTCACAGGGAGTTGAATGAAGATGTTCCTGGTTTACTTGATCATTCGACTTTTCTCTTTATTGATGAAGAAGAATTAAACTAAGCCTCCATCATGATTAGCAGACTCAAATTTTGTAAGAATACATAATATAAAACAAGAGAAGTTAAACTACCACAATGGTTAGAGAGAATCCAACTTGTTAAGGCAAGTTTTAAGAAAACAAGCAATGAAATTAAAAGTCTTCAACTAGAGAACCCTGTCAGGAATCATTTTAGGGAGCTTGGAAACTGGTAATAAGTTTTGCATTCTTAAAAGACGCAGATTCTCAAGTGTCATGGTGGGCGGCCGTAAGAAACACATTGGATTTGTCCAGTGCCCAGTTTCCATCTAATGATAATGATTCCTGTTGGTGGGGACCATTTCTTATCGTGGCTTATCAAGCATCGCGTTTTTTTCTCCATGGGATCGGCGGTGTGTTTGGTCCTAATGGTAACCACAATCATCAGGAAACTGCAAAATAGAAATTATCTACACAACTCCTCATCTCTTGTACCTGTTATTAACCAATTTTGGATGTTAGATCTGTGTTTTCAGTGCCTCTCTCCGGTGAACTTCTGAAAACTTACTACGTCACTAGAGTGAATAACAGGACTTCAAGTCTGAAAATGATGACAGTGCAATGGGACTTCTGAATTGATAAATTAGTTGAAAGACAAAGCATGCTCAAATCACAGCCAATGATAAACATAACTCTTCTTATATGGAATTGTAAAATGGAAGGCGGCGACAAGTTGCCAACTGGATTACACTGCTGCTGCCACTATGAGACTTGCAGCTACTGGAGTTTAGTGCTCCACGGTTCAACTCATGTATTCACCCCAAGCACAAAACCATTGCTGTACGAAGGAAGGTTGACTGAGGGAGTATAAATTTTCACTGGAGAGCGGAAAGGATTTGGTGTGACGGGATGTGTTATATGCAATCCAGCACCTCGAACAACCTGCTTTGCATTCACACATGAAAGTTCAGATTGCTCTGTTAGAAAGGCTGGTACACCCATGGTTTTTATCAATTCAAGAGCTCCTCCCCAGGCTGTGTAGCCATCCAATCCACAATTCAAGGCAACAATAACATGAGGAGGGGGCAGGTAAGTGGCTTCCTCCTGATAAATTCCCCTCACAAGGTTCACCCTTACTCTGCTACTTATCCCTGAAGTTGTGCCTGACAAATTGGTGGGAACTTCAGGTCCAACCATCACAATGTGTATATTACCTGATCCATTGAGTAGATGGCCAATCTCAGCAAAAGCTGACATCCAATCCAACTCTCCTTCTGGCCCAAGGTAGTGGAGAATAACCTCTCTTCCTTTAAGTAAAAGGTTCTTTGAACTGATACTAAGTGCAGTTAATATGTAATATACTGTCAATGGGTGAGAGAGAACATCTGCGACTGGGCTTGACATTGGTAGTGTCCTGAGATTATAATACTCTGACCAACCAGAAAGAAGGATTGGGTTTGATGTCCCGTCTCTTAAATGGTTGAGGAAGGGTGAATCCTGAGGATGTTCTTCTTCATCCAGCCCACCCCATGATTCACTGAGTCCACCTTTTACAGGAAGGAGACCATAAGGACAGTGAGAATAGCAACCACATTTCCTTCTCCACATACCCTTCTGATGAATACCTAATGACTCAAGCCATTTACAAGGCTGATCAGCAGAACAAGGAAACTTGAAAATTTTCATTGCCAGTTCTTCTTCCCTTTCCATCATATTCTTATAGAGACCACACATACCTTTATGACATTCTTTCCAATGCTGCTTCTGGCAGACAGATCCACAGTAGACCAATGCTTCACAATGCCCACAACAGAGTGCCATTTCTCCATGTACTTCTTTTTCGCACATTGAGCACTTCCTGATACTGGAATTCAAGTTCTTTAAATCAACAAAGATCTCTTCCCTTGGTAGTTCCACATGCTTGGTAGGTGTTGAGCCAGGTGTGGAGCTGGTTTTTTCCTCATAAGTCTGGCTTGGTGGATGAGAGATGGTAACTGCGACAAGGTCAGAGCCCTTGACCATTTCTGTAGGCCACTGAACATCAACAGTTTCGATAAATGGTTCAAAATATGTCATCCTTGACCACTTTGGAGCCCCTTCTTTATCTTCCTGAAGTAAAGGATGCAACATGGATATGGCTCTCATGAATGCATAAACGAACCTGAGATCTTCAGCGGTTGGATTCCTAAACTTAAGGTCACCAGAAGACGTGCATCGTGCCACATCAATCACGGGAAACCTGTCAGTACCAGAGACCTCCAATGACAAAGACTTGACCATTCTCCTATTTGAAGCAAACATTGAAGCCTCGGGTTCATATGTGACCCTTAAAAGCTCAATATTTGGAACACGAATTGTGTCTCTTGATCCTGTCATTTTCTTAGCATCATTCTCAGATCGATACATGTGAAACCCAACATCCCCACCATCACCACCTATGAACTGAACACACGGAAAAGGTTGCTTCTTACTGGACCAATCTGAGTCTCTTCCAACCCGGACACCAAAAAGATGCCCAGGACGCAACCTTTGCCAGGGTTCAGTTCTATAAAGAGCAGCAGCAGCTTTATAAACTGATTGAATGAAATTAGGAGTAACGCATTCCACCTTCATTATACAGGTAGCTGATCCAGGACCAAGCCCTGGACCAGTCCCAAATTGCTCCTGCAGTCTATCAAACAGATTCTTCAAATGCAAATCCATCACCGCCCTTAACTAAAACTATTGGAACTCCTTAAACCCCAAAAGACCCGTAAATCCAGAAGCAACAGCACATACACAGATAACTAACGAAACCACATTCTGGACAAAGAAAAATGCAATGAGCTTGGAATCGAAACAAATGCTTAAAATGACCGTCTGAAGAGTACAGCTGCAGGGGTTGAGAGATCAGAAGAATTAAACGTAGTAGGAAGATAAAGATGAGAGCTTTGTACCAGAACAGGAAGCCTAAGAGGTGACTGGAGTTGAGAATTCACTTGAGAGACCCAAAACATTGACTGAACAGTCAAAATTAAAACCAAAGGTTGAAACTTTCTTTCCTAATCCACAACCCACAACAGAAATAGAATACTAAATCCTTTTTTACTTGTTTCTCTTTTTTTTAAAAATAATAATTCCTCCGCAGTGTAATATATTTCTTGAAGAAGAAAGTAAGGATGCTTGCTTGATTGGTTTGGTAACGGTTAAATGGATATAGAAACAATAAGGTGTGGTTACTTATATAATTATTATTATAAGATTATGATATTCAACTTTTAGGTATTATTTCATAATCTTTAAATATTAAAAAAACATTATTAATAATAACAATAATCATTTATTTATTTTAATCAATCATCATAACTATAAGTATTATATTATATATATTCTTATTTTTTTTTACTATTTTCATTCGATTCTTTTTACTTTTATCCGATTTACGCCAATCACTTGTTGTGAGAACGGGCGTAGGTGAACATAATTACTAGGATGACGTATGAATTGACCGTCTTCAAGTGGAAGTGGAACTAGGGTTGTGTCCTATAAAGAACGGACGCTTCTTTGTTTAGTGTTGTCTAAATTGTGTCTTCCCACAAGCTCCCAAATATCCCGAGCCACCATGAATATGATGCAGCAACCAGGACCAGGAGTTGGAGGAGTAGGCCAACAGGGACAACAACAATACCAACACCCTCCACCTCCATACATGATGATGATGCCTCCTCCTCCTCCTCCGCCCCAGGCCATGTGGGCCCACCACCCTCAACAACAACAACAACAACAGATCCAGCACCAACAACCCGCCATTGGCGATGAGCAACGCACTCTCTGGATCGGTGACTTGCAGTACTGGATGGACGAAGCCTATATCCAGGGCTGCTTCGCTCATACTGGCGAGGTCTAGATCTCCTTTTTTCCCTTTCCTTGACTTCCTAGTGCAGATTTGTTAAGGGTCGTGGTTGTTAGACTATCATTGGTTTATGGTTGCTCTTTGGATTTTGTGGTTTTGTTGGTCGTTTCTTTTTGTAATTCGTTGTAAAGCTGTTCCTTTGCTTCCTGATATTACCTGTTTCGATCAATAACATGGTTGTGTCTTTGACGTGACTGTAAATGACTCGATAATTTTGCTTTTGTTTTTTTATCTTTGAGTTGTTGTTCCATCATTTGTTACTAATCAATTACAATTATTTTCATTTTCCGATGTAATTATTTTGAATCTATTTGCACACTTTGTTCTAGATGGAACTGTGAACATTTTCTTGCGTTCTAATTTGGACTGCATATCTGGTGCTAGTATTTCCACGGTAGTTATTCCTAAAGTCCAATTTTGAGTGTTGATTTCTCCTTTTCCAGTGATAATGCTTATAATTCACTTCAAAGAAGATGTTAACTACTAATTCACTGTCCCGAGAGGCCTTGGTTCATCTTTAATATGCATTTGACAAATTGAAAACTGCAAAAAATAGATAATGCGACCCAATTTTGCTGATAAAGGTACCTGCTTTTGCAGATTACTTCTGTGAAGATTATTCGTAATAAGCAAACTGGTCAAGTGGAGGGTTATGGTTTTATTGAACTTACCTGTCGTGCAGCTGCAGAAAGATTATTGCAGACATACAATGGTACTCCCATGCCTAATGGCGAGCAGAATTTCAGGCTTAATTGGGCATCCTTCAGTGGGGGTGAGAAACGTGACAATTCTCCTGATTACACAATATTTGTGGGGGATTTGGCTGCTGATGTTACAGACTATATGTTGCAAGAGACATTCAGGGCCCACTATCCTTCTGTTAAGGGTGCAAAGGTTGTAATTGACAGGCTCACTGGACGCACCAAGAGTTATGGATTTGTTAGGTTTGCGGATGAAAGTGAACAATTGCGTGCCATGACTGAGATGAATGGGGCTTTCTGCTCTACAAGGCCCATGCGAATTGGCTTGGCCACAAACAAGAAGGCTGATCAGCAATATCCTAAAGGTATGCTACTTGATGATCTGTTTGTTTATTGAATGAAATCCCTCTATCCACGATCTCAAATCCTTTATTCTGACATGCGATTTAAGTCATAGAATAGTTTCATTCCGATATTGGTTTATTACTTGGAATTTTGAATCATTATACTCCTTTAATTTGTTTAGTAACCTTTTGCGGGATTCACTCTGTCAGTTGCGCTTTTTTGAAGATAGACAGCAGTTCCAAAGTCATTTCCTTCCCGTATTTGCCTTTAAATTTGGAACAATAATTTTAATTAAAATCTTAAACTTGCAAAAACTTATAGAACTACTGTTGTCTCAAAGCAGGGCGTTAAGAGATTCTAATCATCTAAGGGCCTGGAATTGAGTTCGGCCAAACTGATTGCCCCTTAAGTGCGGGGTCTCACTTAGGTCAGTTTTTAGTTTTTGGCTTGTCCTTCATTTGAGTTTATGTGGCATACGTTATGCTACATTATTCAGAGTGCCTTTTCGGTCATTTTTCCGGTTGAGCTTTTAGTCCAGTTTCCTGAAGGTTTATCAGTTCAGTGAAGCAGCATATGTATATATAGAGTGGTTTAGGGTTTTCCTTTTCTGATCGGAAACTTCTATTGACTCTTCAAAAGATTTGCTTCCTGATGTCTTCTAACTTCAATCTGATTGTTTCCTTTTTGCTCATTTCACCCTGTTATTATCAAATTTCTACTTTTGGTAATATTTTCAGGGCTTATTGGGCATTTTAGTGGCTTAGGTTCTGGTCAATAACATTTAATTTGGTGCAGCCAATTATGTGGTTTAATATTGCATTCTGCTTATGGTTGTTTACTGTCACACGAAATTACACTTCATGCTTTAAATTTTGCTGGTAACTGAATATCTTTTGTCATTGCTTTCATTATTGTGTTGACATTCTCTTCATATTTTGTATGCGGAATAGAAGTTATATGGGCATAGAATCAGTGGTTATTTAACACAAGGTGGGAAATGGCTACAGAACTGATTGTGCATAATATTCATTTAGCTATGATAACCGGGTCTTCTGTTATACTCTGCATCCATGTTCATGTGCGATTACAAGTTTTAGTAAGTTGAGTTCTCAACTCACCAGGCTATATATTATTTTGTTCTCCATGACCCTGAAGAAGAAGATTACTCCTCCTGTTTCTTGTTTATTTCACCTTTATTTTTCACATGCAGCTTCATATCCTAATCCTCAGACTCCAACCGAGGGTGATCCAAATAATACAACTGTGGGTACTTGTATTTCTTTTTTGTACAAGTAACATTATTTCGTCGTCATTTGTTGCTTACACAAATTTTGGAACAGATTTTTGTGGGAAATTTGGATTCCAATGTCATTGATGACCATCTGAGAGAACTATTTGGCCAATATGGCCAATTACTTCATGTGAAGATACCTGCTGGAAAGCGGTGTGGGTTTGTCCAATTTGCTGACAGGTAACAAACCAGTCTGACATCTACCGTGTTCTCATGATAATGTTTAAATATCTGAGATTGTAATTGGTTGGTGGAACAGGAGCTGTGCAGAGGAAGCGTTGAGGAATCTGAATGGAACTCAGTTAAATGGACAAAATATTCGACTCTCGTGGGGGCGCAGTCCTTCTAACAAACAACCTCGGCCGGATACAAACCAGTGGAATGGTGGTGGTGGATATTATGGATATGCTCAAGGTTACGAAAATTATGGATATGGCGCCCCTGCAGCACCTCAGGACCCTAACATGTACTACGGAGGGGGCTATCCCAGTTATGGGAATTATCAGCAGCAGCAGCAGCAAGCGGGATATAGCTGAAGTTTTGATCTGTTCTTTTCATACATGCCTTTCTTTTAGACCTCCGCTCTTCTTACAATTATCTGACAAGTACTCTCGCTTTTTAAGCTCATTCTCCTTAGCAACTCGACTTGATGCAATCTTTTTGTTTGTGTTTTTCTGATCCGGCTGGTTGTGAGTCTAACAAATGCAGAAGCAAGGAAAAGGATAGTGTACTTTACAATGGCCGGGCACGTACTGAAATGACTATGTATGCAAGGGTGACGTAATGATTATAAATAATGAAGGATCTGCTGTATTATCATTTAATATTGTGCAAAAAATATCAGTAAGATGACCCAATAACTGACCAAATCAAGCATGTAAATTCTCAATTAATATCTTTTGTGTGTTAGCATGTAACATTTTTCATTGATCAATTGTAGTACTTTTTGATCCATTTATTACATATGTGAAACACATGTCAAATGAGAAATAACATATAAGGTTTTGGGTTTAATCAATTCTTCTATCCCTTTATAGTATTTGTTTACCAATTGAAAAATGTTTATCAATATATATATATATATATAGCAGCTATTGCTCTTATACAATCATACAAAATTATATTATATTATTAAAATAATTAATTTAATATAAAGGTTTACAAAATACTAATAAAGTACATGAACATACATTAAAATTTGAAAATTATTTTGAATTATGCTAAACTCAAGAGGTGTACTGGTAAAGGGTGGTGATATAATGACTATTTTTGTAAGATGATTAATTGCATATAATGCTTTGCAAAATTACTTTGAAATTGTTTAGGTTGAACGTTTAAAATGCTTTGTATTGATTATAATTGTCTTACTATGCTATTATCATAAAAAGAATTACAACTTGCTCCTATACAATCAAACGATTAGTTAGCTTTAAGCTTCTTAAAATTTTTAAATCATAATGTAAGTTCAAAAATATTATTTTGCTTATTCTTAAATTCTCGTAAATTCTTAAACTTTTTAACTCATCAATAAGTTTAAAAAGATTATCTTACTTATTCTTAAATTCTCAAAAATCCTTGTAAGACTCTTATTCAAAAGCTTGAATATCTACTAATGTCTAGACATAACAAAAGTTCTACATGGTTACATATGTAACTGAAATATTCATACTCTTATATAATTAGTGTAAGGTCCTAAAATATACTCTAGTTGGAATAATACATGTTCATGAAAGTACATGTGAGATAGGAGTTAAAATTGTGCTATGAATTGAATGTGAAAGGCATATAACTTGAATTTTAGTATTGATGGACTATAGTTATTGAATTGGAATTAATTGATACCATTAGAGAATTGAAATATTTAAATGTATATTTAGACTAGGAAAATTATCAAGCGATAAGTTAAGTTGGTACATGAAAATTGGAATAACTAAGCCTAAGAATTAGTGACATTTGACATAGCTAATACATTGACATTTGGCATCATTTAATGTGTGACATTTGGTAGCATAATAAAAGGACAAGTGACTTAATTAAAGTGTTACAAATGGCAGCTTAAATGGTAGGCAAATGGGCTTCATGCCTTGGTGTTAAGTAGCATGTTAAGCTAGTGACACCTAGTTGGTGATGAAGCAAGTTTCCACTAGAGTAAGTCCAGATTTGTCTATTCTTTACCTTACTTCCCTTCTCTCCACCAAAGCTTCGATTTTCTCTCTAACATCTGAAATTTTTGCTGGACTTTGGATTGTCATCACTTGAGTTTTGACAAGCTATTGAATCTAGAAAAAAGTTCTACTAATTTTCTGTACTATGGTTATGTTAAGGCTGAAAGTTGCACATTAAACTTAAGTATGTACTGGTTATTTGGAAGCTTAGTTTAGCTGTATTCTTGGAGTTGAATTTGAAGTTTAGTGAGGTAAGGGAATTATAAACTTGGTATAATGTTATAACATATATTGTTTGATGTTTGAAGTAGATAAAATATGTGCTGAATTAAGAAAGAATTGAGATTAGAAACTTGATACATGCTAGATACTTGTTAGACGGAGTAGTTCCACTGGACAGGTATCGGTATTTTAGTTATGTCTTGACTTGTAGGTATCCAAATGGGATGATTTTAAATTCAAAATAAACTAGATACATATATTTACAACTTTTATGAAGGAATCAAATTTGATTTCTGTC
Source organism: Erythroxylum plowmanianum (assembly GCA_025531925.1). NCBI lineage: Eukaryota > Viridiplantae > Streptophyta > Magnoliopsida > Malpighiales > Erythroxylaceae > Erythroxylum > Erythroxylum plowmanianum. Next base: position 31,036,918 of record JANVCQ010000002.1, read on the forward strand.
ACTAAGAGTTTTGAAATTTGGCTTGAAATTGAGTTATGGCTGCTGTCCACGGTTGAAAATAGTATGTAGTATTTTAGGTATAACTCTCAGAATAATGAACCAAATTACATTAAATTTATTTCATTTGAAATTTAATACATAGAAGAAAATTTGTTTAGAAGAACATATTGTCTAAAAACATCATGTTCTAGGTCAGAATGGCCATACAAAACTGATTCAAAAACTTGTCATGTGAAAACAGTTGTTTGAAGGATTTCGATCACTTATCCCAAAATTGTGGGAAATTGTTAGGAAGGTGGAAAACATGGGGTTTTGTGCAATTAATGAACTATATAAGGTTTAGTTAATTTATTTGTGTATTCGATGTAATTGAGTAATAGTTAGTTTAATTATGCATTATTAATTGATATGATAATGTAAAAGATGCATAGTTTAATAATGATGAATACAATGTTGGATTACTCAGTGTGATCATGAATGAATGAGTTTCAAAGGCTTATGTATTATGAATTGCCTATAGATGTTTGTGAATTGAGAATTTATGCAATAATATTGTGATAATTCTGGATCATCAATGTTCGAGGAGTTTGATATTTGGGATTGTGCTAGAAGCACTTCCTATTTGTGATGCCTCAATACCTTTATTGATATATTATTGCACATGCTTGTAATTGTATGACATATAAACTTGTTTTGTTTTAAAACTGTTAAGTCCGAGTCGTGGATAAATAGGCATGCTTAGAAGGGTCTGTAATTTCTCTTGTGACGCTTCGGTATCTTCTGTTATTGATACTTCAGTGTTTTCGATTATTGAAACTTAGGTGTCTCCTGTTATTGAGGCATAAGTCTCTTATGTTCTGTGATACAGATCACGGTATCTCCTGTATTAATCCCGTTACCCACTTCTGTAAAACAGATTAGCAGCTTAACTTGTTTTGTATTCTGATACATGTTTAGTTTTGATATAAACAAAGTCCGTTCTGGTTCAAATCATGTTATAATCTGAAAGGTTTACTCCCTATTTTGATATTCAATTATGACATTTGTACATTCTGTCATGAGACTTAAATGATTTGCTTCAACATGAGAAATATTCTATATTGATAAATTATATTCAATTCTGAAATGCATTGTGATTGAATTCTAATATTGGTGAATTTTTCTCTGGATCAAATATACATTATGTTTTACTATGTTACATTATGTTTTATGATTCATGATATTTAGATTGCTTTTGAATATGTGAATGTTTAGAGACAATTTTCTTTATATATTCTGTTTAGTTATTCCCCACTAAATTATATATTTAGCACGGTGGATTTGTCCCGTGTAGGTTTAGATAGAAGGGTATAAAGATTAGGACAAAGATAATTGCAGTGGCCAATGAAAAGTATGTTTTGTTATAAATAATGTTCAATTTGTTGATGTTACTGACTTGTACTCAGTATGATGAGACAGCTTATATTTTGCATATATGGTTTGTAATATTTATAAATAGGAAGAAATTTGGATTTCAAGGCATGTAATATGTTTTGTGTTATGTCACTACATTCTGGATAGTATGTTTAAAACATAACGAAATGTAATGTAATGTATGATGCTTGAGTTTTTGAGAATGCTTGGAATTGTTGGTATGATATGTTTTAGGTGTTGTTATGTGCGACATTTGCATATCTTCTCAGGGATATGTGAGTGTTACAATTGAAAAAAATCAAAACTCTCTTGATCATTTATCGTCAAAGTCTAATTCAAAATCTGATAAGAAGGTTATCTATCATGTCAATATTTAATAGTTAATAAAGGCATTAAAATATCAATGGTAAAACTATTCTCAAACATCAAAACATATAACATAAATTTAAGAAGCTAATATCAAATATTTAGTTAAAAGGGTTCGTGTAAAATAATAGATATTCAAATCATAGAATAGTGTCTTAATCAATAGGAGATCAGTAATTAGCAACTAAAAATATAACTAAAGAGATATAATCTAATTTATCTTATTTTATAAAGTAAAGAATCGTGTAAAACTTTTACTAATTTTTCATATTAAACACCTTTGACATTAGAATCATGTAAAGGCTTTAAGCATTCCTTCCTTGTGTTAATCTATTGATTAATTGAAGAAACTTGAAATATGTTATCTCTGCTAGATGATGTTGCTACTATTTATAAATAGTTCTTTCTTTTCAACTATTGTTATAACATAGATATTTTCTAGAATGTTAGTATGTATCTTTTTTCCTTTTTTTTTATAGGAAATTTCTTTTTAAAAAATGAACTTGCAACTTGATTTTTTTTTATGGAACGAAGAAACTTCATCAACTTTAATTATACATTCTTCTTCGGCATTGTTTGATGGAGATTTAGTTAATAAATGTACCCGCAAACTAATTATCGTAGTATCTCTAAAAATATTATACTAAGTTTGAAGATTAATTACATTCTTTCTTCTTGAATCTGAAAGTCATTTTATGTACCTATAATGATAAAAAATGCACATTAAAAGTTTATAATAGTATATACCAATTCCCATTGTCATTGACTATTTAGAAGTAATGAAATGTTCCTTATATAGAGGCAAACCCACAATCAACAAAATTGATACAATAAAATGCCCACGAAATTCAAACGACTCACAAGATCTAAATGCTCATAAAACTGAAGAAAATTCACAAAATATAGAAGAGAAGAGGATAAGATAGCCAGTCAGTTTTACACCAAACATATGATTAACATCCACTTAATACCTTATATTATGGTGATTTACGCAACATGGCTCCTTTATTTCCTATATTACGACACAAGATGACTCATGCTTACGGTTTGCCCATTATGGCTTGGCCAAGCAGATTGTTTTTGGGATGACTGGATAATCTAAGTTTCTGCAGGTGGAATGGCATCCTTGATTTGACTAGGAGCGCCTGATGAACTGCAGAACTGGGATTCAGCCACTCCAGGAAGACTAGCTCCTTCAGCGGCAATCTTCATTTCCAATGGAACAGTTTCTCCCTCAAAAAGAGACACGGGTAATCTGGTTAGTGTTACAGGGCCTAAGGCTGCCTTCATAATTTCTTCGGTGCCAGAAGAACCGGAGAACTGATGTTCCTTCATTGGCTGAAGATGAGATCCTTCGGCATTAAGCTTTGATTCAGAGTTCATAACATCCCTCTCAAACATTGTCACTGGAAGGCTGGTGATTGATAAAGACTGTGAATTTACCTCGGTAACCTTATCACTATCAGTTGCTTGTCTCTTATTTAAGTGAGCTGTTTTATCATTCGCAATCTCCATCACAAGATCAGGTGGTACAACTTCCAACTGTTCTTCCATCAAACTGTTCAAGCCACTGGGTACAGAAGACGGAATTCCAGCCCCAACAATTACAGGAGCTTGAATTTGTTCAAGGTTCGGGCTTTTATCTCCATCATTAAATGATTGATATGGCTTATGGCCAAGATAAGCCGACTGTTGCCGCAGTTCATGGTCAATGGTATCAGTGCCCAACAAGATATCATTGGTAGTAGTAGACTTCACAACTGATTTTGTTAGTTCAGTTGGGTCTATAGTCACATCAGGATCTTTTCTTGCGTTAGTCTCAAATTTCTGCATCCCTTTATCCTGTTCAGCAACTTTATCATGCCCTAAACAATCCACTACCAGGGGAGATTGGGTCTCTTTACCTGGATCTGAAATTTGTGCTGTCATAACTTGCCCTTCCAATGAAGGTCTGGTGGAAAAGATTGGCAAAATACCAGTCAGAGACAACATATTATAAGTTGATTGGTTTTCTTGTGCAATAGGTACATTCATCAACTCAGATGGCAGGCCCTGGTCATGAACTGGTGGTAAAATATTCTTGGGCTCACTAAGCTGCTTATCACGCTGTTCTAATGAAAGGACATAATCAGTGACCTGTACTGAAGAATTTGGAACAGGGATGGGAATCTCTGTTCTTGTATACATCTTTGCTTGTGGAGCCACATCATTTGCAGTCGAAATTGGAGTGATTCGGCCTGGTAGAAATACGACACCCCTTAGATAAGTGTCACTGTCTCCTACCTTAAGTTTAAGGAGATATCCAGCATCAAACGAACCATCAATGACACCATAAACCATTTGACCCACCATGTCATTGCCAACAGCACCAGTAGAACCCACACTCTGTTTATTTTTACCAATACTGTCAGATCCAGGAGCCGTAGGAGTATTCTCCCCTTGTATCAGGCCCTCATCCTTGCGTGGACGACCGCGTCTACGTTTCAATGGAGGATCTGTTGGAGAAGAAGAACATATCCCTTGTTGGTTCATTTTGAACAACTGATGAAGGATGAACAATCTTAGATGGCCTTCTAATTAGCCAAAATTGACAAGATGATAGCCCTTTTCACCTTTCCTATATGTAAACAATAGGTTCAAAAGTTACATATGATTTTGCAAATCGCAAACCACTTTAGCTATTCTTGTTGCTGTGCCAGCAGCACAAAAAATTGAAACAATCATCCTCCAACAAACACGATGCTTGTATGTAATAACTCAACTTTTTCCTAGACCCATTGAAGAGTTTTGCAATTATGCTCCCCATATGAGAAGTACAAAATAAGGAAAATTTCAAGGAAATGAAAAAGGGAGTCGATCATAACACAGCGCAAGGAATTGGGAATCAAACATGTCATAGGTTAGTGATACAACGTAAGGCATGTAAGCAAATGATCAGTTAAATTGTATGAGAAACAAAATGCTATCCAGGCCACAATAATGACACTTTAATTACATATTTAGGAAGAAAAATAGGTACAGGTTAAACGAGGAACTATCCATTGCAAAAAAAAAAAACCATTATTTGCATACAAGGTACTTAAAGAATGGGAACACAATTTATTGGGTAATGAATATATAATGAACCCATGATCATATCCAAATGAGATTTTTCCATCGACACGCAAGTTTCTCATTTTATCCTGCTCTATGATAAGAGAGAAAATTTCTACTGTAATTTTGTCAATGAGAGATAGATGGAAAGAAGCAAGTTAGGTTGAAACATAGTAATTAGAGAATAATAGAATCATCTGAAAGCCCCTTTATTTTGATTTAATGGAGCAGGGACCAGCAATCAGATATGTTCCAGATGAGGGAAAAGTTGAGGTCCTCAAACACAAGCACATAAAATTTATGTTCAAAGAAAATTCTACCATAAATAGGAAGAAGAAATTAATATGATAAGTAATCAAACAAAAAGCTTTCAAATGTTCAGTAGAAAAGGTAAAAGTTTATGTTTCACATACATCAAATTGTAACCAACGAGATTAACCTAATTGCATTAACATTAGAATATCTCCTCAAAAAATGTAATGATTTAACACCTATTACCACAATTAATAAACAATAAAACAAGAAGGAGCTCAGACTTATAACCTCCGACAATTCTAACAAATTTTCCGATGGTGTCATACCTCACTAGCAAAACAGAATGATAGGGGAAGCATTATGGATCATACATCCAAGATCATTTCAAAACTTTAGATTCCTTTGACATCTCAATAAAAGAAAGAGAATTGATTATCCACTATCTATATTGTAATTCAAAATCTCACACTAATAGGTGGAGGTGGATTTGCAAATCCTTACTGAAATTTACTGCAGAAGCTAAACACCATTTTTAGAACATGGATATGACTAAGTACTTTCTCATCAAAGTTAGGCTCTCAGTAGTAGCCATTAGCTTCTAGCCCACAACTGAGAAAATCTCATACCATGGCTGCAGCTTTAAATCCTCAAGGCAGAGGAAAGTGAGAGGAGGGAATCTAAAAAGAGATAAGAATAGCTTCTTAGGATACTGAGTCACATTTGGAAAACATGCATAATTCTGGAAAGGTGTGCAATAATAATAGCACCTATAATTAGCGTATCTACTATAAAAATCTACAATTTCCAGGTCGGATCAAGTTTAGCAAAGATGCAGTCATAAGCCTACTAACTTGTCCAAGGTTAGCCCATCAAAAGCTCTACATAGCTGGCCCACTCACTGAACAGAGAAACACAGTCGAAATGATCAATATGATAGTTGTAGGCCTATGCGCTCTCACCCATTACAGCTCGCATCCGACTCTTATCCCTATTCCTAACAATGGTGCTTCAGCATTTCACCAAGCAAAGGACAGAATTTTCATGTATAAACATGTTTATCTTAAATCTTCTGAATTTTCTATAAGCAGTGTCGCCATTATGATTAAGGTGTTAGATATATGGTGAAAATGATTTTCTAAGGTTGGATGTGCAGATGCATATGGGACAGACTCAACTCTTTGTCAACTTTAGTCACCAAAAAGTAGTCATTTAGATACTCGTTACCACCACATTCAACCTAGTTGTTGCCTTCAATTTCTGTTTAGTTAGTAGTTTCTATCAAAAGCGTTCATCATCAAATTTTCAATCCGTAAAGCCATATCAAATGATCTACAGATTCATTAATTTTCACTTTTACTGAAGGACTCATCTTGCCTTTCAATGAATTATAACCAATCAACGATTTATCCTATTTCATTCATCTTATCACCATCAACAACTTGGATATTTGAATCAGTAAAAAAAAAAGTGTTTACTTCTTGATTCGATTTCAGGATTGCTAAATAACTTTCCCTGTCTATAGTCTCTTAAATGTCAACTAGAAAAGATATGGAGTCTCATTAATAGCTAAGCTATCTTATGTTCTTAGTCATTGTATCCTTCACTAATTCAGGATAAACTAAATTACTATCCAAGTTGCCTTACATTCATAAAGCTCTAAATTGTTCTACAGAACCACTGTACTTTTCCATGTCATTGCTGGTTTCCAAGTGGACTCCTGATCGTTTATTCAAACTAAAAAAATATATCTGTTCTGCAATCAAAAGGAGTAACAGACTGTTTAAGAGTTCAAAAACTCAATAGATTGTGCAAGACCAAAATTAATGAAGACCATGAAAATTCCAACGGCAATCACACAACAAGAGAACATGTCTTCTAATTATAGACAATTTTCTGACCATCTTGCCTCCCATACAGACCCGATAAGAAGCAAAAAGAACACGCAGACGAAAACGAAACGGTATAAAATTGTACTATCAAAGCAGAGAGTCGCACACGGTTCCATATTTTTGTTTTCTTAATGTATAAGACCATAATTTCCTTCGTTTTACCCATGTAAATTAATACACTCAAATGTCAGCAAAGATATCAGCTAATCCATGAAAACTGGAAAACCTTTCATCTCATCCATGTCAAATCCATAAGAAATCTATCCATGTCATCATCTTTCCCAATAGGTTAGAGCATTGATGTTGCCAAAGAAATCAAGCCATCACCAAGAGTTAAACGTGTGCATCATTAAATACAAAACAGAGAAACTTACTCATCAATGTGGTCCAAGATCTGAGAATCCAAATGGGTGTTTAAAAAATCAATCCACAATGCCGAAAACATGAAGCTTTATAGCGATAGAAAGTGTATGTAGCTGCATCGTCTGGCCATTTGGTGATTGGCTTCAGGGAAAATAACTGTCGTGCAAGGAAAACTCCATAGTGGAGACATGGCAGTTCTTGGATCCTTGGGCTTAAATAGGTCTCCTTATGGACCCATTAAATTAGCATGTGAGGAAGCTGTTACAATTAGTGGTATGACTGTAATTTCTGTCATCTGATAATTTTTGTTTCGAAAATAGTATATATATTAATAACCTAATAGGAGTTTGTTATTTGATAATTGTAATTTTTTTTTGAGTACTTCACTTTGAAATTTACATTAAACGTTTGTTATTAAGAAATATAGAACATAACTTATTTATTAATTATTAAACCATGAATATTTCTAAAACTAAATTCAAATCCAAGTACTTAAAAGGTAAATTTGGTAGTTATTACAAATAAAATAAATTATAGTTTATAACTTACGTAGAGTTATGACATAGGTTGTGTTTATTTTTCTAAAGGAAATAAAACTAAACTTTATTTGATATTTTCATTAATTTCAATTAAATACAGTTAAAACTTATTAATAACATTATTCACATTATTAATTCAAAATATAAGTCAATAATTTTAAAATGATAATCCTGAAAACTATTATCATCATCATCATCATAAAAGCCTTATGATATTTTAATCAAAATTTATTGGACTTGAATTTAATTTTAGAAATATTCATGATTTAATAAATTAACAAATGTGACACTTAACTTTATTGTTTTTTTCTTACTCTTACTTACAATGTAGTATTATTGTTAGAAAAGTAAAATAAAGTATTGTAACAATATGGAGACTTGTATATGCTATAATTAGTTACATAATATAACAAGTTTCAAATAAAATCTTAGATATAGTTCACAAACTAAATTGAAAAGATGAATCCTTAAGGATTTGTTAAGTGATAATTGTAGCAATCACTTATCGATTTCCTTATGTTAAACATGTCATCTATTAAGTAATTTGTTGTGATATAATATTATATATGGTTTGATTTTAAATATTTTTATAATTGATTTTAAATATTTTAACATTTTGATATGTTGAATAAACTCAAATCATTACTGTTGGTGTTAACCTAAAATTTGGGTATGTTAAGAAGGAATTCTCCTAGAATTTATACCTGAGTTCTTATGGATGATATAAATGGGTTTCGAAAAACTTAAAAAATCGAGTTCTAAACTATTAAAAATGATAACTTGTGTTGAATTGAGATCTAAAGCAAAAAAAACAAATTGATTGTAGCAAAAGGAAATCACAAAATACAAAGGGCTGATTGTTTTCTTTGAAGATTGATCTTTTGTTATATTATAATTATGCTGGTCATTCATTTTTTCTAACAGTGTTGGTGAATTTATAATCCTTTCATCTTTGAGCAGTTTTTCCTATAACTGTTCACTTTTTCATATTTTAACTAACTACCTGTTGGAGTTATGTAAATATAGTGCCCTGGAAAGCAAGTGTATTTACATGTAACTTTATCTTCTTCAGTTACAGTTTTG
>JANVCQ010000002.1:31063724-31080261 GCA_025531925.1 Erythroxylum plowmanianum
AACTTCATAAGATTAAAGGTAAGGAACAACTAATCATTTAACTTTGAGTCATGTTTAGAGTACTAACAGGCAATTATAGATAAATGAGAATGATAGAGATTCATAATGGTAAACTCATTACATATCCTTGCTTATAATGTAACACCCATAATTTTGTGGATGGTGCCTTAGTGCAAAAAGGAGAATAAAACTGTAGAGAGGTTATGAATGTAAAGGTAATTGTGGTAGGGGAACTTCAATTGCCTTGTAAACAACTATGTATGAGTTTGAACGGGGTTTACAAGGCTTTAACTTTTGAATTAGTACTTATTATTACTTTAAGGTGGCTTTAATAAGTATTAGAAGTTTAGTGGCCTTTAACTGCAAATAAGACATTATGTAACTTTGGAAAGAAATTTATGCTTTTAAACTAAAAAGAACTATAATTTTTCTTAAAGGAGGATTGATTAGCAACTTATAATTGGTTACCACTGAAATTTAAAAAGTTGTTGTCTAAACCTCAAGTAACTGGTCAATTATGTATGTTGTAGCTTCATTATTCTTTAAATCATAGAAATTAATAAAGATAATTTGTCTTTGGTGGGGGTACAACAATTGTAATTAGGCTGTTTATTTGTCAAATTCAGTTTTTTTAAAATATTGAACCTACCACTTTATAAGAAATATGATAATACAATTCAACTAAGAAGGAGTAGAAGTGATTAACATAAGGCTAAAAAGTATGGCTTTATATAAATGAATGTTAAAGAAATTTTGGTGTAAGACTTGCTTTAATAAGGCGTTTTTTAATATACTACTAGTACTTCTTCACTACTTATGATTAGGTAAAGCAAAAGGATGGTTCATATAGGTTATATATTAAATATATGGAATTTAATAGGTATATAATCAAGGATAAAATTCCTATCCCTGTGATCGAGGAGATTGTAAAGAAATTTCGTGAAGTAACCTAACTGGATCTAAAATATGATTGTCATCATATCTATACGCACCAATTTTTTTAGCTCTAATTCTTCTTAAATCATATAAAGTTCAATACAAATTCTTAGTGCATTTTAGACACACTAATGTGCTTTTAACATTTCAAAGTCGAATATATGAGGTATTCAAATTTCATTTGAGAAATTTTATACTACTTTTCTTTAATGAAATTCAAGTTTATATTTAATCCTTTAGTGAACATATGAAACATGTTATATTTGGTTTGAAAATTCTTATACAACATTAGTTCCTCACTAAAAGAAGTAAGTGCAATTTTAGTGCTTCCAAATTGAGTATATAAGAGATGCTAAATTAGCTTTAAGGGTCTTTACTAATCTAAGAAATAATGATTTTAGTCTCTAGCTAGCCTGCTGTAGGAGTGTGAGGGATTTGAGAGAGTTCTTGACCTAAAAGGATATTATATGTGATTTTTAAGGAATTTTGGATTAATAAATAAATCATTGTCTGAGTTGCTTAAAAAAGATGCATTTGTATGGGCTAAAGAAACAAAGGAATCTTTTCAGAATTTAAACGAAGTTTTAACAACAATACCAATTCTTGCCTTTTGTGATTATTCTAAACCTTTTACTATTCAGATTGACCTTTATGGTAATGAGCTAAGAGTTTTTTTGAATGTAAGGAAATTAACTTTTTACTTATATAAGTAAACCATATACCCCTAAACACCACTCGTTGTCCATCTATGAAAAATAATTCATGGTAGTAATTATTGCTATCAAGTATTGACATCATTACCTCAGTGGGAGGATTTTGATAATCAATAATAGTCATAAGAACTTGAATTTTTTTAATATGTGCTTAATTGATTATACGTTTACTTCTTAACATTTGGTGATTAATGCTATGAAATGTTGAAGGAACTTATTTTTGGTTCATATTTAGTTTTATGTATAACTTGAAAGTTAAAAAGCTAAAATAAGTTAAAAGCACATTCCTTGCGCCATTCTCTTGATTTCAAACTCATTTGTCTTTATAAAATAGAAAGGAGATGAATTAGAGTGAAGATGAGAAGAAAATGCAAGAAATGAAGAATTCACCATGTAGTGTAAGATGCAAAACCGTGCATATACTTCCACGGCCGTACACTTTGGTGATTGTAGAATTTTTGGTTTGTATGACTGTGGATATACTTGCATGACCTTACATCTTTTTGAAAGGAGCATAACCTAGTTTTTGCTATAGATCAACATTTTGCGCTGCCAAAGGTTGAGAATCATTTTTGGAGCATAAGAAAGGGAATAAACCTTACTTTTCTTAGGAATTATAGAGGACTAATCTTCCTTCTTCTGGTTAGAAGTGAAATCAACAACGAGGATCACATTTGAACATATTGTCATTGTGTAATGAATCTTTCTCTCTCTAGGGATTGTTTACGTTATTTTTGCTTATTGATTTGGATATTTGTGTAAGGATGATCTAAATGCTTCTATTTATATTGTTTTTTTTATATAAATCCATTGTTAGAATCTCAAATACAATATGTAATAGTTGTGTTTTAGATTCATTTGTGGCAACTAATGATGATGAATCATTAGGGATAATGTAATATAGGTTAAATGACTTGAGATTGTGTGTTTATTACCTAAATTGTTCTATTTTCCTTACTTGTAATGCGATTGTTCGACTAAATTTAGAGAGCTTATTCTAGGTTGTTCGATAGCTAGGTTTAATTAAAAATCTTAATTTAATTAAGCACGATCTAAGGGAAAACTGTTGACAAACTTTATTGTTAATCTATGATTAATAATTTCTAGAGAAGTATGAACACAATAATGCAGTGAAGTATGTTTATTTATGTGAAGGCTAAGTTTGATCTAAGAATTGGATTCCAAAATCATTCATCAATTTTCTCACGTTTAAGCTGTTTAATTTGATTTGGTTTTATTAGTTCAATTTTACTTTGTTTTGTTATTAAAAACCAACCAAACCCCATCATTTAATTTATAGTTTACATATAATTATAATTTAGAAAAGTGATTTGATTTAATCTCTATGAGATTGACCTAGACTTATCACTAGCTATAATTTTAAAGTTAGTTATTTTTGATGTAGTGTTACGACACACTGTCATTCTTCATTAGAACATAGGATGAGTACACCATTTCAACAAATTTGACTTCTTAAGTTGCTTATGACTTTGAGTATACAAAAGGCAAAGAAAGTATAATAATTAATACTCTTTCAAGGATAACTGGTATGGAGTTGCTTACTATAATACCAGACTGAACTAATAGAATAAATTAGAAGGGGATGAGAGGGATACCACTTTCAAATATTTTATCATCAAGTTACCTTAAAGGGGCAATATAATCAAATAATACTAGTAATAATAGGAAATTTTGAAATAAAATGAAAGGTGGTGTTGGGCTATGATAAGTAATTAAAAGTCAAAATAGTAGCTTTACTTTATAAGAGTTTAATTAGAGGCCAATATAAAATAATTGGCCCTTTTAAGAGATTTCAATATCCTCTTACTAGAAGATATATGATGGGATGTGAGGAACTTTGTGAGGCAGTATCAAATATTTCAACAAAACAAGAATGATTGACTTATTATAACTACTTTTCATTCCTCAATAATGTTAGACTTGCATTTTAATGAATTTCATTATACTAATTTGGTAATCATAAACATGTCATTAAGTATGTTCTTTTCTTGGCTTTTAATCATCCATACGTAATAGAAGCTATAACTGATATCTACCTATCTAATGTGTTTAAATTTTATGGCATGCTTAAGACTATTACAAATGATAGCAATCCTATCATTATAAAGTATTTTGACAAAAAAATTATCAATTACAAGATGTTCATCTTTACATATCTTTAGCTTACCATCCTCAAATGATGATTAAGATCAAATATTAAACATGACATTGAAATCCTATTTAAGGAGCATGATAAAAAACATCTTGTTAGATAGCCACATTAGCTTTTTTAAGGTAAATGGTGGTATAATAGCACCTCCAATACTTATATCTTATTTTGTAGGAGAATTAAGGATAATAGCAACAGACAAAACTTTGTAAGATAAAGAGTAAGTTATTCGAGTGATTCAATTCAATTCTTTGAGATTTTAGAGGAGAATGCAATAATAAGTCAATAAAAAGAGAGTAGAAAATAATTTCAAAAAAAAGAATTTGTGGTTATGAAACTTCAACTTATAGATAGGAGTTAGTAGTCAATTGAAGGAATTATAAATTAGTTACCTTATCTTATGAACCTGTTAAGATATGGGATAAAATTGTACAAAATAAAAAAGTCAACGAACCATAGTATACAAGGCTCCTCATTTTGTAGGGGTAGGATGAGAGATATCAATTGTACGTAGTTTTCTTTTTGTATTTTTAGAAAGATTTTGTTTTCATAACTTAAACCGTTAACATTCTAATCATAAAAGAGCAGCTTTATCAATTACTCTAAGGCTTATCCTCCTAATAATTTCATACTAAATGTTCTTTTTGTGTCATAAGTGAAAATAGAAACTTATATCCAAGTAAACCCCATCCTCATAATTGTCGAGATATTGTAAATTTGGGTTTCTGTCATGAAATCAATGGTTGATTTAGACAAATATTTTATACTATTGTATATATTGTTTTGACTCGTTATTTAATTAAATAAGTTGAACAATCTAAGATTAGCAAACCTTAAGTAAATGTAATGACGAAATCTGATTTTGTTTTTATGTTTAAGGATTGTCCATTCTTATCTCATAATGTAGTATTAAGTTGATTATTCTTCTCTTTTCAAACTATCGCAGCTAATCTATTCTTTGATTGGTCTGAATATAAACAGCATTGTTAAATTTAGACATTTTACCAACACATGCTTTCCAGAATGACAACCGGTGCCGTTGACTGTCACATGATTGCAGGCTTAAAACAGAAGGTGCGTATCGCTTTCACACCAAATACGTGAGACTTAACATGAACTACTGTTCACCATTTTTTTTCTGGATCATAGTAGGTTGCTAACTTAAGACATGAGGGCATCTCTCTCATTCACATGAGTCGACACTTCATACCTAAAATGATGACTTTCATAGCTTCCCAGCTACGTGATACTACGCTCCTCTAAAACGCCTTGCGTGAGTTGATGGAACTTGTCTCTTCTCCCACGGAATGAACACATAGGTTTGTGTATCCTAAGTGATTCTTTGTCATCTAAATTTAGAAAGAACATAAAAAAGGAACAAATTAACACTAACTCTAAATATATATAGAAATATTAGAAAATTTTAATATATATTCAGAATAATATTTTATTAAATTAATTCATACTTTAGTTTGAATAACTTTTAAAGTGATATAAGTATTTAAAATCAAGAATGATGATTATAAAGCGAAATTAATTATAATGTAGGAAACGACATATGAAATTTATGGAATTAAACTTGATATTTTCTTTGAAACTTGTTTTCGGAGATGCTTTATCTCTTGTAAATTTCAAAAACAGCGTGAAGATGCCTCGATCATCCTGATATGTTGAAAGACAACAGGAATAAGCATTTGTTACTGAGAATAAGTATCATTATAAGAACTGAACAAAGGTTATTCTTAACTATTAGTATCTGAAATTAAGGCAATGCGTAGGAATCAAGCTATGATGTTAATGTTTTGTGTATGGGCCATTCTTTTATCATTGGTGTTGACAAACATGTTTAAGGTGACGAAGCAACCACAGTGGTATAATGATTAAAAACCAGACCCAATTGAATGGTGAACAAAGATACCGGCGATGAAGGTATATGATTTTCTTGGGTACATAAACATGTTGTACTCATCCAAGATTGCATTATTACTAAAAAAAGACAAGAACCGAGCATTGCAAACAACATTAATTTAAAATTTCTGCACTTAAAGGAGATAATAATAGACATTTTATGTGGTTGACTGTTGCTCGAATCCTTCTCCCAATCATTACATGAAGAGATTGGAGAGTCATATTAATTATGTGAACAAAAGTGTATGATTACTTTTTCTTTTAATTTCATATCAATGTTTATGCGATTGACTTAGTCCTGCAGTAATCATTTATATTTTTTTTTTGGTAATTAATCATTTATAATTTTTTCCCAATACATATTTTTAGATTAATAGGTAGAATCGAAATATTCATGCTCTCATCATCAAACTATACAGGTATAACATCTACCAAACGTTTTCCAACGATGTCTTTATGCTCTTCTGCATTGCCTAGCGATATTAAAATTACAAACATGAAAAAAAGAAAATGTTACTATAACTTATTGCATACTGTAATCGTATTTGGTAGGGGCAAGTCGGCAAGTTGACCTTTCAGAAGGCAGGCCACCAGGCAACACCTTGCAAGCCTACCTTTGTCATTGCCTTTTTTACTCGTTGGTTGACTTTGATTTTGTATTTTGTGTTTCCTTTCAAAGATGGTTTATGCCGGTGGAAATTTGGTCTATTTTATTCGAGGCACGTCTTCTTCTTTTACAACTTTCGGGACCGCATATGAATCTCAATTGTATTGAAACACATCTCTGGTTTCAGGGACGGTTCAATTATTGGCTTAGAAGCTGAAGTAATATACCTTGCAGGCATTCGGAGCTCTGTTTAACTTAGAATATAATAATACTCTCTCTCTCTCTCTTTTCCTGAGCTGAATTAGTGATTACTTTCCTATATCCTGTGGAATATATATGATTTGAGAATTGTTAACAATAATTTACCAACCAAATAGGTTGGTGTGAGTGGTTCAGTACTCTCATCCCTTAACCAGAGGTCTCGAGTTCGAATCCTAGGAATGGAGAAATCTATTTGGCCAGCACTTTACTCCTTACGGGTTGATCCGGTGCAAGCGGGGATTAGTCTGGGAGTGGATGACTTAAAGGTGCCTTCTCACAGTTGGGACCCTCCTAGGATACCTCGTGGGTTAACAAAAAAAAAAAAAAACCAAATAACTTGGTGTCCTAATCTTATTGGATCAGCTAAATATTAAAAAATTTTAAATCAAAATTGTAAATTAGAAAGAAAATTAAAGGATTGAATTAAAAATTTTATGTTTAAATATTTTAGATATCATTTTTTAAAAAATAAAATATTTTTATGTAAATTTTTTAAATGAAGTTATTGAATAAAAATCTGAAATATATTTTCCAATTTTAATTACAATAAGAAACTAAATTTGTATAATAAGAAACTAAATTAGTTATACAAATTTAGTTTCTTATTGTAATTAAAATTAACATAAAAATGTTTATTAAATTAAATTCAAGTATAGGAAATATTTTGGGGAGATTCTTCGTCTAGATCTTATCTATCTACTTGTCATTTAATTTTTATCCATCTTCTTAATTAGTTATCTCATTATTAATTAAGTTTCATTAATTTTTCTTGTTTCAATTAATCTCATTTTATAAGATCAGATAATAGGAAGATGATTGGTTTTAATAGTTATAGTCCTTGTGGGATTAACAATTTTAGTAACTTAAACTATACTATAGGAAACGATATATGCAGTTGCCTTAGTGATTTCCTTTATTATTGCTTTATGTTTTGTTTATATCTGTATCACACATCAACATGCCATAAAAGTGAGGGCACATACATACACATTTGGAATGTTCTCAAAACACCTTATTAAGTGCCAATCATATCGATACGTATGGTGTGTGTTCACATCGAATCCTCTGTTTCAGTTATTCTGTTCCAACCCTATTATATTAAATCTCATTCATACATTTATGTGGGGTCCACATAAATATGTGGATAGGATTTAATAGAACATGATAGGAACACCATAACCGGAACAGGAGATCTAATCCTGGTATGTGTGTGAAACTCACACTAATTGAGGTTCATATACGTTACTACACATAAGCATGCGTTACATGTGCCATACACATTTAGCTAAATGTATGACAATTAACACATATATATTGATGTCAGCATACTGACATCATTATATGATAGGTCTCTATTTAGAAACGACTAGGTGGCCTGCCCAACACCCCATGGGAGCCTTCTAGTCAACATTTAATATAGCTAGAAAGTTCCTGTGAAGTTAAGCCTATTGTCTTTTTTATCGAAAAGCTTTAACTCAACATCAATAACTCAACATTTCAAACATATTTATGGATATGCAATAGTTCTCAAAAAGTAATTACAAGGCAAAAATGCCAACACAACAACATGTGAAGAAGCTAAGTACTTGTTAGGTAGAGTCCTTGCTACTGAAGCTCCTGAGCGTGCACTTGGGAGATTTGATTTTAAAAACATAAAATAGAGTATGACCTAAATGAGCTAAATGAGTGCTATATTTTCTATTCAAATCATATTTAACAACTTTAACCTCCCTAAAACAAATTAATTTCATTTCGTATCATACAATACTAATATAAAACATATATGTTTCCTGAAATCAAATTTCTCATTTTACTTTTAAAGTAAATAGTGGTATGATAAGTGTGAATTGTATCATATTTTAAGGCTTAGTTTGATATGTATTTAATTGTTAATTCAATCGTTTAGCATGTATTTAGGTTAAAATTGTGTTAGTTTGTTAATTATTTATGTTTTAACTGTTTTATGGGTTAGTACAAGTTTTTGAGCTTAATTGTTATGTTTTTGAGATACCTTGATGTGTTTGTTAGTGTTTTATCGACAACATCGAAGAATGGAGAAGTTTTTGAGACACTAGGCTAAAACAATGGCCCATGTTCGTGACAAAAGCCCATGACATGCTTGCTACGATCCACAATCATGGTTTGCTTGCCCATATGCCATGATCGTGACAGAGGCTCAGGACATGGCCCACAATCGTGGCCTGCTTGCCACGATCATGACAAAAGGCTCAGATGTGGCCCATAATTGTGACCTTCAGCGAGCAAATGCGCAAAAAATCAAAAATGACAAGTTTCGAGAGATTTTCGGACCTTTTAGACCTTAGAAAAAACCCTAAGGTTGCTCAGCACACAAAAGGTATTTAAAGAATAAGACAAAGAAGAAAAAAGAGCATTTGCATCAGCCACTTCTAGAGAAGCCATAGAGAGAATTATCGAGAGATAAAAAAAAGAAAAAGGAAGAGAGAAAAGGAGAAGAAGCTGACTTGACGTACTTATCAGATCAGGAATTTCCTGACATTGCTGCCTCCCATCGTCCATTCAATTTCGTATTTCCTGTTATTTTTAATTTTATTATTGTATAGAATTGGAATAATAGTTGATGATAGGATTTTTGTATGTTGATGATATTCTAAACTCACCTTTGGGGTTTTATCTTTGATTTAATGAAATTTGATTATTTACATTTTATTGCATTTATTGTGATTTAATTTCTGTAGTTGCATAATTCGGTGATAAACTAAGAGCGTGAACCGAGTGAAAAATAATTAAATTGGGCCAACGAGAGTTAGGTGATTTAATAGAAAAATAATTAAATGAAATTGGTAAATTGTGTGAAGAGAGATCTTGCATATGTTTCTGATAGTTTATTAGACAACTTTAGATCTAATTAGGGTTTTAGATAGGTTGTTAATTGAGAAATTGCAACTTTCATAATCTGATTAAAGTTTACAATTTAGGTAATAATTATAACTTGAGAGAGAGTAATCAATCCTTAATCATCTAGAACCAATAAACTAATAATTCATAATCGATTAGGTTAGCGTTAAAGATAGGTAAAATCCCCTTTCTCTCAATTGGTAGTTTCTTAGGTTGATTCTTGAGTGTGCGTTGCAATTACTAAATTATTATTTTTGTGATTGATTCTTTAATTAATTTAACTGTTGAATTGAATTCTTGTTTTAGTTTCGTTACATTTTGAAATTCTGCAATTTATTTTAGTCTTAGATTTTAAGATTAGATTATCCCTTCTTGTGGGATCGACAATTTAGGTACTACACGAATGACCTGTGCACTTCCAGATTATCGAGAGTAATTAATTAAAACTTACACATATCAAAAAAGCCTGATCATAGCGGCATTATTATTGTCATGAATTTTCTTACACAACATATCTTACCACTAACTTCTTTGCCATACGGTAACCTTAGACATAAAGTAATTGGTTAACCACTAGTTACAAAGTTGGTTACCCTTACTAGGTTAACTATTATGTACCGGTAGTTATGGAGATAGTTTTACTTTGCTTATTTATAACAATTTTATCTTGCTTTATATATACTACATACATGTAGAGGAAGACTCAATGGGCTATTCACAAATAAAATTCCACCCACTGTTAATAATTGATGCCCCAAACATTGCCATGGATGATTGGAATATTCTGACTGGTATAATAATGTGTATACAACCTAACAGTGTATCATGGGCTAAAAATTTATTTCTTCTTTATCAACAAATAACATCATTTCAATGTAAATTTAAATAATATGAAATATAACTTTCAAACTAAAGTTCATACATTGCTAAACCATAAAATTGTAATAGCAGTATTCGCTTATAACATATCATTCACATGAAACTCAACACAAATATTTGCTTCATGATAAAATAGAAACCATTTTCATAAAATCAATTTAAAATACCCTCATTGTTTTGCAATTTATCGCCAAACATACTCACGCGTTCTGTGTCTCTCCTTTACTTACACGAATCACAATTCACTTAGGCAATTATTTCTAGATTCGAAACTAAAGCATTAAAACTATAAATTTGGTTTAACTGAATTCGAGATTAGTGTTTAATTGCGTAACACATACATTAATCGTATTTCTGCTTTAACTCCTGTAAGCTAATATATTGTTCTTTGTTTCAAAATCTAACTTCGAAATTTACCTAAATACCATCTTTTACCCATTCTAATTTATCAATTTCTTGAAAACACTTTCTCACCCAATTAATTCACTACATGGCCGAATATGTAATACTATAAATGCTAATTTTTTTCCATTTGATTTTCACTATAACAAATTTAAAATTCCAGCTTTTTTACACAATAACCATTTAAATTTCATTACTTTCCACATATACTCTATATACTAATTTTTTCCCCAAATAATAATAGAATGCTTCATTTAATAATTCCAGTGCCATAAATACACTTAATGATCATCCTTAATCACATTCCCAGTCATTTCATCATAACCATACTTTTATACCAAAAATGCCCTTAAGGCCAACCCTAATATATTTTACATTAAACTCACATTTTTGATTTACTGGAAATGATTCATACCAATATTTATGGCCATTATTTATTTCCATATATTTTTTAAACTTCCATCAATGATTATCCCTTTATAGTTATATGTTCTTAATTAAAGAAAAGTCTAAAATTCTTAATAGATTTATGATCTTTAAGATTGAGTTTGAGAACCAATTAAAAAAATCGATGAAGATCGTCATATTTGATTGTGGAGGTGAGTATTATGACATATATGGAGTCTTAGGATAAGAAAAGAGTTTGATTACCAAATACTTAAATCGTATAGAATGATAGCTCACTTCAATATGATAAATTGTCCTAAAAACTGGTGTGGACAAAGATGGAATCACACCTTAAAAGATGTGATGAGGAATATGTAGAGTAGAACTAATCTTCTAGACTTTCTAGGTGAAGCCACAAAGACCACTTTATATATTGTTTACAGAGCCTCAAGAAAATTAATATCAAATACACCTTTCAAACTTTAAAAAGTGTATAAATCAAATCTCACTCGTCTTCATAAATGAGACTACCTTATTGAGGTATGTCTATATAATTATAATAAAAATAACTTGTATTTTCATTCCATTTGTTACTATTTCATAGGTTATTCTAACTATCCTTACAGGTATAGATTTATTATAGAGACAAAGGATCCATAATTGTAAAGTTACAAAATGTCAGTGATGACTTTGGTTCTTCTCACATTTCAGTTGATAAGAAAGTTAATACAATTATCATTTCATATCTTCACTTTTTTAGTTAGGGTTAGTGGTTCTTGGACCTAGTACCATTCTATTATAGGAATAAGAACTAATATAGGAACACAGTGAAGTTTATGTAGCACATGATCAATCTTAATCAATACAATTGAGAAGATCCAATAAGATTAGGGGACTTTCAATATCATCTAATTATATAGTCTATTTGAGTGAGAATGATTACGATATATGAAATATTATAGATCTAGTTACTTTTTTAGATGTTATTTCTAGTTTTCATTTAGAGTTATAGTGAGATGTAATAAGGGATGAGATGCAGTCCATAAGGAATGATCATGTATAGAAGCTCATAAATTTACTTCATAATTATAAATCTATTTGTTTCATATGGGTTTATAAGACCAAAAAGTAATAAGGTAAAGTTGAATGACTTAAAGTAATATAAGTTATTAAAGGTTTCACTTAGAGAGAAGGAATAAACTTTAATGTCACCTTCTCTTGTGTATCCTCTAAGGATGCATTCATATTGATTATGAAAGTAGTAGCTCATTATGATATAGAGCTACATTAGATAGATATTAAAATGTCCTTCCTTAATTGAGAACTTTATGAGAAGGTTTATGAGTAACATAAAGGTTTTTGAGATGATGACAAGATTCATATGGTTTATAAATAGAGGAAATATTTATACAGATTGATACAAGCTTACAGAAAATGGTACTTAAGTTTGATGAGGTCATCACCTCATTTGGATTCATGAAGACTAACATTAAAAGTTGCTAGTACTCTATAGTAAAGGGGGAGCAATCTTGTCTTTGTACTCTTATATGTAGATGATATATTACTTACATTAGACGAATGGACCTTATTGTATAAAATTAAGCAAGAATTTTGACATGAAGTATCTTATTGAAACATCTTTCTTCTTTGGCATTCAGATTTACCAAGATAGATCTCAAAGCTTGTTAGATATCTTATAAAGAACATATATTGAATGGGTGTTACGATGGTTTAATATGGAGAACTGTAAACTTTATGTAACACCAATAATCTTTCATAGAGAGATATTTCCTTTGACATAATGTCTAAATAATGAAATGTAAAGAGAGGCCATGAAGAATGTTTCTTATTCTTGTTCAATTAGAAACGTGATGTATGTTTAGGGTGTATTAGCCCAGATATTGCATTTATTGTTAAACTATTAGTCGATATCTATCTAACCTAGGTAAAGATCATTATAATGCAATCAAATGAGTTTCGAGATATCTTCTAGTAGAAAGGTTTATATGTTAAACTTTATAAAAGTTGAGCGTTTAAACGTAATATGTTATATAGATTCAGATTTAGTTATGTTTCAAATGATAGGGAATCTGCATCAAGTTACATTTTCATGTTAATAGATGGTGTCATTTCATTGAGAAGTGCCTAACGTACACTTGTGACCTTCTCCACTAGGCGTCCAAAGTTTATATCATACTATAGGGTTATTTCACAAGTAGTTTGGTTAAGAAACTTAATTTTTGAACTATTTATGGTTGATTTAATTGCTAAACTCATTGACAGTGATATTATTATTATTGTATTGTTTAATAACAACAATAAGAATATCACATGGTCTAAGTCTTTAGAGGTTAGGTATTTGAACTTTAAGGAGCTTGTACATAATTTTAGCATTTATGTGAAACACATTTTCACTGCGCATAAAGTGGCTAATTCTCTAACTTAAAGACTTCTCCTAGCCATTTTTTGAAAAAGATGTTTGATAGTATAGGTTTATTGAAGTCATTTAACATTATTAGTTAAGGATCATTAAATTTTTACTCTTAATGTAATTATGATTCGATATACTATGACCATATTAGTTATATATATGTTAATTGTCACCATTGTTCTTCTCTATCATATAGATTGACATGCATTGTCATAATACATGTGAAGTTTTATGTCAATATTAAGCACATTACTAGTTATTGGACATATATACAATTTGGGGCTAACCATGATACTATATCTGTTGGCACGTAAAGATATCTTGAGATATATTCATATAGTGGTGTATTAGACATAGTCGAATATAAGTTTTAATCTCAAAAAGGTTTTCTCTGACGCAATTATCATACAATAAGAGAAAATAAGTTTTTTCTAATCGAATTTATCATTCACTAAGAGAAAATAGCTTTTTCATAAATTTCAAAGAAAGTGAAACGGAAAAATGAGACATTGTATATTACAATTCGTATAGGTAACATTATTATTTTCCACACTCTATTTCTTCATTCATGTTAGTAAGATAATTAGATATGCAAGATTATTATAGATCTCTATTGTATATGACATACGTTTTTGATACCTCTTAGTATTGAAAGTCTTACGAGAATAGATGATAAACTTTCATTATCTTTGGATTAGTTTTAATGATCAACTAATGCAAGTTTTATTTTCTTAGCTTTTGAAATTTTTATTCTTACAAATAGAATAATTAATATTTGTCCAAGGGGGAAAAGTGTTGAAATTTTTATTCCTATTTTCATATTTATTAATTACCTATTTTTAAAGTTAAAACTAAGAAGAATTAAAATTTAATTTGATATAAAGATAATATAATAATATAATAAAGGATCATATTAAATATAATGAAGTTCAATGAGAAAAAAATACTTTATTATTATTGACTACATACTTATTATTCCAAGTCAATAAAATTATTATAAATAATTGATTGGTCTCTTATGCCCTAAATTAACAACCTTTCTTTACATCAAAGTAGAGATTATGATGAATCGAAAGAATGCATATTTACTAAAAAAGTCTAATAACTAATCAAATTAGAACAAATGTAATAAATCAATAAGTCCAAAATTGAAAAAACTCTTAGAAGAGCAAATTTGGAAGTTAACGGCCACCTTAAACATCATATTCTTGGACATATATATATATATAATGAAGAGAGAGAGCAAGTCAATAACGTTCCAATCTTGCTCACATAAGCAGTCACGTTCTTTCGCTCTACCAAACTCAATCGATAATCCTACCTATATCAATTAATATGAACAACCTCATTTGTTTTCTTCTGTTTGTTCCTATGTCCTTTCGGCACAATGGATTAGCCGTGGGGATTACAATTTTCCTCAATTTGGTAGCTAGTTTCCTGTTGCAGAAGGTTGACTTTTCAGAGCGTGATCATGGCTTGATTATATCAACTGGGTTTGCCTACACTTACACCTTCCTATATGATTTTGCTGAACACAGGACGACCTTGCTTTCAAACCTTAACGTCAGACCAGCTCAGACCTCAGAGTCCAAAATTTCCAAATTATTTTTTACCAAACATTGGAGCACATGCGCTGTTTCATCACCGCATGACCTCAGCCATCACTCCCTACTCTCATAATGTCAATCCCTTACACTGGTTATAAATATAATTACCTCAATACCACTTCATCACGTATTGTTACTTCTATATTTTTCTCTGTTCTTCCCAAATTCTCTGTTTCCGATCAAGGGTTGCCTGCTGGTCGCAGAAAAATGGCTCTGATAAGCAGATCCTATAATTACTCCAAGTTGGATAGTGAAGACCCAGATGAGATAAGACACCGACGAGCTCAGTTCTTGATCTACAAAACACTACAGCTTGCGGATTCTCGAAGAAAATCATCGTTCTTGAGGATCAAACTTTGCAGATTAAAGATCAGGGTTGGGAAGAAATTGAGGAAATTGAGGAAAAGAATGTTGCTAAGTATATCTGCCGCAAGATTTAGGGTGTATAAGCAAGTTACTATCCAATGGAAGCGCTTGTTTAGCAACGGAGAAAAGATTTCAAGTCTTCCTCCTTTGTTTCCCTGAAGATTTTGATTTCTTGCTTTTTCATCTATGTTAATTTGTCAAGTACAATGACGAATGCATGTCATATGCCAATACCTACCATGGTAAGAGACGGTTTTTGTCAAAATAGTACCTTCCTTGGCTATGTGTTGTTATCTTTCAATTCAAGAATCTCATGTTGGCAGAACATGTTAAGATGCTCTTGACAATCAATATTTATATATATAGTCTACTTGACATGAATATGGGATAGGAAAAAATCCTTTCAGAAGCAAGTTATAATTGCATATCGCTCAATTCGTGGATCTGTCTTCCATTTAAAGGAGTACTTTGTTTCATATCTTTTTAAGTCTTGATCAAAACGTAACTCAAGCTAATTCTTGAGCATGCCTGTGAAGTAGCTATAAACAGGTGTGAAAATTGCAGTATGTAGCATCATCCTTACGATGACTGTGCTTACAGTTGCATTATCACTCATGGTGGTATATATTTATACCTTAAGAAAAATTTGGAGAGTATTATATTTCAGATAGCAGGTTTAAAAAAAAGAAGAAAAACACACAGGTTCCTGAATGCTATGTTTTGTTTATCTATAGATTAACTCACATTACCTACTTCTCGTAAGACTTAAGGGGTTAACTTAACAGTAACAATAATACTTTTTCACAAATAAATTTTGCTCCAAGATATGTAAATGGTTGCCAAGGAAGCTACAAGTCGAAGATCTAAGAAGAGGGAAGTAATCCCAGTGGCTAACTGATGGAGTTAAGGATAAAAGACAGAAACAGATTCAACGCTTTTAAGAGAGAGAACAGAGAAAAATATGAAGATGAACGAGAAGAAAACTTGTTATGC
>JANVCQ010000002.1:31116951-31131587 GCA_025531925.1 Erythroxylum plowmanianum
AAGAGAGCATTCTTTGTATTCCTTTGAGGGAAAGTAATATAAAGTTGGTTTTATACCGTATCTCTGTGCGTTCCTGTTGCCTTTGTTCTTATTGTTCTTTTAAGTATTGTTTCTTCGAGGGTGTGCGAGGGAAACACTTCGAGAGCTTGGGAAAGGCTGAGTCTTTACTCTAACGGATTTGAGCGAGATTGCCGTACAAAAGGTGTGAGCGAGAAACTTCGGTGAAAGTTTAAGTTCCTAGGTTACCTTTGTAACAACAAATATGAGACATTTGACTAATAAAGGCCAATATTGAATATTCCTAATTAGTATTTAATTAAAATTAATTCTAATTAATTTTACTTAAATTATTAAAAGGTTTCAAACCTTTTAGATAAACATGTGCTCTTTCTATCGGAATTATTACTCTTAATATATCCCTCTCTATTAGTTGTAGAGTTTTCTCAATACATGTATATGAATGTTGTCGTGAGTAGGATGTTTTCGCAATTATGATAGTTTTCAATAACTTATTTTAGAAAGTAGTTTCATGAGAAAATTGATAAAAGAATAAACAATGTACAATTTCATAAGTAGTAATTTATTATGTTTCTAAATTAATGATATTATATAAGTTTCAAAAAATCATAAAAAATTATTTATTTCCGTAAGCATGGGATCAATTTTGATTTTTCAACACATGTAGCAATCAATTTTTTAAGTACTTTAACAAGACGAAATATAGAACAATATCATTACTTTATTCTCATCAAATCAATTATCTTGTTTAATGAAGAGTTGTTAAGGTAATTTCAAGATCATGGCAAGCTATGAAGGCAGGTAATTACGTGAAACGTTGCATCATAGATACAATTTAGTAACTAAAGAAGACATACTCACAATGTGACCAAACTTATCCCAAATGAAGCCTGAGCCTGTCCCTTCAACTTTTGTATTTTCATCTTCCGCAAGGATCATTTCATCGGAAGAATTATTGGAGATTCTGGCTAACTCGAGGTCCTTAATGAAAACAATTGATGGTGATGTTTCCTAAAGCCAAATATTCAGATACAAGAATGAGAAACGAAACACAGACAGCTGAATAACATGGAAATAGTACAATATTAAGCAGACTCTGTTCTTTAAGTTCTTTCCACTGTCTTTATTATCCTGTCCCTTGGATAGCTAACCCTAATAATTTGTAATTCAAAGTGGAAAAGACTAGAAACCTCCAAAACAATCTCTCAGGTTAATTTCGAATAATCATGAAAGTGGCAATGCATCTTTAAACCGAACACATTCTAGCGGAGCCCCTCCTAAGAATGAAAAAAGAGACAACTTATTTCAATCCAACCAATATGATCAAACTGAAAAAGGGAATTAAATTTGTCCAGAAGCCAGAAATGCTCTACTGAAACAGAACGCTGAACTGCTGAAAACTTATCTCTGGAACTGGTGAAAGACATGTTCAATATGGACAATTAACAGATAGATTCAGCAATGCCATGTCATTTCAATTTTAAGAACACCGTTATGTTTAACGAAAAGGGAGCAGAATAAAGAAAAGAAATTTAGGGTGCCCATCAAGACCTGGAAAAGAGTAACAACTCTATCTTCTTCTTGTTGTACTTCATCTAGTTGAAGGGCAACGGCAGATTGAAAAGAAGGCAGCTTTGAGATGGCATTAAGCAAGTCTAGCAGAGAAACCATAGACAAACTGGAACCAAAGGCTATGGCTTTTCGCCTAGGAAAAATAATGCTTTTGATTGAAGAACATTCAGAATCTAAGGAATGACAAGGAGAAGAGTTGGTCCTCTGGAGCGAAGAGACAGACGAGACGGCGTGCAGAGAACACAAAACCATCTTCAACGGCGAGTGAAAAACTAACAAGCAAATTCTGAGAGGATAAAGTAGCGAGGGACTTGTACGGTCCGGGAAATGTTTACTTGGTTGTTAATTAATTAACGAAACGGATGGAACGTATCACAATTTTATTGATTGGATGGAAGTTTTATAATAGAGCGGAATGAGACGAGAGGTGAAAGATTTTATATAATATTTTATTTTATTTTAAATAATAAAAATAAAAAACTCATGATAAGTTTAGAACCAAATGTAAACTAATAAATAGATGCTATATAATATATTCCTAATAATTTTTTAAATATTAATCATTTCTCCCTACCTCGATAACAATTAACACATTTTTATATATTTATTATTTTTTGGTAATATCAATTATTTTTATGATATTAATTATTTTTCTTTTATCATAATGCTAATTATTTTTATATAAATAAATTATTTTTAAATATAAATCACTTAAAATATAATTTAATATAATGAAATTTATTAAATAATTAATAATTTTATTTTTATATAATTATTAATAAATTGTATATAATTAATAATAAAAATAATAAAATTTTTATTATTTTATTATTAAAGTCACATTCTTGACTTTTTAATTGAATGTTTTAAAATTATACTGTTAAAAATTATTTTAATGTGAAAGTATAATAGTTATTTATTATATATTACGTTTTATTTCATTCAACTTCCAAACAACAATTTATTATATTATATTATAAACTTTTTTTATTTTTTACAAATAAATTTTTACTATATTATATTACATTCTATAATCTATTTTATTTCATTTTATTACATTTTATCTCGCTTTATTAATTAACACGTTACTAAACAATCAGAAAGCATCTTTCTATTTATATTTGTTTCACATCATTATAACATGATCCTCTGTCTAATTTTATGGTGTCTTATTTTGTCTTATGAATCTCAGCTATTTATTTATACTTGTCCTACGTTTATTTATGTGAGATCTACGTAGAACTCACATAAATAAATAGTTGATATTCATAGAACATAATAAGACACAATAAAATTAAACAGAGAATCTTGTCTCTTGGTTTGTCTGGCAGATGTGTAGCGAATGCGAATTACCCCTAATAGTGCTAACAATTGAAGTATGGAAACGTCACCAAGAAAAGTACAATTTTATTTTTGCCTCCAATACGACATTGTTTTATGTTTAAAACGTTCTCGTATTGGAGTGGAAATATGATTGGAAGAGTTACTGAAACAGAGAACTTCTCCTAAAAAGGGTTCAAATTTTTTATTTCTATTACTCAGTTTCAAACATATTTTTGCCTTTAATACGGCATCATTTTATATTAAATATACATAAAGCGATAGCGTATTGGAGGCATAAGTAAGAATGGAATAAAGTAAGTGGAATAGAAGATTTCTTCTTGTCAAGAAGGTTCAGATTTTCTATTCCAATTACTCTGCTCTAACTCTACTTTCACCTCCAAATTGACATCGTTTTATGTTTAATCTTGGCATGAGACAATTTATTTAGCCAAAGCATCCCTTATTCATTTCTATGCTTCAATAATTTTATTATAACCTCTCGCTTTTCCAATGAATTTTTTAAAAATTTTGAAAATTTTTAAGAAAGTAGTTAATTTATTCATTAAAAAAGATGGACATTACAATGAGAAGTGAAATTCATCCCAGACAATTAGAGTGTAACATAACATCAACCTGCATATTAAGATACCACTTGTAAAGCATTACTAGGTTAATAGAAACTATTAATCAGATAGGGAAGAGTAGAGTGTTACAATCTTCAATTTAAACTTGAAATAAAATCTGAATATATTATTGAATTATTCATAATTCTCAAATAATTTAGTGTTTCTCATCTTCCAAACGTAATAAACTAGCGTAACAAAACCAGCCCTAAATACCTTGCAATTTTCTTCACTCTTCCATTAATTTTGTTGGATATCATATTGATATTTTGAATTTTTATTATGAATTTTTAGGTCACCGAGAGATTGATCGTCCAACAAGTTATCAGTTTCTGCTGGTGATTGTCCCCGTAGCGTCTGTTTGACATTTTTGATGGCTTACTGACATCATATTTATCATATTATAAGCGAGACATTGTTAAATATTAATTATAAAGACTAATAATATTATTTGGACTGCATACTTATGCTTTATTTTCTTATTCTCCTGAACAATAATAGTTTTGAGCAGTCACCCTCAAATACACGTGAAATGAACAGGAGATTTCAGAAGATTGACAAACATGGGGATGAGCGTTGAGTTGGGATGTGATAATGGTTCAAAAATGCTCTCCACAAGTCTTTAAATTTTGCTTGAATTGAAACTGATTTACCCAATATTTCCTTGCCTCCGAAATCCAATCCATTTTATATCCATGTCTTTATCCTTGCCTTTTTTTTTTTTTTTTTCAGTCTCCGTGCACCATAACTTCAATATCCACTCTCCATTCCCACATTTGTGCATGTCTTATCCTTACTTGGAAGCTTGTAAGTTCTATTGCTCTCTCTCTCCCCTTCTCTTTTTCCTTCTCCAAGTACTCTGTTATCTTCTTTGCCTTCTTGCTATAGCTCTCCTGCTGTCGGTTAGGTAGTTAAGTAGATATTTTCTTTCTTTCACTTCTGACTTCTTTACATGTTTTACTTGACGTGTATGCTTCTTTGCATCAATGTAAGCTTCTGTATCGCTACCAAAGAGCTAAACTTCCTTGTTTCTAATGTCAATCCCTCAGCTTTTACAACATGAACGATTTGGTTTTGGCCAGATAAATCTGTTCTCTGAGTTTGGTCTTGTAGCTGTTATGATTTTGCTGCGTGCAAATGTTAAATGAGCGACTGTGTGGCACTAGCATGCATCACAAATCACAAGCTTGTATGTATTGTGTTTATATGGTATCTGCAAGCTCGTCCTGCACGCGTCTTCACTTCCAAAAATATTTCAGAATGACCTATGAGATTGGCAGTATCAATCAATCAGATTCAAGATAAATTTTAATATCCTGATCCTTAATTTGTTGAAACATTCACATATACTAAGTTCGATTTTCTGTTTTAACAAGAAAACTAGTATGTTACAATGGGGAATTCAATTGCTCACGTTTTTCGGGTGATTGGAACAAGTTCAAAAAGTTGCATTTAAACTTTTGTTGCCCGTTATCCACTTTAACATTTCACTATAATCGCTATTATCAAAACTTATTGCTGGATTAAGAAACATTTAAAAAGCATCCGCATCTCTTTAATATCAAATTACATACATACCCAAAAGTTCAAAATCTTGCGTGAAATTTAGAGATAAGTTCTCATATTTGCTATTTTCGTTTGAATTCTTCATCCAAATATAACCTTGTTTTCTAAAACTTTTCAGAACTTCTTAATAGGAAGCAGAACTGAATTTGAAAGATGGAGATAACTAATGTTATGGAGTATGAGGAAATTGCAAGGCAGAAATTGCCAAAGATGGTTTTTGACTACTACGCCTCTGGTGCAGAGGACCAGTGGACTCTTAAGGAGAACCGGAATGCTTTTTCTCGGATTTTGTAAGCTCGTGTCTTCCCTAATGCTTTTCTGGACGTTCTAGATTAATTTAATGTTGATGGTCCTTTTTAAGCTTTTTATTTGCGTGATTCTAAATAGGTTCCGACCCCGCATTCTTATTGATGTGAGTAAGATTGATACGACAACAACCGTCTTGGGCTTCAAGATTTCGATGCCCATCATGATTGCTCCCACGGCCATGCAGAAAATGGCTCACCCTGAAGGTACTTACTTGTAGACCTGCACCAACAATTAACAAGTTTTATGGTCCATGGAGACCATAAAACCATAACATATAGTTTGGTGCTACTGGGAATATGCTTAAAAAGAGCTACACAGGCAATAGGTACTTGCAAACACAATGTGAAGTGTTCTTATGAGACTGACTAACGTTATGAGAGTTTGAATTGATATTTGATCATAATGAAAAATGAAAGAGAAACCAGTTTTGACTGACAATATCAACTTAAACGTAGGTGAATATGCAACTGCAAGGGCAGCTTCAGCAGCTGGGACAATTATGGTGTGATACTTTACCTATTGTCACTTAAAAACGTTATGTTGGGATAGGGGTCTCTCTCTTTTCCAAATAATGGCCATTAACTTCGTATTGGCCTGTTTTATTTTTGATCTGTCACGTTTCAGACACTGTCCTCATGGGCCACCTCCAGTGTTGAGGAGGTTGCTTCAACAGGGCCTGGCATTCGCTTTTTCCAACTCTATGTAAGTTGATCAGAACATTTTTCCTCTTATCTCTTGTTAGTTTCTCTTGCTCTGTGGTCGTGAGGGTCAATTATCTCACCGATTGTTCACCCAGATGTAGGTAATGAATATTTGACTGTTCGTTGAATTTTCCATTAGTTCCAAAAAACTTATTCTCCTTCATTTGTATGAGTTTAATACATATTTATTTTTTCGTAATCCAGGTGTACAAAGATAGGAATGTGGTTGCTCAGCTTGTGAGAAGAGCTGAGAGGGCTGGTTTCAAGGCAATTGCCCTCACTGTGGATACCCCAAGACTTGGCCGGAGGGAAGCTGACATCAAGAACAGGTGAGAATTAGTTTTTCTCAAGAAAAAATGAGGAAAGAGTGCGTTCAGGAAAAAGAAACTCTAGATAAGCACTCTTGGCTGGTTAAAGAGAACAGTAAATTAGGTAGAAAGTAAGGAAGAAATCACAAATATGATTTGTCTAGTTTCAAGTACAAAGTTTGTAATCCACCACTATCTATATTCACAGGTTTACTCTGCCACCATTCTTGACATTGAAGAACTTTGAGGGCTTGGACCTTGGCACAATGGAGAAGGTAGGTGACAATAGACCTGCATATTTCCGTTATTACTTTTTATCGTGATAATGACTGTAGTGACTTTGCAGAGCAACGACTCTGGACTAGCTTCTTATGTTGCTGGACAAATTGACCGGTCACTTAGCTGGAAGGTAGGATGACTGCATTAGATCTTCTGAATCGTAGAATTGGCAGGACCTTGACAGGCTTTTCGTTGTTTTCATGGACAGGATGTTCAGTGGCTCCAAACAATTACATCGTTGCCAATTTTAGTGAAGGGCGTAATCACTGCCGAGGATGGTATTTCACATTTTGCCTGCTGCAGTATTGTAATAAATTTTTGTCTTTTCTTCGGATCTTATATTGTCCTGGTGTTCCTTTGTCATGAATATTCAAACACCCTTGCAGCAAGACTTGCTATACAGAGTGGAGCTGCAGGAATCATCGTCTCCAATCATGGAGCTCGCCAGCTTGATTATGTTCCTGCAACTATCAGGGCTTTGGAAGAGGTCAGTGGTATTCCTGCGCTTCTGTTTTACATTTATGCCCATTTCCATGTTGTACCCAAAATAAACTCTCTTTTCTAACTTTTTCATGTCCTTCAATACTGGTTGAGTTACAAAATGTCTGTCCTTGTGTTAGGCCTAATATAATATCCCTTTGGGGGAATTGCTTTACTCTTCAATGCAACTATCTACTGAAGCATCTATATGAAGCCTACTGAAAACATTCAATTGCTTGATATAGTCCAGTGTAACCCTGGAGGCTTAATTTTACTGATGCTATGTGACAGGTTGTCAAAGCTGTCCAAGGCCGACTTCCTGTTTTTCTTGATGGTGGAGTCCGGCGAGGAACAGACGTCTTTAAGGCATTGGCACTGGGTGCATCTGGAATATTTGTAAGTATAGAGTTCTTTGCAATCACCAACATCTGGCCTACAAGAAAAACAATGATGACACCTTTCCAAGTTACCAAAACTCCTTGTGTTTGCGCTTGCGGGCATTCGTTAGTGTCTGTTAAGTTTACTAGAGTCCGAAGCATAACAGCTAACATTGTTATGAGCTCTTTAATCCTGTGCTTCAATTTCAGATTGGAAGACCAGTTGTATTCTCACTTGCTGCTGAAGGTGAAGCTGGTGTTAGGAAAGTACTTCAAATGCTTCGCGAAGAGTTCGAGCTAACAATGGCGTTGAGCGGCTGCCGCTCACTCAGGGAGATCACTCGTGACCACATTGCCGCTGACTGGGACCTTCCTCGGCCTCCATCAAGGTTATGAGAAGACAATGAAAGGGAAAAGCGTGATATCCGAGGCCCTGAAAGTCAGTTTGCAAGTACTTCATGATTGGAAGGATTGATGTACTGTAATGAGCAGCAATATTTTTCTTATGGATGGCCACAATTAGTTCTATATTGTTTCATCTGAGACCAGTATGTCAATCTTTGTAACCTATCAACATGTTCCTACTTCGAAGTTGAAGAAAATGAAATTGACCTGTGGCATTTCTAGCAAGAAGTACATTAGCCGAGGAAAAAAAAGGTTCAATATGAATGTTATCAACTCTGTGTACCTTCTCTAAGATATATTGATATTTTATAGCTTTATTCAATGATACTCTTTAATTTCTCTGTATGTTTGGTGTTCTGTGAATCTTTTTTTTAATACTGCTCAAGTAATTTTTTTATTAAAATTGTGATAAATTTATTATAATTTAGTGATTATTGAGTTTTTTGAAATATAAAATCCCAATTTAACAAGTGAAACTTTTACAAAATGTTACCTCATATTTTCTTAAAAGTGGATAAAATTTGAACTTTCAGTTTTGTATATTATTTTATCAAACAAATCATATAACTGAAGTTGATAGAAAGTCTTATTTTGCAAAATGAATGTGTCAAATGCAATGTCTTAGTAAGGATTTCAATATTAGAACTCCTAATACCGCATATTTATTCACTATTTAATAAAATTTTTCATAGATATTAGATTCATTATATTAAAATCAAAGATAGTTTTTATTTTTATTTTGTTTCTATTAGTGGTTTTTGTTAATTTATAGAATCTATAAGCAAGTAGGACTCAATTCTTTTTTGATGTGTGTTTATAAAACTCACTTAGAAGTCTGAGAGTAACTTTATTTTTATGTACATCTAAAATCATGCAGAAGCAAGGAGACCTACTTGTTGGGAAATCGGAGTGGAATTCAATCTCGTAAGTAGGAGAATGATAACGAAAGTTTTTGTTTAATATTTTAAAAGCTAAAATCTTTTAAATTCTAATGTGATTAAAATCTAAAATATAACAAAGCATGAATTATAACTTGTACCTTATTCCAAAGCTTAACTATTTTCTTATTGTTTTCTTCAAACCAATTTTGAAATCAGTTCATCTCAACTATCACAGTGACGTAAATGTCCGACCTCTAATGTTGTTTACATAACATATTGAGAGAACTATATAACTACTGTAGAGAGGGTTAGGCAAGAAGTGTGATAGGTGTAGTTTATATTATATTTTGATAGGTGTTTTAGTTTGTTTATAGGTGTTTAATAGATGGTTATTGCATGTTTAGGCTTAGAATTATGTTAATGTTATTGTTTGATTATGTTTTAAGTGTTATGTGATCTAGAGCATGATATTGGACCTTAATCTTGTGTTTTTGAGATGTTTTAATGTGTTTGTTAGTGTATGAACCCAGTTAGATGAAGATTGAAGAAAGTTGGAGTAAGATTGGGCTAAAGGATAAGGTCACGATCACAACATGGGTGTCATGGTCATGATAGAGGGTGCCTCCCAAGGTCACGATCATGGTATGGTAAGGAAAATTGGTTGGGTCACGATCGTGACATGGGTGTCATGGTCATGACAAAAGGTGCCTCCCAGGGTCACGATCATGATATGATAAGGAAAATTGGTTAGGTCACGATCGTGACGCCTATGTCATTATCATGATAGACACCTCCCAAGCATAAGATTTTTCATTTATTTTGAATTTTAGGGGCAATTTTGGAATTGATTGAAGGGTGAAATCCTTAGAAAGAACCTTAGAAGACTCAAGAAATATTTAAGAACATAAAACACTCCAAAATGGAAGAGTCGCAATCTTGAAAATTAGATCAAACAAGAAAGATCGAGAGAGACGTCGAGGATTTTTGAATTTCTAGATCAAGCTCTGAATCTCTAGATCAAGCTCTGAATCAAGTTTTTCTTTCTTTTCGTTTGTTATTTTCTTTAGACTTGATGTGTAAATTGATTTTCAGATGTTCTTCATATTTATTGTGTTCTAAATTTCCAGATTAGGGTTTATTCTTGAATTATTTTATGACTTTGATTTTTTTAATGTTGTGTTAATTGTGCATGAATATACTTTGACAATAAATCGAGATAGTGAGTCAAAAGTAATTTGATTAAAATGTGCAATAAGAGTTGATGATTTAGTATGTCACACGATTAACAATTCAAACATCATTCAAAGATAGATCTTGTGTGAGAAATTGGTTATTCGATAGATCAGGTCAAAAGAGTTGTGAATTGAGAGATTGCAATTATGGAATTTTCATATTCAATTAGGGTTCATTGATTAGGTCTTAAGAAAGAGTAGTCAATCCCTTATAAGATCTAGAATCAAGACATAATTGAATCAATAGGGGTTAAAGGAACAAAATAACAATAGAATAAACCATAAGTATCATCCTTGATTTTCCTTACATATTTATAGAAGATCATTTGCTATTTGATTATTTACTTATTCTCATATAATTGTTTTAAATTTTTGATATTTTATTTTCATTCAATTCATATCTCGATACATTAGACAAAGTTAGGATCACTTAGTTTTAACTATTTCCTTATGGTATTGACACCTTTAATACTACAAGTTATGATCTACTTGTAGATATTAGGGGTTTTATTAGAAGTAAAACTAGCTCAACAAATTTTTGGTGCCATTACTAGAAATTTAGTTTAGGATTATTTGAATACCTTTTTTCTAAACATTTTTTTGCCTTTCTTGTGTTTGTGCTACTGCATGAACATAAGAATTACTTGGAGTTCAAACTAGAATGCATAAACTCTACCACTTGATATCACTAGACTAGAATGAACAATTCAAAGAGCAAGACGTAAAGAAGAGACCGAAGAAACAATGGCAGAAGAGTTCAATCAAGGAGATCAAGAACAACCTTATGGATTTTATAAGACCATAGTTCAACGCTGTAAATCAAGACATCACTCAACTATCAGTGCAAGTAGCAACATTCGATATTAAGCCAACTTTGTTGAATATACTATAAACTAATATACGGTTTTATAGGTTAACCAATGAGGATCCTAACAACTATTTAGTGAATTTTTTGGAAATATATGATAGTTTCCAATATCATGGAGCATTAAAAGATGCTATTAGGATGAGGCTATTTCCCTTCACATTTAAGGATAGAGCCAAGGTATGATATTATTTTTTAAACTCGACAAACATTACAACTTAGGAGTAGTTAGTGTGTGCGTTTTTGGACAAGTACTTCCCCCTCACAAAGATGAAAAAATTAGAGATTACAAACTTCCAATAAAGTGATGGGGAGTTACTTTATGAAGCATGGGAATGATATAAGGATTTGTAAAGGAGGTTTCCTCGCCATAATCTACCCCAAAGAATTTCTTATGAAAACTTTTTACAATAGAGTTAATATGTTAGACCCCAAACATTTCTTAGAAGTTAGAACTATTGAATGAGACATTTTGGTGATTAGTCATGAGTAAAGAACAAATGAATAAAAATTCTTGAATTAGAAATGATAAACGAAAGTAAAGTAGTGAATGAGAAATATGGATAAATTTATGTTTTGATTTAGTGAATTGGTGGATAAGAGATCTTGAAATGAGAAGATTTAAGGTGAAAGTTAGAAGTAAAATGAAACAAAATAATGAAGTTGAATATGTGTAGTAAGTTGATGAAGGATCTGCATATATGTGTATGTTCTGTCATTGGTG
Organism: Erythroxylum plowmanianum; assembly: GCA_025531925.1. NCBI lineage: Eukaryota > Viridiplantae > Streptophyta > Magnoliopsida > Malpighiales > Erythroxylaceae > Erythroxylum > Erythroxylum plowmanianum. Next base: position 31,128,615 of record JANVCQ010000002.1, read on the forward strand.
TTCATGATTAATCATATATTATAATTTCTTTATGGATGATATTGATTTGAAATGAAGTTGAGAATGAGGAGTAAATAAAGTAGAAAAGGTGATCTTGGTATGAGTTGTGTCAAGGAAAGTTTTTGAAATAAAAGTGGTAGTTGATCTGGAAAATGTTCACTAAGTATGCTTCGGTCTGTTAGCCATCACTTTTTCTGTAGTTATCAAAATGAGACAATTCTTTGTTGGGATTAAATTTCAGACATATGGCTATATTTCTTATGAAGACATTGAATTTAAATTCTATCTTTAAGAATCTCAAAATTTGTCATGAAGTTGAGAACTAGGTGCAGTATATTGGTGGATGAATGTAAAATTCGTGTTATGAATTTGAGAGAAATTATGGATTAATCTAGGCTGAATTAGAGAAAGGTATCTTCTAGAAAAATGTATATTATCTTTCTAACTTTTCAACGGTATATAGTATGAGAATTTTGTACATTGGAGTTGAAAGTTATGGTTTTTATAAGTGGAGATGCTCAGGAGTATAGATAGTATCACCTGTAAAAATATATCGTCTATGATGACATCATATCGTCAGTAAAAATGTATCATCTGTGATGATGACATATCATCTATGATGACATCATATTGTCTGTAAAATGTATTGTCTGTGATGTCATCATATCGTCTGTGATGACGTCATACCAGCTATGTTTGACTTTCTGCTTCTTCTAAGTTTAACCTTCTATACCTATTGTTTGCTTCATTTTTGATCATTTACACAATAGAATCTATCTTTGAGGTCTGCATGAAAGTTGTAGATCTTGAAGTCTTCTTTCAAACCATCTAAATAAAGCTTCAATCTGATATTTTTAGGGAAAGTTATAGCAATTTTCCTGATTTGTCTGCTTTTTTTCATTCGTCTGCTTTTTCATTTGGTTTCATCTGTACCTATCGTATACTCCATTTTTGACCCTTCATACAATAAAATATGTATTTGAAGTCTTCATAACAGTTGTAGATCTTGAATTCTTCTTTAAAATCATCTAAAAAAATCCTTAATCTAATATTTTTAGGGAAAGTTATAGTAAATTTTCCAATTCATCTGTTTTTTTCCATTCGTCTGCTTTTTCATTTGGTTTCATCTGTACATATTGTTTGTTCCATTTTGACCCTTTAGAACTTCAAGGTCTTCATGAAATTTTATATCTTGAATTCCTCTTTCAAATAATCTAAAGAACACCTCAATCCGATATCTTTAGGGAAAGTTATAGCAATTTTTCCGATTCGTCTGCTTTTTCCTATTCGTCTGCTGTTTCATTTGGATTCATCTGTACCTATAATCTGCTCCATTTTTTACCCTTCAAACGATAGAATTTGTCTTTAAGGCCTTCATGAAACTTATATATCTTGAAGTTTTCTTTCAAAAAATATAAAGAATGCCTCAATAAGATATCTATAGGGAAAGTTATAGTAATTTTCTTGATTCATCTACTTTTTTTATTCATTTGGTTTCTTTTATGCCTATTGTCTGCTCCATTTTTGACACTCCAACTGATATAATCTATCTTCTAGGTCTTCATTAAAGTTTTATAAATTGAAGTCCTCTTTCAAACCATCTAAGCATACCTCAATCTGATATCTTTATAGAAAGTTATATCAAATTTCCCAACTCATCTGCTTTTTCAATTTGTCTGCTTTTTTATTTGGTTTCATCTGATCCTATCGTCTAGTCTATTTTGACCCTTCAGATGATAAAATCTAACCTCAAAGTCTTCTTCAAAGTTGTATATCTCAAAGTTATCTTTGCAAAAGTCCTAAGATGATCTTAATCCGACATCTGTAGAGAGAGTTATGCTATTTGTCCCTAGACAGGTTCAATATGACTAAGGGCTAAATCATGTTTGATTCTTTCAACTATAACCTTGTTATCCGACCTGAAAATGAAATGATTCTTGAACCCATAGATTATTAACACATTTTTATATCCCTCCATATATTTTGATAGGATTTGGTATTGATTTGAAAAAGATGGATTGAATCAAAGTAAGGGTATCGGTGGAAAGAGTATGAATTGGATGTTTATTGGACATACTTTGGTATTTTGAATATATTTGGATCTATAAGATTCCAAATGAGATGGTTCTTGTTTTACAATAGACTAGAGACATGGATCTACGAATGGTATGAAGAAATCGAAATTTAATTCAATCTCTAAGACTTTCAAATCTTAGATAAAAGTTGGGTATAGTGTACTGTTTCAGTCTACCAACAGTCTGAAATGTTTGGGCCCTAACTTTTAGATTTCTGAACCAAATGGATTGATTTTAGTATCATTAGAAACTTAATACAAGAGAGAACATTTTTCTAGAAGAAAAAGTTATGTCAGAGTGTTAAAGGGTCTTGTTGGCAAGACACTTAAGCATAAAAGATATAAGGTATAAATGGAAGGGCAAATGGACATTTCTCACTCATTAAGGGTATAATTGGAAGAAGAAGTGTTGTATTGCATTTTAAGAAGAGAGGAGAACGAAAATTGAAGAGAAAAAGAGAGAGTGCCATGAAGAAGAGAGAGAAATATGAAGAGAAGAAGAGGAGAGAAAGAAGAGAAACAATCTAGGGTTTAATTTTCGTAGTCTTCAAGAAAGATTTTGGAGCTGTTCAATAAGAGAAAACGGTAGAGGAAGAGAAGAGCTTCCCTTTGAGCTAAAGATCCCATCATTTGGTGAAGAATAAAGGTAAGATGATTTTGAAACTTTTGGATTTTGAAAGGATTTTAGTTCATGGAGTTTAGAAAATGCTTGGGTCTAAGCATTCTAGAATCAATTTTAGTAATTTTGCATTATGGGATTTTCTATTGGATTCCTATTGAACGAGATTTGATTTGTTTTAGGGAATCGAGAGAATCTTACCCAAGAGCAAGGGGAAAGACAACCTTGACTTGGATTTTTGCAAGCAAATTAGGTGGGTAATATATTTATGGTTATTGTG
>JANVCQ010000002.1:31142238-31155232 GCA_025531925.1 Erythroxylum plowmanianum
ACTTAGGCGTCTTCCTAAGCTCTTCCCCAAGCTTGATCAACAAAACTTCTTGAAGTTCTTGTGAAATAAAAGCTTGTACATAAATATGAAATTGTGCTTTGAGCTTGTTGGAGCGTGACGTTGTAATTGGACCCATTGGCATCCTGAAGTCTCCATTGCCTTGGTGAGTTGTATCATTTTCCTCTCACTTCGAGGATGCAGAGGCTTTATGCTTCTGATGTTATTGCATCTCACATGAGATGGCATGATGAACATGAACAGGAAGATGGAGTAATGACTCATCCATCAGATGCACTGGCATGGAAATATTTTAATGACACCTATGTTGATTTTGCGGTTGACAGTCGAAATGTTTGGTTGGGATTGTCTACGGATGGATTTCAACCTTTTAGTCAATCCGGTCATCAATATTCTTTGGGGCCAATTCTAATAACTCCTTATAATTTGCCTCCTTGGATGTGTATGAAAGAGGCATACATGTTTTTGACAGTGATTGTCCCAGGGCCAACAAATCCGAAGCAAAAAATAAATGTTTTATTACAGCCATTGATATCTGAATTGCAACAACTTTGGGACTATGGTGTTCAATCTTATGATGTGTCCCAGAACAGAATTTTGTGTTGGGAGCAGCTTTGATGTGGACCATTAGTGACTTCCCAGCTTTTGCCATCTTATCTAGATGGAGCACAGCTGGAAAATTGGCTTGTCCTTATTGTGCTAATGATTCTGATGTGTTTTATCTGCCAAACGGAGGCAAAATATGTTGGTTTGACAATCACAGGAAATTTCTACGTTCAAATCATCCGTTTAGGCGTAATAAACATAAGTTCATAAAAATAGGACAGTAAACACACCTCCTCCTCCTATAAAATCTAGTGAAGAGATTTTGCAAGAGATTGAGAAATTAGGCTTGCTGAAAGTAATCAAATTAGAGGCCGATGAAGTAAATTCAACCATGAGTCAGAAGAACATATGGACGTGCCACAAGAAGAATGTTAACGGAGGAAGAAATTGAGGCTGCACATGGTTACATTTTATTAAACTGTGAAGAGGTTCTGCCTTTCGTTCAGTAAGTTTAACATGATTATTTCTTTATTTAACTTTGTGTGTTGTTCATAACTAAAAATAGTTATTATGTATTTAGATTATACGAGACATTGTTACGGGAGATAATGCCGGGTATCACGCAAGATGATATAAATAGAGAAGTTGGAAAACACTTTCCTCGATGATTCGAGAGATATGTAAGTTTTCACTTACAAGTATTCTCAAGTGTAATTCAATGATATATTTCACTATTCTCATGACATTATACTCTTTGCTTGATAAATTTAATTTTGTAGGCCTTAGAAAATCCAATCGAGAACAAGATCATTTGTGATCTTGCAAAGGGACCTCTATGAACTGTTAAATTGTATCCCACATATTTCATTAATGGATACAAATATCATACAGAATCTCATGGACATAACATGTCAACAATAAACAATGGTGTTTTGATAAAGTGATAAATGATGGATTACTATGGAAAATTATTAAAATACTAGAAGTTGAATACCCTGCTTTGCCAGTGAAGCGATGTATGATATTTAAATGTGACTGGTATGACCCGACACCCAATGTTGGAACAAAAGTGCATAGTCAATACAATCTAGTTGAAATCAATCACCAAAGAAGATTGAAACAATTTGAACCTTTCGTCTTGGCTTTGCAAGCAAAACAGGTTTGTTATATCCCTTTTCCAAGCTTATGACAAGATAAGACAGATTGGTTAGCAGTTTACAAAGTAAAACTTAGAGGTGTTTATGAATCACATGGAAGAGGAGATCATAGTCTTGAAAGTGAGGCGTTTCAAGAAGATGTCACTTTTATCAATGCATCTGTCACGTATGACGATAATGAACCTTTGAATGATCCATCAAATGAATATGTTGATATTTCATCTGGAGATGATGACGAGGGTCTGGGATTTGAAGAGGAGCCAGAATTTGATTCTTATTCTTCCAAAGAAGAAGATGATTGTAATTTACCATTAAGTTTTGATAGCGAATGACTTGTGTTTGTAATTGATTATTTTTATTTAAAAATCAACATTATTTTCATATCAATATATTATGTAAGGTCTTTCATTTAATTTCCTTTTAAAGGAATGTCGACATGGCAATTGGTTCTGGATGGTAAAAATTCTTTCCATTGGGAGGAATGTGGCAAAATTGTCCCAGCTCATGGAATCAAAACAACAGAACATATCACTGCATCATACACTACCAATCATTTGCCTTCAATGGCCGATCTGTTACTTCAAGGTGTTTGTATGATTTGCACGTCGTCTCTTTCCTTGTTATGTACATCTCATTATATTTATTGAAGTTATGATACATATTCCCATTTCATTGTCTATCCTACATGTTTAAGCTTCCTTCAAACTCAAAGAGGACATGTATATCGATAAAGGTGAGAGCAATGTCACAACGGCTTATAAAAGAATAGGAAGATTGGGTATTGTCGAAAATTCTTCAATTCCTCAAACCTCGTCTACACAATTACGTATGAATTAATATACCATTTTCGTTAGTTATACAATTTTCTAGTATCACGGTTTCAAAACTTCTTCACTGATTATGTTTTAGGTAAAAATGTTCCTGTTGGTAGTTCATCCGGAGAATTAGTCTTTCATACTAAGAGCGGCAACTCATTCACTCTTTCCTCAACAAGTATAGCTATAGCTTCAAAGCCATGGCAAGAAGGTATTCAAAAGCCTACACCAGGTGAAAGAAGTTTCACTATTTCCATTTGTGCATTTGAATATGCACGGATCCTTCTCAGGAGCCCAAACATTGGGAACTCTTTTACCTTTACCGACTCCCATGTCACATAGAATCAAACAAATTAATTATATCAATGTCCTTTTTTGCTACAAAACATTATTACACTAAGCTTTCAAGTTGATTTATTGTTGTATCTGTAAGACTTTGTTAAACAATGCATATTTGTATTATTGTTAAGGTTCATTTATTGTTGATAACAATTTGTTAACCTTCATATATTGCCTTATTTTCTTCTCCATATATTGTGTAAAATATTGATTTCAAAGTATTAATTATACTTGTAGAGAACTGGGCAAAATTGAATTTCAGGTAAACAAATGGGACCAAAGAGACAGTGTGAGGTCATGCGATCGAGGTTTAGAGCCATGTTCAAGGGAAGTTACTGTGAAGGTGGTTCGTCACAATCTGCAGCTCCGACTGACTCACCTCCTCCACCTCTAGCGTCGACTGTTGTAGATGAGGCATCACCTACTACTCCTCATCCTACACCATCCCCTTCCCCAACGCATATATCATCCAACACCTCCTTATCGGATGGAGGAGACGTCCGCCAGCCTGGAGCTGAGGGACCTGATGGAAGAAAGTTTGTAACAGTTGTCAATGACCAGTAAGTGAAATCAAAACACTCACAATTTGCTTATTATCAAGTCTTACTTTTATTAATTTTTACATAGGATAACATACTTTGGTATGTTAGGTTGGTTCTGTCTGGACCGACTTCAAGAAATATGACTTCGTCGTTTAAGCAAAGAATTGAACCTGAGGGTTATGTGTGGAAGAATTTATCTGACCCCACAAAGCAATTTTGCTTTCAGGAGTTTGAGGTACAAATAATTGTTATTTTCTTGTTACATTGATTTATATTCACATTGTTCATAAAAATTTTAACATTATGTTATTTTTTTCCTTCTTATTTCAGAAAGAATTTTACTGGGATTCTTGTTTCGACGCTAGCATGTATAAAGTTTGGGAAAAGAAAGCTCGAATACGTTATCGCGACTTAATTAATGCGATACGCAAGGTTGATACACGATCGCATTATATTTCGGAGAAAATTTGGAGTCGTTGGACCAAGTATTGGACATCACCTGCGGCAATGTCCATATCAGAGCGTAATTCGACCAACAGACGTAGAGGTCTGGGGGTTCAAAGTCTTCCAGTGCATACGGGAGGATCAATTACCCACTACGAACATGCACATAGACTAGTAAGTATCTAAACTTCACACCTATTTTGTATATATTTTGCTTAGCTTTATTAAACATAGTGATTATGATATAAATATCTGGTGCCATATATGGTTGTGTGAAGTTGTTTTCTTTGTTGAACAAGGGGCAAATATCATACATATAGGAAAAACTCTGCCGAAATTTTCATAAATTCTAGTTAACATCTGACAATTTAGGTTATACATGTAGGAAAAGTCATTGGACACCAAGTCTACACCTATCCAGCTATTTTTGCACACTCACACGAAAAAACATGATGGTGTCACCTTCATCAACACTCGATGTAGAGAGATGAATGTAAGTGAAATTAATACATTTTTATAATTTCTTAACAATTATACCTTAATTATTGATGTAAACATTGCTTCCTAATAAGACCAAATACAACAAAATATTCAGCGACAGTCTCAGGAGGAACAACCTGTAGACGAGTCTCAGACATATCTTGACGTCGTGGGTGGTAGGGACTGTCGTGGAAGAATATTCGACCTAGGTTTATATGCGAACACCTGTTATTCGTGCTCTTCACTATCCAGTACAACAGCATCTACTTGGCCATCGCAAAGTAATGAAGTATCCGAGCTCCGGGCCACAGTGGACACATTGATGGAGCAGATAGTTAATCAACGTATGGAGCATATGGAGGAGATAGCTAAGATGAGAGAGGAGATGAGAGAGAAGATGAGAGAGGAGATGAGAGATAAGATGAGAGAGGAGATAGAGTAGGTATCAAAGATCAGAGAGTCAATGGAACAGATGGAGCAGGCAGCTAAGAGGAGAGAGGAGATGGAGCGGCTTGCTAAGATGAGAGCGGAGGTGGAGCACATGACTAAAATGAGAGAGCAAACAGAGCAGATGGCTCAGCTTAGGTAGGAGATGGAACAGTTAAAGGGGAGGCTTAACAGTTCAGAGCATCCACGATCACCACGACATTAGGTTATCCTCGTAAAAAACATAAGATTTGTTCTGAATTAAAAAACATAAGATTTGTTCATTGTTAAGTTTTTATTATTAAATTAAATATTTTATACGTTATATTATTAATTAATTTTTTCTTTAATCAAATTACATATACAAATTAATATATTATGAACAAATAATATAACGTAATACAAATAAATTATATATACAAAATAATATGGCATTGTTATGCATTTATAACAACAACATAACATTGGAATAAAATTTTTTTTCCAGTTTTTACCGACGGAAAAATATTCCGTCGGACATGTTCATCAGATTTATCGACTGTTAACATCACCGTCGGTGAATTGGTTGAGATTTTTAGGTAATTACCTTCGGATCACTGACGGAAAATAATCCGTTGCTAAATTTCACCGACGAAAATTCACTTAACCTATTCCGTCGTTAAATTATTTCCGACAGTAAATTACCGTTGTTAATACCGTTGGTAAAATACCGACGGAATATTACGGTCGGTATTTTTAGCTACGGTACCTTTAGCGACCGATTTCTCGGCTACCAAATTTCGTCGGTGATATTAGTTACCGACGGAAATTTCACATTTATAGACGAAATTTTCTATCGGTAAACAAGTTTTTCTTGTAGTGGAAAAGACAAGAATAAATTGCAAAATTAGTGAAGGAGAACATTGAAAGTTTTACATAAAAAACTATCTAATGCAAAGGAAAAAACTATTGGACCAAATTGAAAGTTCATCCACTGTAATATAATATAATTACAATGATTTCTTACCTAGATTAAATTAAAGGATAGCCAGCTTTTCCCCTATCTAGGATGGATTACAATGCTCAAATGCCTAATTTGTGGTGGATCATTTACACAGTTAAACTTGAGAAATTGGAGATCTTCTCGAGCTCTTCACTATCTAAAGTATCTCTCTTTTTCTCTCTTGGAGTGTGGCGCTCATTTGTGATATGGATACCCAAAAACTCTCCAAATTCTTCTATTCTTTAGATTCTAGCAAATCATCATTAAATGACTTGTTTCTTATGTCTTTTTTATATTAGAAAATCTTCAACAACATTATTAACTTATTCCCCTTACTTTTTTATATTAAAACCAACATTACCAACTTATTCCTCGTCTTTTTATATTAACAAATATTCAACAAAATCATTAATTACCTTGTGGTATTCCACCAATTATGGAGAAAAACTCAACATGATAAGATGCTATTTTCAGTTCAGTGATTTAAATGGTATAAGACCTTTAACTCAGAGCCTATTTGTTTCCATTTACGTTTTTAGTTTTCTATTTTTTCAAATTTAGCAAAATAAATATGTTTATTTGAATTTTTTGTTTTGGTTTCCCACAATTTTCAAAATTTATGAAAATCATAAAAAGTAGTTTTGGCTTTCTAATTCTATTTTTCCATAATCTGATTTACTATCAACTAAATATATCTTAAATAATTTAGTTTAATATATATATATTTAATTAATTAAACTTAATTATTAATGAAATCATTAACATTTTATTTTATTTGTAATTTATTTAATTTTTAATTAAATTAAACTAAATAAAATAATAATTAATAATAAATAAATAAATTTAAATAATTTTAAAATATATAACTTTCAAATAAATTTTGATATAGTAACTAAAATATATTTAAAATAAATATTATTTACAAATAAAGATTAATTTTTAAATTATTTATTTTAATAATGTATAATACTTTTTATTGACAATTTATTAAGGAATATTATACAAGAGATTAAAATAAATTTAATTAATTAAAAATAATTTATCTTTAAGTTTTATCTAATATATAATTATCACCAATAATAAAATTATAACTATATTGGCATTAACATCTAAACATGTTTTTGTTTTTATTTGGAAGAAAAATAAAAATAAAAAATAAAAAAATAAAACTAAAAATTACAAAAAAAATGAAGTACAACCAAATGGCCCCTTAAAGAATATGATTATAATTTTATCCTTACGCTAGAGTCACTTTCATTAAAATTATGCATGGTTTTTACCAATTGAAATTAGTAATTGTTTAGGAGCAGACTTGGCATACGTGTTGACATTGTGATCCTGTCTTAAATAATAATTTACACTTAATCAATGGTAGCTGTAGAAAGGTCTACACTCTACACTAATCCATGTAAAAAGTAAAAGCTTTCTATGCCCTTCGCCTAAGTATAAATAAGCAAGCGCTACGAACTCCAAATTGTATATTTGTTGAAATAAAAATATGAACGAGATAATTAGTGGTGTTAGAAGTGATGTTTTACCATTACATTATAGCTTACGGATTTATTCAGCCCGTTGTGACATCTAGGATGTAATTTGCTTGCCTTTTGGCTTAATATAATCACATTCAATCTTATATATAAAAAAAAGTAAAAACTGCTTCTACAAAGTTAAGGACCATAGCATTGTTTTGAATAGAACGATAGTTTCTGAAATTACAATAGTTAACATGCACTTATAAAAACGAATATTAGGTCAAAATGACATGAAATTGATAACTAATGGTTTTAGATTCGACTGTAAACAAAATGCGAAGAAAAGGGAAATATTTATGGATGGAAATTGATACATCAAAACTAAAAGGACAAAACCATCTGTACCGATCTGCTAAGTAGGACAAACAAAAACGTGAACAAGAAGAGAGCAAAAGTCCCTGGAGTATGATCTCCTCTATTCATTTTCTAGGCTCTGAAAATTCTATCCGAGGACCAGCTTTTGGAATAAACATCATTCTGAAGACGAATCTGCCTATTGCACCTTTGAATGAAGTCTTCAACTCTTCTGTTTAGCTCTTCGTCTGACATCTTGGCATAGTCGTTAACTACTTTGTCTCTCGCTTCTGTTTTGTCTGAACTTGACCGCTCCAACTTCTCGGTTTCTACCCTTCTAATTGTATTCCTACTCTCGTCAAATGTCACCCTCTTTGAACCATCTGATTTGCTGCGTTGCATAGTTCGTACTTCAACTTTCTTTACCTTCTCCTCATTATTATCATCATCCAGGGGACCACCATTTCCTGGTAAACTGAGTGATCTGCGTGGTTTTTCAGGTACAAATACCAAATCCTTTTCCGGGCTAATGAGATTCTTGTGTTTAACTAGTTCTTTTTCTCGAAAATCCTCGACGTTTTCTTCAGGAATAATTGTTCTGCCAATATAAGAAGGTAAATTTATTTGACTCCTCATTGAGTATTTCGTGTAAAGATCATCTCTGTTGGGTTTGGATGATGAGGAGAAGGCACCGTAATCCAATGCTAGGATGATAATGAGAGTGTTGGAGATGAAAAACCAGAATTTCGAGTCGTTGAATAGCTTTGGTGGAGAGAGATTGAATATATAGAATGCGCAACTGTATAAAAATATAGAGAAGACAAAGGCAAGGAAAGATAATCCCTTAGCCTTTTGCTGGTCATCTTTGGAATATGTGAAGGGATTGAATAATGATGGATCTTGCACTAACTTAGGTGGCGATTCGTCCATTGCTAGAGAGAAGCCGGCTAGTGTTGGGGAGGTAATTGTTTGGAGCTGTGGAGAGAATTTTCCGAGGCAAGTCTTTGCTTATTATTAAGCGGTTGGTGAAGTTCCAATGTTTAGGGGTTTATATAAGACAAGGACAAGGCAATCAATATGGAAAATGATTGAATAGAACAATTACAAATCTCAAGGCGCAGATGAGCTAATAAGAGGCTTTCCTGGCTTAAGTGATGTCGTAGATTCAAACCTTCTTATATGTACAGTCGTTTAAAATTTGAGATCAGAGCTTTATCTCCTGCAAAAGACTTACCCAACTCAAATAGGGATTAGTCTAGATGTGGATGACTTAAATTTGCTTTTTCTATAATTGGAACCCTCCTAGGATACCTCGTAGATAATAAAAAAAATAAAAAACAATTACAAATTTGTCATAATCTCGACTCATTATATCGAGAATAGATGCTTTGATCTGGTTAATTAGTTTCTACCCACTTATTTATATGAAATTTACACAAATATTTAGATAAAATTAAATAGTACAGCCTTGGACTACTCTCACTGAAACAAGGTGCTCCAATTCCATTACCACAATTATGCCCGTAACTGGAAATGACTATTGACAAAGATCAAAAAATGACGATTGACAAAGATCAAAACCTTCCACACTCTACACTGAACAGATCATTTATTGTTATTATTTTATTTCTATCTTATTTTATACGTATCCATTCATTTAATAAATAAGATATGCAGAAAATAAACAGGTAGACGCTAAATACGGAGTAGGTAACTATGATGGTTTTGTAATATCAAATTGTCAGCTCTCCGTCAGTTAGAATTCCACATCATCAACTAAGGACAGCTAGTGACGGATACGTGGCAACATTGATTTAATCAAATTCCAAATTTTGCTTTCTTGCACATAAGCGTTTACTTGACTAGTTTCCCCAATTTCTTGCGATCAATTAATTGAACGCCTAGGATGACCTGTAAGACAAGATCAGATCATGAGATCCTCATGGGTACAATTTGATATACATTCACATAATAGAAGTGGGGTACAGCTTAGAATTTTTTTTTTACTATGATTGAAATTAATCATGTAATTGAATTGAAGGTACTCTGGACATGTGTTTGTTTATCCCTTCAAATGCTTCTGCTCTTGATAGATATGCAACATAATAAACATTATCATCATCCAAAGACTTCTCCAGAAGGCCGCAAAAGCTTGCTGATTCTTGAAACACATGATTGGTTTTGTTTTTGGCTGACTGCATAATATTACATACGTTTGTACAAAGGACCCACCAGGGGTGATCTTCTCTAACCAAGGGAGATCCAATCACTTGATTTGTATGACACGTGTATGAAAGATCCGTGAAGCTGACAAGAGCATTAATTATACACACCTTTCGCTTTTGGCTTTCCAGATTGACCGCAAAAATCAAACTTATTCATGCTTAAAATAATGTCATAATAGCTCAATTATTTGTAACGAGTCTTATTGCTTATGCTTGAATCTCGGCTTCCTTACTTCTCGGTGTTTTGAACAACTACGGTGACTTTGTTTGTTATCAAGAAAAAAAAGGAAGAATTAGTGACCCGTGGAGCCGAAATGTCACACAGTGATTGGGTACCACTCTATGCTCTTGTCAGCAAGATTAATCATCAACCATTAATCAACGTTATTTTTGATATAATTATCAAGGTAATGACATAAACCCTCCAAGAACTGGAAGACAAAGGTGAGTTTCGTGTGCTTAATTCACGTCTGATTTATGGTATACCTAATCTGACGGTGAACTCGTTTAACTGATTAGTGATGAAGAAAAGAAAGCAGCGGTTTGTTAATGAATTGGTTGTGCTTTAGAAAGTATCTTAAGCTACCTTTTCTGTTCCGACCTACAAAGCTAATACAGATACGTATTATAATTAAATTAAGGAATTGAAAAGTTCAAAATATCTCTCATAGTCCTTTCCTTTGTCCCTTGTCGCTTCTTATGATTCGTCGCTTTCTTCTTTTTCGCGCCGCTTGTCGCTTTCTTCTTCTCTACTATTTGTCAACATCATTTTTTTCTCCGCCGCTCATGGAATATTTCTCGTAAAAGTGGTGATATTAAGAAGCTGGTGTACTTAGTTCTGGTAATGTTTCTTTTCTAGTTTATTATATAAATGTTTTTAAGGCGAGTAACATAAAATTATTTTGGATAAATTGAAAAGAATGGATATTGATTTGAGTTTGGCTATTTCCAATACCTTTTGAGCCAAATTTTTTTTCACTAAAGAGTTATTTTTTGGCTGGATCTTTATATATTTCGATTTCTTCTCAACTATTCCGAACGTTTCTAGATTTGTCTCCACAATTTTAGTCTCGCCCAAGGATTATTCTTTAAAATTTGATTTCGTTCCGTATGTTGGTTTCTCCAATCGTTCTTTTCATAGTTAAAGCCTTATGCCAAACCTAGCCTTATGCCAAAGCTAATAAGACTTTCTTTAGGCGACGATATTTCTGTGAGTTCCAAGTTTTCTACCTCGACTGCATGAGTTTGAGGACTAGTTGTGTTAACTTTGGGGAGTAGACAACATAATTGATTACACCATGATTGTGCCAAAATTTGCTTGAAGGTAGTGAATATACCAGGATACAACCATTTGATAAGTTTTCCTTATTAACTCTTTTCTCTACTGTACCTTTATTTTCCATTCAATTTGAAACCAAAGTTCATAGAAGAAATCAACAATGGTTGTATCAACAAAAACATTCTTAGCCGACATCTCTAAACTCGAACCTTTGGATGGAACCAATTACAAACATTGGTCCCTAAAATACCTTATTTTCTTTGAGTAACTAGAAATATATTATATGTTATTCTTTGATCTTTCGTTTGTTGAAGCTACAACCTTTGAAAAAGATAAGAAAGCAGTTAGAGGACATCTTCTAAACCATATGACTAACTCTCTATTTGATCTTTTTGTGAATAAAAATCTATCAAGGTCATTTGAGATTCCTTATAGAAGAAGTATGATGAAGATGATGCTAGAAAGAAAAAATATGTAGTGTGCAAGTGGTTGCACTTTCAGATGGCGGATGATAAAACAAGTTGTGGAGTAAGTTCACAAATACTAAAACGTGATAGTTGATGTGCTAAGTGAGGGCATAAGTATGTATGAGACATTGGAAGCAAATGTGCTATTAGAGAAGTTTTCACCATCCTAGAGCGATTACAGAAATCAATTGAAGCATAAGAATGGATCTTTATGAGAACTAAGAGGCTAATCACTTTAAAGATATGCTCAATTATGTTTCTTTTATTTTGTTAAAGCTAACTTAGTTGAGTCTTTTGTTGGTATTTCTAAGGATAGGTTCAAAGGTAAGGGCAATAAGAATCAAAAGGATGGGCAATAGAAAAAGCAAAACCAATCTTACTGAAAAAGATGAAATTACAATTGTTGTAGTTATGGAGGCTAATTTGGTGGGGAATAAAATTGTGTGGGTGTTGGATACCAGTGCTTCAAATAATAACACAAACAAGGAGTTGATCCACTAGTCTAAGGATGTTGTAGATGGGGAACATGTCTTCATGGGAAACTCTACAACTACTATAGTGCCTTGTAAATGAAAGATCTTCCTTAAAATTACTTATGGGAAGACTTTAGTTTTGAATGATGTCATATATGTCCCCTCCTTATTTAGGAACATACTTTTTGGTAGCTTGCTTAATAGGGTTGGATTGAAAATTGTTTTTGAGGATGATAAGGTAGTAATTACCAGAAACATGGACTTTCTGAGAACAGGATACTTAGTTAATGAGCTCTTTATATTAAGCAGTATTTCTCTTGCTTTCAATGCTAACTCTTCTACTACTTCTGCTTATATCGCTAAATCTATTATTTATGGCATGATAGGCTAGGACATGTTAATGTTACTTCTATTGAGAGACTTAGAAACATGCATTTGATAAATGTTATGGATGATAACCTTTTTAAGCACCTTGTTTGTCTAGAAACAAAGTTTGTGAAAAAACTGCTCAAACCTATAACAACTAGATACACTGAGTTGCTTAAGTTGATTTACACAAGTTTGGATGATTTTAAGAACTCTAATCGTAAAAAGGGTAAAAAAAATATTATATAACCTTTATTGATGATTATTCTAGATATGTCAAGGTTTGCCACCTGAGATCTAAAGATGACACCAAAAAGATATTTTGAAAATACAAAGCAAAAGTAGAAAATCAATTCAACATGAAACTTAAGAAACATAGGTTTAACAAGGATGAAGAATGTAATATTAATTTTTAAAAGATTTTTTGTTGGACCCCAAACTTTTCTCAGGTTTTGATCTTTTCATTAATGTGTAATATGTTATTTTTGGTTGTGGAAATTGGAAGATATGAAATTTGGAAGTTTGGATGTTATTTTAGGATGACACATGTTTGGCAGAAACTTTGATTGAAAAATTGACCTAGTTAGAGGTTGAAATTGCCTTTAAGTG
>JANVCQ010000002.1:31166203-31176989 GCA_025531925.1 Erythroxylum plowmanianum
GAAATTGAATAAGGACTTGAGTTATGGATTTAGATTTGTGTATGGTTTATGGATTATGGAATTTTATATGATTTTGGTTTATGGAATTGTTTATGAATACGATTGGGATGTGTTCGGATTAAATTATGGATTTGTATATTGTATTGAGGTATGATTTCTGATTGTGGTTTAAGATGTATTGAAGTGTTTTAGAAATAGGATTGCGTTTGTTTATGCTGAGTTTCCGGACGGGAGAGTTCGATAATTCTGAATTTTATTTGGGTATTATAGAGAAGTGTTCTTTTGCCAGTTGCAGGTTTTGGGTTTTGTAAAATGCAGTCGTTATGCTGCCAAATTTTTGATAAAATTGGTTGTATGTCAAAGATAAAATAAGAATAAAAATTTGGTTAAAAAATGATATTGAAATATGCTTTATTAAGAAAAATTGATTAAATTGAGTGTTTGTTTATGGATGAATTTCAAAAAAAGGGAAATTGTAGTGAATTGTTTTACGTTGGACAAAGATGAATAATATGGAAATGAAAAAGAAAAAAAGAACAAAATTTGTACCGGATTCGGATAGTTTTAGTCTAAGGTTTCCAACGCGACGCTTTTCTCTGTTTTTTGTTTTCGGATGTCAGATCCACTTTGTTAAGTTTTGTTCCACTTCCGATTCGATTTATTTTATTTGCTTTCGATCCGTGTGTGATTTGTTTCGATTCGTTCACTTTCGAATTTCGTCCGTTCATTCGCAATTGTTTTGGCCCAATTTTGAGTTTCCGATTCAATTCGATTCGTTCCACCACTTTGTTTTCGATTTCGTATTTCCGCTTTTTCGGTTGGGATCCGGTTCCGAGATCGGATTCCAACACAAATCATAATGAAAAATCAAACACAAAAAGTTAACATAATTATATTGAAGGCCACAAATATTTAAAAAGAGCAGGAATTAGGCATCCAGAATAGCAAAATTATCATAACGAATTAGAAACTCAACTACTTCTCTCGAAGAAATCTTATCTAGAAAAACAAGTTGCATTTTCACCACTCTCCACTCGTGGGAACATATTGATTGAATTTCTTTCTAAAAGACAATGGATTTCATTCATTAAAAAAAACTAAATAAAAAAGCTACTGTCGAGAGATGAGGCTTCCCCGGAGCCCTAAGGTCATCAAAGAAACCCAAGTTAGGAGCCAATGTAGCCTTTTGGGTCTAGTGGCGGTTAGGGCTTGGCCTCACCAGAGGACTCAAACAAAATGATAATCCCGACGTGTTCCTAGAATGCCCAGGCTTGCCAACCACATTGACATCGGTGTCCTCTTCTATGGGTGCATTGAATCTGACGATGAAGGAGACGGGCCACAGTCCTCGTCGTTATCATCCCATTTGGCCAGCGACATTCCTCGATCTACACGTAGATGAGGTTCACCAAGGCTCATGGAGGTAACCAAAAATTGGTTGGTTGATGGCTTCTTCTTGCTGTTGCCCATGGAGAAGATGGTAGAGAACCAGAGAGGCGAAGAAGATCCATTACCATCAGGATTTGGATTCAATTTATCAGATCTGGGGTGGAACAGCTTGGTGATAAGAGAGAGTTTGCCACTCTTGATCTTTGAAGCTCTCGCTGCACCAACTGCTACTCCCTTCGTATAAGGGATTTGTATATGTCTATTGCAAATGCCCATTATTTGAGTCGTTAAGTCTGTTAATTAAACAAAAGGCAACAGCGATGTTTTATTCAACAAAACGTCGCAGTTTCTATTCCGTGACGTTTTATTGATAAAACATTGTCAAAGGTGTTACAAATTTGCGACGTTTTCATAAAATGTGGTAAAATTTTTAAATTTTTCGTGAGGTTTTTTAAACGTCATGAAAAGTCTTCACAATTCGTAATGTTTTATCAATAAAACGTCGCGGATTGTCTTTTTTTTTTCTTGTAGTGTAGGTAAATGAATGATAGGGGGTAGCAAGAAGGTGGTGAAGGTGGAGAGACAACTTAGCTACGAGAAGAGGACAAGTCACACAAAGTTAGGGTAAGATGAAAAGGAGAATACTAAAAGAAGCAGAAGAGGGCAAAAGGATGGGGTTGAAAGAGACAAAGTGTCAAGTGGGAGAAAAATGACGTGACAAAACAAGAATACATAAAAGGGATCAGTTACTTCCACAACTTTACATAAATCACAACTCATAAAAAAAAGGCTCGGTATGGAAGAGATATGTTGCAACTATTATTCTTTGCAATATTCTATAATTTACCACTTGTTTACGGAGACTTATTAATATTTTTAATCAAAATAATTTGGCATGTTCAACTTCATTTTATGTGAAACAATGAATGGACTTCTCAAAATGAGCTTCTAATACATTTACCAGTAGTAGGCTTGACAAAAATATTTTTAGCAGTTCAAAATTAGCAGATTAACTTCAATTTAATCAGATTTAAGTTTAGATTCGAGCTTGAATTTAATACAAAATTTTTTTAGTTTAGGTGGAACTTCAAATATAAAACACTTGACTTGGAACTTTATTCAATTCAAATTTTCTTGTGTGACCAGCTCGAACTTCCAAATTGACCTAAAGTATGATCGAATTCAAATTAGACTACGATTTGATTAGACTTGCGTTAGAGTCTACTTTCCTAAAACTAGATGAGACTTCAAGTTCAAACATGAACCCGATAGAGCACAATATAATCCTTAACCAATAGTAATTGGTAATTTAGACTGATCTATCTTTAATCTTTTTTACGTTTGATTTGTTTTTGTTGTCTTGACATAGATTGCTGCTTTCTTTTCTTTGATCCATGTAAGCTTATCGCAATTGGTCGTTGGTATCGAAGAAATATGACGTGTAATATCTTACACAAATAAAGTTGTCTCAAACATTTACAGGATAAATATTTACTAAAAAAACGAAAAAAGAAAATGCTGGTCAGAACACACTCTTCAGAGATCGCTTTCCATGTTATGGAGTTCATAATGTCTCAAGAACATGATTCAAGTCTCTGTCTCCCCCCATTACCTACCTAATAGGAACATAACAAAAATATTGAGAAGATGTTAAAGAGTTGAATTATACGGGATGCCATTCAAGGCTTATTCATAGTTCAACACCAAGGCCACTTCGCATCCCTCCACTTGAATGAACGCAGAGCCAAATTTCCTGGATGGCCTTCTTCCGGTCTCAAACTTCCATTGCTGTCCCCTTCAACAGCCTTACAACATTGAAGTTTTCGATCACGTATAGAAGCTTCCTCCCGATATGCAGGATTATTACACCTTGGATGCTGAATAAATGGCACGTTTTTCCACCAAAGTTTAAGAGCCTACATGAAATAAAAAATATGGTGAATGAAACAGGACTAGAAAACGAGGATCGCTACAATCACAAAATCATTTTGATACACCAAAAACCAGGCTTATTAAGAAAATTTCTACAAACAAGAACTGGACCATCTATATATACAGCACGCACGTAAACTAACTAAATCCCATGACAAAGTTGTTTGGCTAACTTTATGCCCAGAATTTTGTCTCATGGATCCTCAAGGTGACAAATTCATGCATTGGCTTCTATTGGTGCTCTTCGTGAATGGCCTTAAGCAAGTGAAATAGAGGGTGAAGAGTTAAGAGTACAAAGAAATAATCCCTAATCAAGAATTTAACTGATGTAACTTCAGTAGGTCGACTTACATGCCAATAAATCCAGAGTGCAACTTTATGAGGCATCAACCAGAAGAACATATCCAGATCAGAGACTAGAACTGAGGATATTCGTTTGGCTTTTAGCGTAGCCACAAAATAGTCACCTAGCTCAGGATGTTGAACAGAAATAGAAACTGATAAATCATCTCCAGGAACAGCTGTGCTGATGCTCCAATTTCCTAGCATATCCTGCACTTTCCCAAAATATTATTTTAAAGAGCAACGATTGTATGACGAAATGAATGCTAAGATTTCCTTAATTCTGAAACTACTATGAGAAGATGAAGGAATGAGTATGAATACGAAAGCAATCTGCGCTGTCTAATTTTGACACAGGTTAGATCCCCCATGGAAGTATGTGCTGTCATAGGAGTGCCTCCCAAAACAATAGTCACAGAAAGAGCACATGCACAGACCCTACGTGATAAAAGCTATATGCTAATGACAGACTAGGAAATTGCCAACTGACAAGTCCTAAAATTCCAGTTAATTGATAAAAGAAAAATGTCGGATACAATAAATATGCTTCAGTCATGGAAAGCACAAAAATGATGGTGAAGTTCTCAAATCAGGGCAAATCGATATGTTCAAGTATTTAAAATATTTTTCTGCTATGTCAAGAAGCTAAAGCTTTTGGATTGAATGAATTCATTGACACAAGAAATTAAAACATTTCAATGTTTACATCATACATCAATAGAAAATGAGAGTCAATCAATCAATAGGGTTGTAAACATGCATTACATTTGTCATGTTGAAAAGTATCAGGAACAACATACAAAAAACATGTAATAAGCAACTTAACATGGTGAAAAACGAATAGCTACAAAGAGTAAGGCCAAGAATAAGATATACCATGAAAGGGCTGACATGCAATGGCTTTGCCACTAAATCTGAATTTGGATTGAAAACAAACCTAACCCTTTCTCCCCATGGTGTATTTGTTACCTAAACCAGAATCACAAAATCAGCAAAGAAGTCTAGTACATAAAGAATTTCATAGTTTTAAAACTCAAACCAAAGAGATATTAAACAGGAACGTGATGCGTGAGTCCTACCAGCTGTGATGCTCTCAGATTCCAAGGAAATAAAATACCAACAAAAGTTTTGCAATCATGACAAAGAGATCTAGGTATTCACTTGTCTAAGTATAAAAGATTTAAAAAAAAACAGTGAACTATTCTTGCATTTAGATCTTCTCTTCAAAGGCTCCAATTCGTGGCAAAGACTAAGGGTTGCTCTTCTGAGAGGGTTTAGAACATCAGTCCAAAATAATACGAATTCATTGTAACTAGAACAGCTAGAAAAAAGTTAGCTTCTGAGTTTAGAATTACCAGCTTCGACATTATATTCCATGTAAAGCAAAAGAACATCTGCGCTATACTTCGTTTACTGTAGGAGAAAATAAGTACTAAAGATGGCCTTATATGAAGTGTACAGTATAGAAGGATTTTCAAATGAGCGACTAGTTTTCAAGCACAAACCTCAGCTATGCACTTTGACAAATGCTGTTCGGTGCCATCGAAGTCATAGCAATAATACAAGCTCAGTGGATTTTGCTCATAACCCACACTAGAAGGTATTGTCAACAGAAGGCTGCAAAAGGATTGCCCAATTCCAAACAAATTAAGAAGCTCTAAGGAAATGAGTGATACAAAACCATAAAAAAGAATGTAGAAGAACAGCTTCAACAATTAAAGCATTTGTACGAAAATGAACATTTGGCGATTATATAAAATAATTTAAGACTAGTAATTGGATCAAATGTAATTGGTGCATTTGTGCGAATAGAATGAAAATGTATAACCTACAGGAGAGATCGCAGAATGCATGTAAACTACATAGACCATAATCGAAGAATGAATAAAATAATAATTTCATTTCATTATTCTACAGGAAACTGGTTTTTAGTGCAAAAGTCCAGAGCTCTTAGTCGGTTTCATCATTTCCTTAATTACATTAATAATTAACGCAACTGCTTCATCGCTTAAAGAAACAAATAATCCAAAGTTTTCAGGTTATATCTGTGCGTTAATAGAATCCATAAATCGAAACTGTGCATTTAAAAAAAGTTCTGCTTCAACTGAGCTTCAAATTAAGGAGCGGATATTTATGATGCAACGTGCTAAAATTGTAAGGCCAAGTTTTCTTGTTAATGTGTTTAAACTCAACAGCAAGCAGTTACTAACACTGGGCCATCGGTGCAGGTAACCCGTCGAGCATCATCGGCGGAGAGATGGTCGGGGGAGGGATGCGAAGCGTGGTCGAGGTCAAAAAGCGCATAGCGGACAGAGTACTGAAACGAGTGACGGACAGGACGGCGGCGCTCGTGCCAAACTGTGCCTTCATAGAGACAGACCGAATGCGGTGAAGTGTTGACGGCGGAGGCAGTGGAGACGTCACGGAGGCGCTTGAAGATAGTACGTATAAGGAGGAGTAGAGATAAAAGGCTGGAGGTGAGAAACGTGGAGGTAATTGAGAGTAGAAGATAGAGTGTTTCCATGCTCCCGCTTACCCTGTCATGGACGGTTCGATTTTCGTACCTCTTTCAATAAAAATTTATGACGAAGTTTTTTTTAAAAAAAAAAGAAATTAGATTAAAAAATATCACATTAGTTAAAGCTACTTTCGGAGTACTGTCTTGAGTTAATCCAAAAACACTTACGACAAATTGAAAATCTCATCATTGGAGCCAGGATACGCTCCTCGTTCAGGTCAGTTCTCAACTATAAGCAAGCTCATATCTTTCATCATCTTTTTGGCAACTAATTGGTCTCTGATATCTTATTGTAGAAATTTTTTGAACTTAACTTTTGGTTGCTCTCCTTCTATAAAGCATAATCTCCCCCACTTGCACTTTCTTTTCAGGTGAATTTAACTTTTTCAACTCATGATAGGAAATATGGTAAGGTGTGACTAAATTATAGTTCCCTACGTTCGTTCTAAGCCTGGCTCTAGAAAAAACTAAGCATAGTGACACATTGAAGGAGAAGATATTCTCGTGTTTCAAGGACTTTGCAAAACTGACATAAGTAATTATCTATTCAACCCCTTTTAACTTTTTCCAAGGTTTAAGGCAACTGAAAATATAAATGAGCATTTAAGAGCTTTTTTTTAAAAAAAAAACGAACTAAGCATCTCTAGGACATTTTCCTAATAGGCTGTCTAAAAAAATTGAGACAAGTTTGGGTTGATTCCGTTATATGATTGAAGCCTTTTATACCTACAATCCCAACCCCCATCCCTAATGACCTTAGCCCCTTTTGTTGAGAAAAGAGATCAAAAGCTTGAGATTATATGTTGAAATTTTGAAGAAAAAGAAGATGAAAGAGATGGGATAAGATGAAATTTAAACAATATGTAACACTCCCATACAATTTATTATTAAACTTGGTTGCCTTATATAGGCAAAATTCAAACAACTAAATAAAATTTTCAGCTACCAAATCTAATTTATAAGATAACATTAGATATAATCTAAGACTTATTCTAAGATAATCTAATATCTATTCTAAAGGAATTTAAACAAATCTAAAATTTGAATTAATTCCAACATTCCCTCTTAATTCAAATTTTTTGGATCGAGCACTTCTCCCCATTTTCAGGATATTCTGTGAAGCACTTCTCTTCACCTATTGATGCACTTCTCATCAACCTGCAATGATTATGTGAAGCACTTCTCTTCACCAATTTTTCGTTGATGCCTTTCTCACCAACATACAATCATTGGAGCACGTCTCTCCAAACTTCTCAATAGAGCACTTCTCTCTATTCTTCAACATGAGCACTTCTCTCATTACTTATCTTCATAGAGCACTTCTCTCTAAATTTTTTTTATTTGTGAAGCACCTTCTCTTCACTGTATGATAGAACTTTTGCTAGATAAGCACCCTCTACCATTCTCACAGTCCCTCAAGAATCTAAGGCTCTGATACCATGTTGAAATTTTGAGAAAAAATAGAAGATGAAAGAGATGGGATAAGATGAAATTTAAACAATATGTAACACTCCCATACAATTTATTATTAAACTTGGTTGCCTTATATAGGCAAAATTCAAACAACTAAATAAAATTTTCAGCTACCAAATCTAATTTATAAGATAACATTAGATATAATCTAAGACTTATTCTAAGATAATCTAAGATCTATTCTAAAGGAATTTAAACAAATCTAAAATATGAATTAATTCCAACATTATATATTCCCTGTAGCTTATAAAGAGGTCCTAATTCATTCTAGTTATCCAACCATAACCAAAATTTCCTCCTATTACCAATCTTGATCTTCTTCTCCTAATCTAGAGGTATTCTCAAGATGAGTAACTAGTTAAGTGGAAAAGAAAAATTAGTTTGTTCTTTGATGCTCTAAAAGCTTCTATTCCTAATAATGTAAGATAATAGTGGTAGATTGCATAATATTTTAGTGGGTAATTTAGAATGTATTTAATTGTTAAATTGAATAATTAGTGCATGTGTTAGGGTATGATTGTGTTGTTTAGTTAGACATTTGAATTTTGAGTACTTTATGGGTTAGAGCATGCCACTGAGCTTAAATTTTATGTATTTAAGATGCCTTGACATGTTTGTTAGTATTTCAAATCAAATATCGAAGAATAGAGGAGAATCGAAGGAAGTCCAGAATCCAACCTAGGTCCACGATTGTGACCCATATGCCACAATAGTGGCTTCTTCTGCCACGATTGTGATAGAGAGCAAAATTTTGGGCCACGATCGTGGCCTACGTGATAGAAGACGTGGGCAACCTTCTAAACTTAAGTTTTCGAAAGACTTTTCGGACTTTTTGGGCACAGGAAGACCCTAAGACTTACCCTAAATGAAAAATACTATATAAAGAAAGATAAATGACTTAAAAAGTAGCTCTCTAATCTACCACTTTTGAGAAAACTCCAAGAACAGAGAAGAAGAAGAGAAAGAAGAGGAAGAAGAGGAGAGAGGAGCCGGCTTTTGTTATTGCTGCTTTCTTGAGGCATCTCGATCCCTTTCCAAAGTGAATTTCATTCATCTTTGTGTTTTTGTTCTTTGAATGCTGAGATGGATATGAATATGTTGATGGATTTGGGTTTGATCATGATGTTCTAATTTTCTTTAGGGATTTCAACTTAATTTAATGTTAATCTAGTTATTTTTAGGTTTAATCATTTAGGTATTGTGATTAATTGCAGTAACTTTAAGCTTTGGTAATAAATCGAGAGAGTGAATCGAATGCAAAATGATTGGGTTGGATTAACGAAAGTTAAGCGATCCAATAGACCACACAATTAATCAAATCAATTATTATACAGAGAGAGATCTCATGTGAGACTCGATTGTCTTTTTGAAAGCTTAAGAGCTTATTAGGGTTAGAGTAGTTCGTGAGAGATTACATATTCGATATTTAACCTAATTAGTGATTATTAATTAGGGTTTGTGATTATAACTTAAGAGAGACTAATTCTTCCTTTGATAATCTAGAACTGACGCCTTATTAACACATAAATGACTAGGTTAGCATTAATGATAGGAAAAATCTCCCTTTCTCATAATTTGAAACTTCTTATTGTGTGATTTCTTATTGTGAATTTGGTATAACTCAATTTAATTTCTTTTCGTGTTAATTTACAAATTAATTTTTTTCCAATTATCTTCACGTGTTTTCTCTTCTGTTTACTTTTCATTTTCATTTTTATAATTCTTAGGGCCTTAGATAACTTATAATTGAATTAGTTCACCACTCCTTGAGGGATCAACACATCATATACTACACCCGCGATTTGTGAGCTTGTAGTATTTTGAGGGCTTATACATTATAAAACTTGCCTATCACTAAGTTTTTGACGCCGGAAAGTAATAGGGTTAGCACTCGACATCATTCGCATAGAACGATCCATTTGATGGGCTAAATGTCAAGAAGAAGAAATAGAGGAACCAATGGTGGAAGAATTTCCATATGAGCTCAATCAAGGAGGACATCAAGGAACCAGTTGTAGATCATCATAAACTTCATGAGATTGAGGTTCAACGTTGCCAATGAAGAAGTAACTTGACCACCAGTTCAAGTTGTTTCTTTTCAGATTAAACCAGCCCTATTGAACATGTTTCAAATGAATGTGCAATTTTATGGACTAACTAATAAGGATCCCAATGTTCATATTATAAACTTCCTCGAAATATGTGATACCTGTCAATATCATGGGATGTCAAACGATGATGTTAGAATGAGGCTTTTCCCATTCACACTGAGAGTTAGAGCCAAAGCTTTGTATCACTCGCTGAGCCCCTCAAATGTCACAACGTTGGAGCAATTGTTACATGTATTCGTAAACAAGTATTTTCCCCTCACTAAAAAGATGAAGACGATAAAAGAAATCACAAACTTCCAATAGAGTGATGAGGAATCACTTTACGAGGAGTGAGAGAGATATAAGGAGTTGCAAAGGAGGTGTCGACACCATAACCTACCAAAAGAATTTCTTTTAGAAACCTTTTACAATAGAGTCAATCCATCTACAAGAGGTACTATAGATGTAGCATCGAGCAGATAGCTTATGAGAAAGACTATTGATGAAATGAAGGAGTTGTTGGAAGAAATGGTCAGTGATAGTAGTTTGAGGATGAATGACTGACATTATCAACACATAACCCTCTGAAAGTATAAAAGAGCTATAGATGTCGACCAAATAAGCTATAGATGTCGACCAAATAATAGATATGCAAGCTGAGATCAACAACTTGACTCGACAGCTAAGCAATATGAAGGCTTCTTCTTTAACCCCTGTAAAAACTATTTAAAGAAGGTGTGAGCTATATGGATAGGACAACCACGACATTGTTGATTGCTTGTTGATGAAGGACCAAGAAGTAGAGTAAGTTAACTATATGGGAGCATAGTTCGGTAGAGGTGGAGGGAACAATCCCTATTTAAATAGATATAACCTTGGGTGGAGAAATTACCCTAACTTTTCCTAGTTGAACAATATGGGAGGTCAATTCTGACCTCTAGGGACTCTAGGATTGTAACATCCCGTCCCCATATTAAGGGTTATGACCCGAAATTTTAGTACATGCAAGCTCAAAGAGAAATTAAGATAATGCATTTTCTTG
>JANVCQ010000002.1:31203152-31218216 GCA_025531925.1 Erythroxylum plowmanianum
TTGGTGAAGATTCAAGGTAAGTTGGATTTTAATCTTTGGATTTTTGAAAGGGTTTTGATTCATATAGCTTAAGAAATATATGGGTTTAAGGATCTAGGATCAATTTTATGAATATGTTCTTATGGGTTCTCAATTGGAATTCCTATTGAATGGGGGGATTTTGCCTTTGATGAAGGAAATCAAAAAAGGCAAGAGGAGCAAGAGTAGAGGCTTTTTGAGCAAGGTTTTCAAGCAAGGAAATCAAGGTGGGTATACGTTTATAATAGAATAAATAAGCCAATAAATGTTTCCTTTGAATCAAGGAAATTTAATGTTTTTAAATTGCATCATAAACGTTGCATTTGGTACTTCTTGAATGAATTAAGAATTTGCTATGCGAATTGGGTTGATGATTTGTGAAAAGACTTTCAAAATGATTCTTTTAAAAGATACATGTTTATGAAATCATGTTGTCAAAAATAGTTTTTGAAATATCTCATGTTCATGAAAAAAAAACAAGTTTCCAAGAATGTGCCATTTGGGCAAATGGTTTCTCATTCATGAATTACATGTTATGTGGGTTTAGTGTAATCCATTGAAGGTTGTCACGTGTACGTTGACCAAGTTAAAGACTTCTCCTGCCTACCTGCTAGTGGCACAGAGCTCCTTATGGACTCCCTCAATTTTACACCTATGCAAAACCACTATGTAAGATTGGGATAGTACCTCAAGTTTACGACTGCACAGGACCATTATGTGAAAATATGTAGTTCGTCATGTTTATGGATTTACCCAAACTATTTTTGATGTGCTTATGTGCTTATATGATGTTGACAAGTTTGATGCATTCATGATTTAAAATTTGTGAATTCAGTTATGAAATTGAGAATGATACTTTGATGAATTTAATTAGAACTTTGTATTAGCAAATGAACAATTCAAAAGTTTTGCTTAATTTTTTGTTATAAACTGTTACCCACGAGCTTTCAAGCTCACTCCCTTTCAGTCCCATCTCTAGATGATGAGAAAGAGAATAGGTGAAAGAGATTCAAGGCATTCGTCCGATTATGCATATTTTGTATTTTAAGTTAGATTGATGTAAAAACAAGACTTTAGACACATGTCGAGAATTATGGGGTTTTGTATCTTTTGTATTTCTAATTTTTTATATTGATGATGTTATGTGACTTGGAATGCCATTAAAGCTTTATAAACTCTTATTTTTGTTGTTAATGAAACATGAATTGTGTATGGTTGTTGTTGAGTTGAAATTAGATGAAATTGGAAAAGTCATCCAATTGAGTTGATGAACTTTGAGCATGAATTGTTGTGGCTTATAAGTGAGATGTTATGGATAAGAAAAATAGACACTATGAATGATGAGATGTAGTTGAATGTGATGGGTACAATGAGTAGAGATTAAAGAGTTTAATGAAATAATATTGGTAGTTGAATGGTCATGTTCATAACATTCCAAGTTTGTACATTGAAAATTTCAAGTTTTTCATAGGGGTCAAATTGTGTTTCTGACTTCAGAAAAAAAATCTGGATTTATCTAAGCTGAATTGGATGAAGTTGTCTTCTTGGAAGTTGTATATTATTTTTCCAGCTTTTCAATGATATATAGTATGAAATTTTTAGACATTGGAGTTGAGAGATATGATTATTCGAAGTTTATGATATTGCATAGGATGGACTTTCGGGACAGCCACATTGATTTGAAATTTTGACCCTTATAGAGGTATAAATTGTTTTTATGTTCTTCATGAAAGTTGTAGAGCTAGAAGTCTTATTTAAAATGGCCTAAGAATGAGCTTAATCTGACATTTTTAATAAAACTTATGCCCTTTTTACTAAACAGGTTTGAGGAAGAAAAAGTAAAGGAGGAAGAAGGGAAGCAAGTGTTCCCAGACCTGAACACCTTTCACTCTTTTGGCCATAACATTTTCTTCCGACCTCTAAATGACCTGATTTTTGAAGCATTAGATTCCCAACACATTCCTATATCTCTCCATAGAAACTTATAGCTTTTGGTATTAATAAGAAAAAGATTGAATGAATCAAAGTAAGGGTATCAATTGGAAAAGCATGAACTGGACATTTTAATGAACATGCTTCAGTATTTCGAGAATATCTTGAATTGTAGAGCCCTAAATGAGATGATTCTTGTTTATAAATAAACTAGAAACATATAGCTACAAATACTATGAAGATATTGAATTTTTATTCAGACTTTACAACTTTCAATTTCTGGATGGAATTTGAGTATAGTTTGTTGTTTCAGTTTATTAACAATCCGAAGATGAGTGGGTTATGGCTTTTAGATTTTTGCACCAAATTGCATGATTTTGGTGTCTTTAGAAACTTAAGACAATGGAGAACAAATATTCTGAAGAAGACAAATTGAAATTTCGATTTTAGGTTTCCCAAAATTTGTTCAAAAAAAGGAGAAATGAGTTCGTTTTTGACAATTGACTAGTGTGGGCACGCCACCCATATGGGATGATGGTTAATGAGGGTTCATTGAAACAACCCTATAAGGTAATACACACGCTCAAATCTTACGATTTTCAGAGCAAGAGTTGGGCTTTGAAAACGGGGCCCTACACTTTGCCTATTGATGTTGTTGACTTGTATTCTTGAATTTCTTAGTTTTCACTCTTGTCTCTACTTCTTGAGTGTCCTGTAATGAAAAGTAATATTTTGTAGTATCAATTATCCTAAAGTTCTATTGAGTGCAATTACTAACTATTTGTGACAATTTTACCTTCAAACTATATTAATTCAAAACAAGCACTCATAAGCTAAATCAAGTGCAATATCTGAGAATAAGAGCCAAAAAGTATAACAAAAATCATGAAATTGTCACCAAATAATATAAGAAACCTAGGTTCAATCAAATTCCCCCACACTTAGACCTTTGTACTTTTGGAAAAAGCTTATAAAAGTTAAAGAGATACAAGTACAAAAGAAAATTCCGACCATGCTTAAAAATGAGAGTAGAAAATTAGTTAAACTACTTTCTCAAAAATTAACCAAAGCAGGCTGAAACCATTTCCGTATACACATCCTAAATTTGTCAAACCTTCAATCCATCCCCATTTGGTTTAATCTTACCTCAAATGCCAAAACCTCTAACATTAATATTTTCCCTATCCTTCTTTTTACTACTGTCTACAATATTTGGTCTAAAAGGAATACTAGAACATTCAAAGGAAGCCAAGGATGTGGGGAGGGTGTACTCCAGAGTAATCTTCCAAGTTATGGAACATCTAAGCTCAAACATCGTGAGGAGGTAATTGATGAAGTTTATATTCATTAATATATTTTTGTAGGTTTGTAATTTCAGGAATGCCAACTGGTTCAACATCTCTTGATTTCTAAACCAGAAGTGAAGACAGGTGCAAAAACCATCTGTGGTAAAGTAGAAGTGAAGTTAGCACCTGGAAAAATCCTTATTTGAAAATAACATGTCAAGATAACATGGAGTGGACTAGATAAGAGCATCTATCTATAACAGATCAAAGACCTCTACTTTCGGATGGAGGGCGTAAGAACAAATAAAATTTCTATTAGTGAAGATATGTGAGAGGTGGGAAAATTTGGCAGTGAATAAGGGAACTCTAAGAACATTACTATCCTTAAAGTGTGTTGATAGTAGATTAGGTTTGTTTTAATATTGCTTGAATTGTAGCTGGAATGTATTGTTGGTAAACTTGTGCTTCTGTATTGATTACATAGCTTTCTAAGGTTTCTTGGTAGGAAGGTTGTATAGAAAATGCTGCTTGTGATTGCTGAAAGGAATTAGGTTACAAGGTATGCTGTAGGTTCAATTGGATCTCCTTTTGGTTGTCAAGAGATTCATGTGTTGGAATCTCTAGATATGTATATAACATTTTATTATCTGTATAAAGCCTTTCTGATTTACCAAAAAAACACATATTTTAAGTGCTCCGGTAATTGCTTCAATTCAATTATACGTGCCTGCACAACCAAAGGTAAAGATTTTCCATTAGATATTGGCAATTTAATATTTTGAAGTATATACCTTTTTGATATTGTTTGCAGTGATTGCAGTGCTAGCATAATTTCTTCCATTTCATTTGAAATGAGCAAGTTAGAATTTTGTTAAATTTTTTTCGTTAAACTCATACAAAGAATGGCATCAATTGATAAAACAAAATGAACATCACTATGGTACCTTACAACTTCAAAAATATTAAAGTGAATAATTTCATCGTCAAACTCCATTGCCAATGTTCCTACATCCACGTCGATCTTCATCTTTGATGACTTCAAAAATGATCGACCCAAAAGGATAGGTGTAGAATTAGATGAAGGATCACTATCTATGTTAACACATAAAAGTTAGTTAGGAAAACCAATTTGTTA
This sequence comes from Erythroxylum plowmanianum, assembly GCA_025531925.1. Lineage (NCBI taxonomy): Eukaryota > Viridiplantae > Streptophyta > Magnoliopsida > Malpighiales > Erythroxylaceae > Erythroxylum > Erythroxylum plowmanianum. The sequence goes on from JANVCQ010000002.1 coordinate 31,207,524, forward strand.
ACCTGCACTAAAACACCCTTTACAACCCCTTCGGGATAAGCATTAAATCTATCAACCAATTGAATTATAACATGTGTTTCTTTCAATGATTCTAAATTCAATGAAGCGTAAATGGAATATGGTATAACATCAATTGAAGATATTAGATCTAGTATTACCAATTTTGCAGGGAATTGTTAACGTATCTAGATGCTTACATTTTGGGGGAAGTTTTCTTTGAATTACTGCAGGCACGTTCTCCCTACAATTAGTTTCTCTTCTCCTTTCTCCTATCAATTTCCTCTTAGACATGTATAACTTATTGAGAAATTTGGTGTATCGAGGAACTTGCTTAATGGCATTAATTAGAGGTATGTTCAACTCTACCTCTTTGATCATCTCCAAAATTTACCTATCTTGCTCCTCTTTCTTCGAATTAGCAAACCTGTTAGGAAAAATAGGTAAAGTACTAGTAAATTTTTTAACCACGAGAGATTTAGAATTTATCTGAATTCCCATTTTTGCTTCTTTTAAAGGCATCTCAAGTTCTTTTTCAGATTTTTCATCATCGTCAATAAAAGGAGTCTTATGTGGTGCCTCTATTTCTTTACCACTTCCCAATGTGATAGCACTTACATTCTGTTTCGGGTTTACAATTGTTTAAGAAGAAAGCTTACCTGAATTCATATTCTCTAATCAGCTCACTGCAGTAGCTATATGACTCAATTGATTCTCCAAATTCAAAATGCTAGGTCTTGTTTGTTGTTGGAATTATATGGCATTATTTTGGAGCTGAGTGGTATTCTGAGTTAACATTTTCATCATTTTTTTAGTGAAGGTCCCGAACTTGATGGTGAGTTTGTGTTTCATATGGTTGTTGATAGGAACCTGTTGTCCTTGCTATCCATAGATGTTGAATAGAGGATTCTTCCATCCTAAGTTCTATGTATATGGGTAGTTAGGATTCCTTTGTGGTTGACCCAAAAAACTTCCAAAAACATTCACTTTTTCTGTAGATGTATCTTGCAAATTGGACACATATTAGTGTGATATCCTACCATTGATCAAATTCCACATAATTTGACTTATTGAGCACCATTGCTACCATTTGCCTAACAAAAGATGTCAACCTAGCTATTTATTGCTCTAATGTAGTAGTACTAGCTTCATTAATCTTTAATGGTTGGGGGCTCTCTCGAATACTGAATTGTTGGCAGTTAGTAGCCATATTGGAAATGAAATTTCTATCATCAAATAGGTGTCTTGTCCACCAGTGTACCTCTGTTTGTTACATATACCATATTTCTTGCTTGTGGCAAAAGCCCTTTATAGAAATATTGAATTAAGAGTTGCTCATTGATTTGATGATATGGGCAGCTAGCATAAAACCTCTTAAAATGCTCCCAGTACTTATATAATGTTTCCTCATGATGTTGTCGGATTGCACAAATCTCCTTTTGAATATTCATGGCTCGAGACGTAGGAAAATATTTTTCCAAAAAAAAAAGTCTCTGCATCTCATTCTAAATGGTAATTGATCTACAGGGCAAGTATAAAACCAAACCTTGGCAATGTCTCCCAACAAGAATGGAAATTCCCTTAACTTATTATGCTCTTTTTGTACCCTAATTGGCTTTATGTTAGAGTAGACCATGTGGAACTCCTTAAGACGCTTGTGAGGATCTTCACTTGGCAAACCATGAAAAGTAGGCAAAAGAGCTCAAAAGTAGCATAAATAGTAGGAAAATCAATGCATAATGGTTAGTGATTAAAATTAAAGGGCAACCAAAATTTTAAGAGTATGATCATTATTTTGCTCAGCCATGTTAGAAGCAGTATTAAAAATGGAATCACTAGAAGAATTAGAAAGTAAATCTAAAGCTATTTGAATTCCTGGCGAAGAGTTAAGTTTTCTGTCAGATGATGATGGATCCTCGAAACTTTATACAACTTATCTTCTCGCTTTGCGTATCATTGTTTCAAGTTTTGGATCAAATTTCAATTCAACAGTGTGAGAAGATCATTTCATACCCCATAACTACCCAAATAATAAAAGAAGTTAATAAAAATAAAAATAACAATAACAAATTAACAAAATAAACTCAGAATAGCAAAGGATAGTAATCCCCAGCACCAACACCAAAATTGGTCGTGTGTTGTAACACTACTAAAATAACTAGATTACAACTACAGGAATGTGAGTCTAGGTCGATCCTATAGAGATTAATCTGATTACATTTCTAAATTATACCTATATACAAAACAGGGGGGTGTTTGGTTCAATCCTAATTAGAGTATAATGTAAGATTGAACATGTAAAAGTAAGATTGACGAATGAATTGAAATCTGGTTCTTTGGTTTAATCTCAGCCTAAGCACAATTTCACAGATGTCATTAGATTACAATCTTTACACCTCTCTTGACTATTGATTGTGAATTAACAATAAACTTTGTTAATTTCAATTTTTCCTTAGGATGCAGTTAATTAAGAAGAGCTTCTTAATTAACCCTAACTATTAGGAAACCTAAAACAAACTCTCTAATGTTTTTTTTTCAGATAGTCACATTACAAGTGAGAAAAATGGACCAATCTAAGCAATAACAACACAATTTTGGACTATTAACATATACTCATTTCCCTAACAATTTAATACCATTAGTTGCCACATACAACCTTCAACACGACTATTACATATCGCATTCAAGTTCTAGCTATGGGTTTTGATTGTAGTTTTTTCGATGTATGTAAGTTTTAATTAGTTATCCTTGATCATTTGTAAGCATACGCGTCGTTTGTATAGTAATAATGTGTCGATCCTATGAGGAGGGATAATCTAGTTCTAAAATCTAAGGCCAACACAATTCGTAGAAATTCAAAAGATAGCAAAACTAAAACAAGAATTCCATTCAATCACGCAATTCAATCCAATAATCAATTCTGAAAATATTAACAATTTAGCCGTTACAACACACTCAAGAATTAACCTAAAAAAACTATCAATTGAGAGAAAGGAGAATTTACCTATCTTTAACGCTAACCTAATTGATTATGACTTACCGAATTTTTTGGTTCTAGATGATCCTAGGGTTGATTTTTCTCTCTCGAGTTATAACCATTAACCCTAAATTACAAACCCTAATTAGATTATAGTAAATTGCAATTTCTCAGTTGACAACCTATCTAAAACCTTAATTAGATCTGAAGTTATGCAATAAACTATTGGGAACCTATACGAGATCTCCCAATAATTACTAATTTGATTCATTGCTAGTTCTTATTAAATCACTTAACTCTTATTAGCCCAATTTAATAATTGTTCATTCAATTCACCCTCTTAGTTTATTATCAAATTATGCAATCATAGAATCAATCCTAATAAATCCAATAAACCTAAAAAACAATTAGATTTCATTAAAGCAAAGATAAAAAAAACCTGAAAGTAAGTTTAGAACATCTCAACATTCATAAATCCTATCATTAAACTACTATTCACAATTCTAGAAAATAATAAAAATAGAAAATAACAGGAATTACGACTTGGATGGATAAGGGAGGCTGTGACGTCGAAAACTCCTGATCTGAGAAGTACATCGATGTTAGCTTCTTCTCTAATTCTCTCTTCCTTCTTCTCTTTCTCAATATCTTAACAATTCTCTCTAAGGTTTCTCTCCAAAAGTGGTTGATGTAAAAGCTACTCATCTTCATTGTCTTATTCTTTATATACCTTTTGTGTTCTGGGTAGTCCTAGGTTTTTTGTGTAGTTTGAAATGTCCAAAAAATCCCTCAAAACTTGATGTTTTTAAGTGTCTACGCATCTACCTGACATAGGTCACGATCGTAGGTCACATCTGAGCCTTTTTTCATATGATTGTGCCAAGCAGGCCACGATTGTGGGTCGTGTCTTGAGCTTTTGTCACGATCATGGCAGGGCTGACTCCATTGTTTCTATTATGATCATAGCCTATTATGCTATGTTCATGGGTCATTGTTTCGATTTGAGTGTCTCTGAAACTTCTTTGTTCTTCGATGTTGACCTTAAAACCCTAACAAACACATCAAGGTACTTCGAAAACATAACAATTAAGCTTAAAGACTCGTACTATCCTATAACAAACACAAATAATTAATAAGTAACACAATTCTAACCTAAACATATACTAAATGATTAAATTAACAATTAAATACATATCGACTTAAGCCCTAAAACATGATGCAATTCACAATTATCAACATCACCACACTTAAATGTTTTCTTATCCTTAAGCAAAAAAATAACAAAGATACAAAATCATATAACAAATAATGCAGTAATGAGACAATGGCTTCAACTTCATGAAATAAATTTAATTTTAAACACAATCATTTAAGTTACATCAAATCATTAACATGCAAAATTCATGTCTTAGGGCATTGAACTAAATATACATATTAATCCTGAGTTAAGTGTTAAATTGTTTATCGTTTTTGATTGCACACACACATTAATAATTCTTTGGTCATTTAGATTTTGTAACCACTCCTAAGTACGTTTTTATGAAAAGTCAAGTCAGTGCATGTTTGGTAGGTTTTTATTTGAAAACACACAATAATATTTTTTATTTACTTTTTGTGAACATTGACTTAGTCTTTTTACTCGGAGGCAAACATTGATAATGAATGCTAATCCGATTACTCAACTAAGTCATGTTTTTTTTGTTAAGTTCGGTTACTCAACTAAGTCATGTATTTTTATTAAGTTGCTTGGTTAGAACGTCATTATAGCCTTTTGATGTAAAGGCACACATTTGTGATGTGTGTTTATAATAGGCTAGACCACCCGTCGACAAATATTGCCCGCTTTGGGTTACCCTAGGGCTAAACCTCATACAGTTTTGCTCTTCCCACCTTGGAAAGATGCGTCTGAGGGGGAGAGGTATCTATACCCTTATAAGGCATACTTTGCTCTTCTCTCCAACTGATGTGGGATCTCACACTCTCCACCCCCTTAGGGATTAGCCTAGCTGATACAACGGTTCAAGTTTCAACTCTGATACCATTTGTAATAGCCCAAACTACTTGCCCACAGATATTGTCTGCTTTGTGTTGCCCGTAGGGCTAAACCCCTCATGGTTTTACTCTTCCCACCCTTGGGAAAACACGTTTGAGGGGGAGAGATATCCATACCCTTATAGGACATAATTCGTTCTCCTCTCTAACCAATGTAGGATCTCATAATGTCGATCTGGTTACTCAGCTACATCACGTTCTCAATTGGCTACTAGCTCTATTCATAACCCGAAGGCTAGTGGAATAGTTATTTATTTAAAATTAACAAACATGATTTTTTGTTGCTTACCCTGTTGCTTTAGCTACTTGTTTCCATAAAAAATATTAGCAAAGCTACTAAGGTCGAAAGGCCTCAAATTATGAATGAATGTGATAATTTAGAGGGTGACAAACTAATACTAAAAGCCAAAGACCTCAATTTACTAATTTTACGAGCTAATGATTCTTCACAACCTAATAGACTATGTTAAAAATTAAATCAATTTCAATCCGTCTAAGCTATTGACACATTCACACAATTCACAAAATGCATCCTAACAAACTATCATATAATATGCACAATTCACATTCAAAACAAAACACATAACACTCCCCACACTTAAATATCACATTGTCTTCAATGTGAGAAGGGGACAAAAAAACACATATAGAATGAAGAAACATAAATTAAAGTGAAATAAAAATAAAATAAAGACTAAATTTAGAAAGAAAAGGGTTAGAACAAAGCCTCATGGAGATAGAGATGGGGAATGGTGTTGGAGGTGATAGTTGAACGCCCTGAGCCGCGAAATAATGATGGATACGACATATGTCCCTACTCTGATGTCGTTGAGATTGGGCCATCTCCTTCATCCTTCTGGAGTTCTCCATAAGTGTATCTGTAATTAACTTGGTGTTTGCGGAAATTGTATTAAGTACTTTCTTCCAGCCGATTCTTTTGTTTCTTCTTCTTCATCGGATTCCTCACTAGTTGAATCATCTTCTTGTTGTTATTGAGCATTTGAACTAGCTTGACCAATCCTACCTTTTATGTGTGTCTTGGCACTAATATCCTAAAGCTCCATTTTATGAAATTTCAGGATTTAACTCCCTATAAATCATGATGTTTCATGAATTCAAGATAGTAGACTATGAGTTCGTTGCACTTAACTCCATAGTAATTAGCTATAGCCGAGACCAAGTAACCTATTCCTAAGTTATTGCTCCTCTTCTATAGTAATATTTGCATTAAGGATATGGGTGGTTATGCAAACTGAGATGCTATGGTCCGTGCACCATAACATAAAAAGTTCTTTTATCGAACACTTATTAGTTTTTGTTTTGTCAAAAAATTGTTTAACACTTGAATTTGTGCAATAACAAGTGTTCGTGGCTTCTGATGATGTTGTTGTGTGTGTTCTTAGCATCAAAATGCTCTAATCTAATTAGTTCAGTCCAGTAGGGGTGACACAGAAATCATCATGTTGATCCACTACAGACAGTTTGGGGAAACCACAAATTTCATACAAAGTCTAAGTTTCCAAGGATAAAGTATCGAGAGCCTTCCATCATTTTCTCTCAATATCATTTTTGTAGCTTATAAGTAAGTTACAAATTACAAAATAATCAAAAGGACAATATTGATAACATTATGAAAAACAATTGAGCTCAATAATGTCCTTTTTTTGAGCGAACTATCAACAAAATAGGGAATATAAAAAACCCTTGAATATTCCATCGAATCCAACAATTTTTCCTATAATAAGGTGAGTTGCTCTATTTCTTCCTTAATCATCTTCGTCTCCTCTGCTTCTTATGCTTCATGAATAGAGACTTCCATAGCTTCTTCAATCTTTATGTCTATTGTCATTTGTTCTTTGTCCTTTTGTTCTTTAGGAGATTCAAACACATTAATTATCCTAAATGAACTACTATCCTTCCGATTCTTTAATACGTCATTCATGTTCAATGTCACTTGGTCATCATTAATTGGAAGGGTAAGGTTTTTTTTCATGAACATCTACCTAAGATTTTTCGATGTTCACGTATGGTATATCAAGAACTGGTGAATAAAAGATAGGGGTTCTTTTCTTCAATCACTTTCTTCGTCTCTTGATCAAAGTGGGGTTCAGTTTCATTTTCCACTGGTCCTTCTGACTCTTCCCCATTCTTAGGTGCGATAGCCTTATATTGCTCTCTTTGGTGTATTTCCATATTACTTAGAGAGTTTTCCATACTTCTTTTTACAAAATTCACGGGAAAGTTGTCTTACTTGAATCTCCAGGTTATGAGTAGAAGCAGCATGATTTTTTGTTACTTGATCAAATTGCTCTCCTAGTCTCTTCTGGTTCTCTTCCATATCTGTTAACTTATCCAGATTTTGTCCAATTTGGAAACCTATGAGCTGGACTCTTCTTGCTGAAATTAAAATAGGTCTTGATGTCCCTTATGAGTACTTGCATTGTTGGACCAATAGAAACTTGGTTGGTTTGCCACCCCGGAATGCACATGCTCCAAGAAGTATCATTATGCCGGGAAAATGTCATGAATGCATGTACAATCATGTGCATACACAAAATTTACAATTTATGTATTAGAGGCCATATTCTGCATGAACATGCCGAGACTAGTTTACACACTCATAACTCGTCCCGAATTACCATTTTACCCTTCCCATCAGTGATGGGATGTTACAAGATATTTGCTTTCAAAGAAGGAACATAATAGACTTCTGAAATTAGTCTATGACCACCATTTTTTGTAAATACTATAATATCACCTTTTCCTTCAATTGAAATTTTTGAACCATTGCTAAAAACAAATTCTCTTATTTTCTTCTTATCAAGCTCCATGAATAGCTCTTTATTGCCACTTATATGGTTGCTAGCACTGGTATTAAGATACCATAAAAATTTATTTTCTTTTTCTTTATTAGCCAAAAAAAAAGTAGTTCTTCTTCTTTTTCTTCTTTCATCTCCATAAGATAAGCCTCTCCTTGGTTGCCAGTAGGACTCCAACAATCATAGGAATAATGACCATATTTCTGACAATTACGACATTGAATATTAGATTTGTCATACCTTCTTCCTCCTTCTCTCCTATAGTAATAGCTTTCATAAACTCTTAAGTTTGAGATTGTTAGCTTCACTTTTCATTATTAAAGTGATGTATGCCTCTTGCACGACCACAACCATCATAATTTCTACCTATTTCATTGCCTTGAATACGACCTCTTCCTCTTCCTCTTCCTCTTCCTTGTGAGCTAATGGATTCTTGCTTCTTGTCTTTCAAAGAGACCTTTGCTTAAAAGGCTTGAACTAATGGCTCCTTCTTCTTCAATCTTTCTTTATAAGCTTGCAAGGATCCTTGTAGTTTATCAATGGTTATAGCTTCCAAATCTTGAGATTGTTCAATAGCCAGAGCAACAAGGTCAAATTTTGAATCAAGAGTACGGATAATTTTCTCCACAATAAGAACATCTTCCAAATTCTTGTCATATCTCCTTATTTGATTGGTAGTTTCCAAGAACCTTGTGAAATAGTCATGAATGAATTTGGTCTCTTTCATGTGTAAGGATTCAAATTCTCCTTTCAATGTTTGAAGACACACCTTTTTCACCTTGTCAACTCCTTTATGGGACTTTTGAAGAATCACCCAGGCTTCCTTTGATTTTGTTGTAGTTGACACTTTTTCAAACATTTCATCATCCAATGTCACATGAATGATGCTAAGAGCATATTGATCTAGTCTACGATTCTTTTGTAATGTGTTCCTTTGTGTTGATTCAAAACTCCTTCATTTTCTTGTTCATCATATCCTTGTTCTACTATCTCTTATGCATCTTGAGAGCCAAGAATTACCTTTATACACAAACACCACTTATCATGATTTTCTTTTATGAGTTTGGAGATTACAACAACAAAATTAGACATCTTCAAAATAATATGACTCTAATACCACTTTATAGATAAGGGAGACAAAAGATAAAGGAGAACACTCAAACAATCTAAATAACTCACTTGATTTGGATTTTTTATCCCATTTTGGAAATAAACTAGTACATGGTATTTATAGATACATAAGACACCTCTTTGAAACAATACAACTCTTGGAAAACATAAGATAGTAAATGCAAGGTATATGCATAAGAAAAATACAATAAATATCAAAATACATGAGCCAAATAATGAACCAAGTTTAATTTAATGCTCCACTAATATAATTTCAGTTTTTACTCCTCATTGGAGTGGCTTGATGGCTCCAGTGGTTGCCTCCCCACGAAGAAGAGCAAGGAGACTCCCGGTGAGCCCAGAATAGTGGAGTAGAAGGGCCCTTGGTGACATCATATACTCGAACTGCTAAGAAAAAGGCAAAAAATACTTTCTCTAAAGGGAGAATCCAAGTCCAATGTAGAAGTTTACACTTGAGGGAGAGATTGTTGGGATGTTAAGTGTGAGTAGGAAACGATTCATAAACTTAATGCTTTAAGGTTTTGGGTTGACAAGTGGTGTCAAAGCGCACAATATATTCTCTCAATAGGTCCATGATGAAGATCTCCTATGTAAGTAGACTCCACAAATCCAACACCTAACTTATAACTTACGTCCCTTTTCTTTCTGTGTAGAAAGCGAAAGCTTGAGCTTTTAATGAAACTGATTTGATATTTTTCTAATTATGTTGTGTTATTTTTGTGATTTTCATTGTTTCATATTTTCCATCAATGTCTAATTTTTCTGTGTTTTTGGTTTTCCTGGTTTTTGTTTTTACTTTTCTACATTACTAGTTTTCTATTTATTGTTTATCTGCATTTTTGCATTTCTAATTGTTTGTTATTCTACGGTTTTTGTTTATTTTGGCTTTTAAGTTTCTGCATTTCGCGTTTCTGGTTTCTCCATTTCTAGTTTCTTTTTAAATTTTTGTGTTTCTACGTTACTAGTTTTTAGATTTATCGTTTATCAATACTATGCATGGCAACCATGTTTTTATTTTAGTTTTTATTATAAATCTCAAATAAATGTCTTTTTTTCAATTTTATGGTACAAATTTCAACTAAGCAGGTTTTTGATTTTTAATAAAAAATAAAAACCAAAAACACATAAAAAACTAGAAATCACAAAAGAAAATTAGAAATGGGACTAAATAGTAATAAGTTTTCACACATTTGATACTACAATCAAATTCCAAGAGCTTAGGCAACCATATTTGCTAGAACTGCGTCATTATTTTTTATCCAAGAAATACTATTCACTTTGGTGATCGTTTTGAGTTATTAAAAAAAGCTCCACTACAAGAAAATTTAGTTTCAGCAACCAAATTCTCAGCAACTATAGTAAAATGGTTGCTAATTATATACATTTTGCAACCAAAAATTATTTGGTTGTAATATATAAGTTACGTATATTTTTTACAGACCAATCGGTACTTGGTAGCTATAGATAGCCACTAAAATTTACAATTCATGGATAATAATATAACGACCAAACTTAACAATTTTAGTGACAACTTTAATGGTCACTATAGAAAATTATTAATACTAACCAAATTAACAACCAACTATTGAGTGGTCACTACAAGTATTTCAAATTTTCCATTAGCAACCAATAAATTTGGATGCTAAATTTACATGACTTCTTTACAACAACCACATTATATGATTGCTAAAGAAGTATTTATAGCAACAAAATAATT
>JANVCQ010000002.1:31218316-31229581 GCA_025531925.1 Erythroxylum plowmanianum
GCAACCAGATAAAAATAACTGCAACCAATGACTTGGTTGCTATAAGATTATTTTTTACCAACAAAAATAATTTGGTCATAGTATGAATAGCTATAGTAACCATTGACTTGGTTATTATAAGATCATTTTTTACCAACAAAAATAATTTGGTCGCAGTATGAATAGCTATAGTAACAATTGACTTGGTTGCTATAAGATTGTTTTTTAGCAACAAAAATAATTTGGTCGCATTATGCATAATTATAACAACCATTCTAACATTACAGTGACCATGAAATTTTACATTAGCAAGTATAAATTTGTTCGCTAATAATTCTACGTTTAGTAACCAATTTTAAATGGTTGTTAATAATGCATTTTTAACGACCAACGTAATAACTTGTCACTGAACACTTTTAGTAATAACCCTATAGTGACCACCTGTGACCAACTCGGTTTTGGTCACTATAACTTTTAACGACCATTTTCTTACTTTTAGTAACCATTAATAATAATTACTGAAACTAAGCATTTTCTTACTTTTAGTAATCATTAATAATAATTACTGAAATTAATTTTTCTTATAGTGCTCCTTGACAAATAGTGCGGCTACTGCCTTCTGGTTATAACTATTGCCAAAAATTTCTTCTCTTACATAGATCAACGCTTATATTAATTAAATAAAACTTTACTCGCGTAAGCTATGGGATTACGTTCTTGTATCAGCTCGCACCAATGCCTTCCCCACTAACGTCAACTTCAAGCACAAACAATTTGGAGAAGTCTGGTAAAGCTAATGCCGGTGTAGAGGATAATGCATCTTTTAACTTTTGAAAAGCTACGGTAGCCTCAGCATTCCAGTTAAATGCATTCTTTTGGAAGAGTTGGTAATATCCACAAAGACCCGGAGATCCTTTGTGTTCCTTTGACTGTGCCCAATCTTGAACTGCCTGAATTTTGTTTTGTGTATGTGAAAAGCCCTTTAGAGACACTGATTATAATCCCTAAATACTCCCCATTCGATACTCCAAAAGAACACTTTTTGACATACAATTCATGTGTCTGCATATTTGGAGGACAATTTTGAAGATATTGCATATGTTGGATGGAGGTTCGACAATATGGCAAGACATTTTCAAAAAGAACTAGGACAAGATAGAATTCATGAGGCTTTGAAACATTGTTACTGTGTTTGCGAGACTGAAAGATATTATGAGAAATTCATAATGACATTAACGTATCATGAAAGTTGTCTTGAGAACATCTCCTTTGTACACCTGAATTTAATGGTAAGTAGCACGAAGATCCAGTCAAGAAAAATAGTTCACTCGATGTAACTCATCAAGCAACTCCTCCACTAACAAAATTGATAATTTATTCTTTATTGTACACTGATTAATGGGCCATATAACCCACACAAATTTCAAGGGCCATCTTTTTTCTTAATAAGGATTACCATCAAGGGGAAATGGCTAACTCTGTGTCTAATTATTCCTTGATTCATCATCTTTTCTACAAGCTCTTAAATCTCTTCTTTCTAAATCCTCAAAGTGATAGGATTTTAAGTTAACAGGTTTGTCGCCCTCAATAACAGTTAATCGTTGATCATGGAACCTATTAGGAGGTAAGCCCTTAGAAAAACCGTAAACTATCCATCTAACAACAAATTGAATTGAGTTTTTTCTTCCTCTAATAGCTAGCAATCCTTCAAATCTACCCTCTTTGATAGAAAATTAATGATATTACATATCTTTAATTTTTGTTGACTTTTCTCTTAAATTATTAAAAAATTGCATAACACATCATTTATCTTCCATAACCTGGCCAATTTCTTTTATAGAACTCCCTTCATATCCTTTATCTCTTCAGTATGCAACTCTGATTTTCTTCCCTGTCACTAAAACTTCATATTACCCTTTTGGTAATTACAAAGGATATCATTGAGAGATAATAAACATTGCGTACCTATGACCATGTCACTTCCTTTAATTTTAACCACCAATTCGTCTATTGTAAAAATTTAGCCATTCATTCTCCATCTGAACTTTTTATACAATTGATGACATGAAATATGGAGGTCATCCCCTCACTAATGGTAATGGGTCTAATCTTCTCCTATTGTTAATCATCCTTCCTCCTATAATAAGTCTTTATCTATGAAATTAGGTGTGTTTATACCATCTATAAGCGTATGTATGGTTCTGCTGTTAACGTGAGCATTAAATCTCATTTTGTAATAGTTCAATGCGCCCATACCAGACATTACTTAAAATGATATGGATAGTTGATTTTCTTCCTCTATTCCCACTTCCTCACATTGATCTTCTTTCTTTTAGCCATGCACATTTAAAAATTTCTTTCTTACATTTATGGCCTGGTATGTACTCTTTGCAGCAGAAGCATAACCTTTTTAGCTCGCCTCTCATCCAACTCTCTGCTTATAGTTGTTTTCATACTCTTTGGCTCTGCACTGTTCTCTTTTCCCACATTCATTACAAGACGTGGCAGTTTACCTGACAGCCTCTTAAAAGATTATTTTGAAATAAAGCTGCATAAGAATTCTTAAGCGATCATTAAATCCTTAGCAATGCAACTTATACATCTCATGCTTCATTGTTGATTCATATACCTATTGTAGGGTTCTAAGGTTCGAAATCTTTTCATGATATTTCGTTTATTGTCTCAGTCCCTTCAAAAACAAGCTAAGTATGGTTCTGATATGACTAGTTTGTGCAATAACATATCAAATTTTGCATTGTATTCTTTAACATTTCCTAGTTGTCGGAGCTCTTTAACTAGCCAATTGGGTGTTCCAACATAACATCTTCGAACTGTAGTTCTAACACCAAAATCTGTTCCCCTTAATAGCGCAGTTACATGGTTAATTTTTCTTTTAAGTGTAACTCATGCCATGCCAAAGTCTCCTTCTAGATGCATCGCAACTAACCCAACGATAATTCCTATAGATATTTGATCCAAGCTAAAGCAATTCTCACACTTAAATATCTATGCTCACAACCCTTAAACTTTAAAAATAGAAAAGTCAATCCTACTAAATTGCATAGGAATGTTATATTGATCTGTATATGCTCCTTAAATACCGTACTTCAACACTCGGCCATTCATATTCTCTCCTCCGACTTTTCTTGTACCATTCTGCCAATGACTGTACAAAATCCACCTCCTTCTGCTCTTGAAGGCTTCTTTTATGCTGAAACTCCATTTCTTACATATGATTTCTGATTTTTTTCCCCCTAAATTCTCCTTCATTCCTAAGATGTTTCCGTGGCCATTTTTGGAAGCGACTTTACAACTAAAATCTATGGTTTGACACCAAATTTGATAGTAGTCAATTTTTAAGCTACAATTTAACGAAAGTTTGATCAATTTAAACAATCAGGAATCAATCAAAAAATGTGGAAGTTAGGTAAATAAAGGAAAGAAGAGATTAAAAAGATGATTAAGAGAGAACATATAAAAGAAATAGTTGTTTCCTCTTGCTTCTATCAATAAAAGGATGTTGATAAACCATGCTGTGTCACGCCATTTTTTCTATGACATGCTGGTTTCTGCCTAGTTTATAGCTCCAGCTTACAAGTACTACAATGCAATTTGATGGATCATTTTAATAATAAACAGTATTTAGTAAAAGAAAAGGATAAGAAGTAGACATGCTATCAAAATAAATATAAGATGCACTCAAGAATTTGTTGATTAAGTTAACCTTGTCACAAGTTCAAAATCTTATGTACCCTAATCCCTCAAGACTTTACACATCTTTATCTTAATCCTAGTGTTTAACTTTGGCATAAATGTGCACCTTTTGTGTATTTGATACATAAACTTTTACTAACTGGTTTTTTTATGACTAAGAGAAATGGAACATAAGTAGTTCGAAGATCCCATTTATTAATGCAAATTTCTTGTCAAGATAGGAAGAACAAATATTCTGGAAACTATAAGAGGAAGAGTTTGGCCTAGGTGAAAATCACCAATTTATTATATCTATGACTAATCGTAGCTCTAAGTTGACCTTAAAAGTCTACCCAGCCTACTGTCGACCAATTATATTACCCACGCATTTATCTTGTTGGCTATCATTTAAGATGTTTATCTGACTATTTGGACAGTCCCAGGAATGAAAGGACATAATAACAATAATTCATACTAGAATAACCTTGTTGGTTACAGTGCATTTGTTTGGTTATGGTGCCTATCTTAGTTCTTATTTTCATTTATAATCAAGCATAAACTTCTACTGTTTGAGGAATATAAAGGTTCTTACAAGGTGACCAAGGGATTGGCTAAGAAGTATGGCCATCTAAGAGTTTCTTGACACTCTAATTGTTGAGAACTACTTTAATGGTATGAGTATTAGAGCTACGATGATTCGATTGAGGCCATTGGTTGAGGGTATGAAAATATTTAAAGATGATTTTTATTAAATTTTGTTTTGTGGTTAGTTATGGTAATTTTACAATACTACAACTCTTGCAGATGATTTTGCTTCTTTTTATTCATCTTCAAGAACATAAAATACATTTATATAGAAACCAAAAGATAATTCTGGAGGTTTAAGGAATTCTAGACTTTATTAAACAATTATAAATTCCTAATTCCAAATAGCTAATTCAAAGACTTATTATGGTTCCAAGGATAACTACAAATTACTTCTTAACAACCCCTTTTAATTTGTAATTTTTAAGAAATTCTTGAACTGGACCAACTTGTCTGAAATGATAGCCTTCATGAAAATGTCATTTGGTTAATCTTTAGTATTACTAAACTTTAAAAAAATTTCATTTATACTTACCATGTCTGTTATGAAATATTGAAGTATCTTAATATGCTTTGACTTTGCATGAAACAAGAATTTTAGTCATAGAAATAACTAGCCTATGATCACAGAAAATTATTAAAAGCTTTAAGATATCTTATTACAAATATGATAGGATTCTCCTCAACCATATAGCTTCACATATTCCTTCACTTAATGCGACATATTCTACTTTTAATGAAGATAATGCAATACTTCTTTACTTTTTTGAACTTTATGAGATCGATTTTCTTCCCCAAGAAAAATAACCAGATGTGCCTTTTTCTATCGTCAAGACTACTAGTCCGATCACTAGTACAATAAGCTATCTTGAAATTCATTTCTTTCACATACTTAATCATGTAATGTTTTATACTTTGTAGATACCTTAAATCCTCTTTACTATTATGAAGTGAAGTTTACTCAGCTTATTCATATATCTGGAAGCCAAACTAACAAAGTGTACAATATCTAGTCTTGTGTTTGTCACATATATTAGAGAGCCAATAAAACTTCAATATATTTTTAGTAAACATTTTTCACCATAATTCTACTATAATTTTCATTGATTACTACAGGCATCGTAGATGGCTTGTAATTCTCCTTGTGAAATCTATTTAACAAGTCCAAAATATTCTTCCCTTAAGAGATGAAAATATCTATTTTTATTGTTTCACTTGTATGCCAAGGAAGTACTTTATAAGTCTAATATCTGACGTGACACTCTCCTTCATATTTTTTAAAAGCTTCTATAATCTCACCACTTTTTTCTTATGTGAATTATATCATCAATATAAGCATACATTCAAAAAATCAGTACCTTCTTTCATGATATAAAGTGACGATTCACATGGACTTTTTTGGAACTTGTTTTGATGAAAATAGGAATTGATCTTATTGTTTGATGTAAACTTCTTATAATTCTCCATTAAGAAATGCCAACTTCATATCAAGCTAAAATACATTTAATTCCAATTATATTGCTAAAGTAAGAAACAATCTAATTGTCACCATATGAACAATTGGTGAAAATATTTTATTGAAATACACACTAGGCTATTATAAGTAACATTTAGCAACTAGTTATGTTTTATTTTTTGTTAAGGGGTATGCCATATTGTGAGTTGTCTTTGGATTCTATTTTCTTTGAAATAGTGAAGAAAATGATTGTAAATGGACTCTCCTCTATAATTAGTTCTTAGTGTCTATATTTGATATCTGCTTTGCCTTTCTATTAGAGCTTTAAATCTTTGGAAGTAAGAAAATGAATTTTATTTTTTATGAAGAAAATTAATCTAAATAATTCTAGTGTAATGATAAACAAAAAGTAAGAAATATCTACTATTACTCAATGATGGTGTAAGAGTTAGGCTGTCTGTATTTGCATAAACAAGATCTAATGGAGTGTATGCTCTCCAAGCTGTATTCGAAAAAAAATGTCGATGCATCCTCCTATAAATGCATCCTTTACAAACTTTGTTTTCTTGTTCTATTGGGAAAAGACCAATGACCACATTCTTTTACTTTAAAAGTTAAAGTCCATTTAAGTTTTAACTTTATGAATCATCAATAGTCTCATTTCTTAAAACCATATTATGATATTTTTTCATTTGGAAAGGAAATTTTATTATTTTGATTCATATTTACTACTACCATGTTTTTATTTTTTTTCCTTATAAAAACTCTCATAACAATCTTTGTTAAAAACAAGTTTATATCCATTTTTCATTATTTTTCCAACACTCAAAAAGAATACGAGTGATATTAAGAGAGCAAACATCTTAAATATGTTTGTCTTTACCTTCTTTGAAATTGAGAGCAACAATACCTCTTCCTTTTATTTTAAGTAGATTTCGATTACCAAGATCTGCTTAAGAAGAGAAGGACCTATCTAACTTCGTAAAGGTATTGTAATTTCAAAACATTTGGTGACTGCTAATTGTGTCATTTAGCTATATACCCTCAAATACCACAAGCGCACTGGTTGGATTGTGGTATAAGAGGTGTCGATCTCACGAAAAAGATACTAGCCTAATCCTAAGTCATATAAGGCTCAAAGAAAAGAATAAAAAGAAAAAAAAACTACACAAGTGAATACAGAAAGTAAATATGAGAAATTGATTCAAGAATTGTAAAGCAAAATTTTCAACAAGACAGAATTAAACTGAGCAGTCGCAGAGGTCACAATGGAAATCCATCATGAGAGTTAATCAAGTAATGAGAGAGGGGATTTTACTAATCATTAACGCTAATCTAGCCATTTATGTGTTTACGGAGTGTCAGTTCTAGACAATCATTGGTTTGATTACTTTCTCTCAAGTTATAACCATTAAAACCTAAATTGTAAACCCTAATCAAATTATGGAACTTGCAATCTCTCAATTCACAAATTACCCACAAATCTAATTAGTTAGAAAACTTTCTAATAAACAATCAGGCCTTGCACGAGATCTCTCTCCATGAAATTATCGAATAGATTGATTAAGTGGTCAATTAAATTGCCTAACTCTCTATAATCTGATCTAATCATTTTTATCTAGCTTACCCTCTCGGTTTGTTACCGAAACATGCAAATACATTAATCAATAACAACACCTAAACCAATAAACACAAAAAAACTAAATTAACATTAACTCAAAGTAAAATCTCAAAGTAGAGTTTAAGACATTATCAACAATCCGAAATACATTTCTATACAATGCATCTCAACTTTATACATTTAAATGAAAAAGGAAATGAAGAGAAAATGGAACTTAGGTTGGACAAATTGGGAAGGCAACAGTGTTGAGATACCACCTGATCCAGGGAGCGGCGGTGTCGGGATCCACTTCTTCTTCGTCTCTATCTTCTTCTCTCTGTCTCTTTTCTTTTTCTCTCCCTTTAGGGTTTCCAAGAGTGGCTAAACGTAAAGCTCCTTTTCTCTGCCTCTTTATGTTGTTTAAATAGCTTTTTATGTTTTGGGTAATCCTAGGATTTTTTTGGGATCCAAAAGATCTGAAAAGTCCTTCAAAACGTGAAGTTTGTAAGTGTCTGCGCGTTTGTTTGACATAGGCCACAATTGTTGCCCAGATCTGAGCCTTATATCATGATCGTGGCCACAATCATGGGCTATTGTTTTGGCCCGAATGTTTTCCAAAACTCCACCGTTCTTCAATATTGACCCTGAAACACATGCAAACACATCAAGGTACCTAAAAATATATAATATTTAAGCACAAAGCTTGTACTAACCCATAAAACACTTAAAACACAAATAATTAACAAACTAACATAATGATAACCTAAACACATAACTAAATGATCGAATTAGCAGCTAAATACATATCAAACTATTCCCTAAAACATGATGCAATTACACTTATCAATATCCCCATACTTAAATGTTTGCCTATTCTCAAGCAAACAAAACAACAAACAACACAAAAACACAAAGCACACAATGCAATAATAAAGGCAATGACTTCAACTTCACAAAACAAATTTAACTCTAAACATATTTTTCAAGTCATTCTAACTTATTAATAAGCGAAATTTGTGTCTAAACACCTTGGACTAAATATACAAACTAATCAAAATTTTAATATTGAGTCTATTTACCCCCATCACTTGCACACACACATTGATAATTATTTAGTTAAAACAAAAGTGTAGCTATTCCTCAGTAGCTAGTCACAAAAAATCAAGCTACTAACAAGTTTGGTAGGTTTTTATTTGAAAACATTCTTTTTGTTGATTTTTCTTTAAGGATATGAACCTGGTCTTTTCATGTGGAGGCAAACATTTATGATGAATGTCAATTTGGTTACTCAACTAAATGCCTATTTTGATGGACTTTTGGGAGGTCAATAAGTAATTTTTTTCACCACAAAAGCTTTTTTTAAATAAAAATAAATATTTGACTGTAAAATAAAAACGCACTTCTTTAATAGATGTGGCTTTTTTGGTAGCCAAAATGCAGCTTTTTAAGAAACTTAAATTTGGAGCTTCTAAAAAAAGCCTCTCAATTGGCTTTTTCAGGTGGAATTTTTACGTCAATTAATAAGCCTTTTTTAGTCCCTTTTGCCCTTATGTTTTACACATAATTCTCACAATATCTACAAATCTATCTTTACGTTTATCTTGCAATTCCATCTTCTCTATTACAATAAAATGCATAATTTATTATGTATTTAACTATTTCCTCAACTTGAATATTTATTTTGGTTTTATGTAATATTATTTGGCTTTTTATATGTTTTAATATTTATTTTGATATTAGTTTTACTTATGTTATAATCCATATAAAAGATTTGGTTGAATATATTTTCATTTATATTTCATATGATTTAAAATTATATGATAATTAATATATTGTGCTTTGCATATTGTTTAATATACTTTAAATAATATTTATACGCATAAATAATTTTATTACAAAATAAAATAAAGTTAAAATTAAAAGTATTTTTCATTTTTATATTGTCAAATAGTTTACTATATGAAACTCTTTCAAAAAAGCTCTATGTTAAATGACAACCAAATAGTTAACTGGTTTTTTAAAAAAGTTCTTCTCATAAAAGATCTACAGAAAAAGCTCTACTAACAAAACTTCTACTGGTATAAGACCAACCAAATAGAGGCTAAGTTATATTGTTATTAACCTACATGGTTAGAATGTCATTATAGCCTTTTTATGCGAAGGCACACATTTGTGATGTGTGTCGATCCAATTACTCAGCTACATCACATTCTCAACTGGTTATTAGCTCTATTTATTACCCAAAGGCCAATGGAATGGTTATTTTAGTTAAATTGATACTTTTGTTTAAACAGAAAATTTTGCCTACCTTATTGCTTTAGCTAATCATTCTTATGAAAATGTACTAATAATGCCACTTATTTGATTGACCTAAAATTATAAATGAGTATGGCAAATTCCTAGGGTAAATGGACTAATATCGTATCCTAATTAACCTTTAACCATCATAATTATCCCTAAGTAACTTAGGTTACTAATTTCATAAGCTAATAAATCTTCGCAACCTGAAAGGATATGTTTAAGGCTAAATCTATCCCGTTAAGACCTAGCCATTGACGCATTCACACAGTTCACAATATGTAACCTAAATACACAAACATAACAATAGGTAAAATTCACACTCAAAGAAAAACACACTTCCCCACATTTGAACATCACATTATCTTCAATGTGAGAAGGGTACACAAACACATCAAAGGAAATAAAACACAAAATACAAAAAACATAAGAAGAAAATAGTAACAAAAATGAAAAGAGAAGGGTTATAACACAAACTCATCAGGGTGATTAAGATGGGGATGGTGTCAAAGATGGAGACCCAATGCGTTCGACACCGACCTGGGTTCCCTTTCTTATACTTAATTCAAAGAGAATAAAAGAGTTAGCAGTCCAACCATTCCACATCATTGCAAACTTATTTTAAAATTTAAAACAAACCTAACTACATGATAGGATTGACTTATCTTATATTTTCTTATGCATTACATGTGATTTCAATCCTATTTTACTGGTAAAATGCTCAATTTGTGTTCAATTTGTGTTGACTATTAGGTTAGATTTATTGATATATTTTTGAGTCCAAAAAGACAAGGTTTTCTAAAACAAATTGGAGCACATGTCTTTTTCATGTTTAAGGCATGAATTAATTTTTTTTTATAAAAAAAGATCAAATGTCATGTGCTGCGTTTCATGCAGCAATGCAGCAACGTGAAACGCAGCAGCGTTCATGCTACTGCGTTGCATTTCACGCAGCGTTGTTGCGTGAAACGCAGCAACCAACGCTGCTGCGCAGCGTTTTTATAAAAACGCTGGAGAGTTAATGCATGAGGAGGGTTTTTAACAAGCATATTTATTGGTCTTGTCAAGTTACAGTAACGAAGGGAGAGCAGTGCGGCGCAGGCAACAAAGGGTTTTAACACAATTTTAATTGTCTTTTCAGCTGCAGTCACAGGAACGAGGGGAACAGTGGCGGCACATGGAGACAGTGAAGAAAGGAAGAAAATGTCTACAGTGCCGACGCAAAATATAACGCACGAGGCTGGAAGATTTTAAAAACACTCAACCTTTATTTGTCTTGTCATAGGCTACACTGGTGACATTTGGAGACACATAAACAAAGCATAAAGTGCGGGAGACATGGAGCTGCCAGAGATTAATTAATCCTTCATTTTAGCTGTCCCACCGTGAGTATTATTATTGCAATATATATATGACTCATCTTTGGAGCATAAAAATGAAGATGATAGGCTATTTTCCGATACCAGTTTAATGGGGATATCGACGCCAAGTCACGGTTAAGCTATTTTTGTCATTTTAAAGTTGTGATTTATTTTCAGATTGTTGTGTTGTTGGTATTGTTTCGGATGGTTTTGGATTTAATGATCTTAATATAATATTTTGATCATTTTATTTCGAACCTATTGCTAAAATATTAATTGTAATCCGTAATCGT
>JANVCQ010000002.1:31266734-31290808 GCA_025531925.1 Erythroxylum plowmanianum
CCTGCGTTCGAGTTGTGACTCACGCAGTGAACCAAAGAGGACAATACCTGGAGTGATGGCGGTAGGGGCCGGGGCCCCACATATTGACACATCAGATGATTGTTCAACCTTTTCCTCTACGGATATTCTTCCTATTGATCAAGGTTTTGCTTACATTTCAGACGAAACATGTTCACTCTTGCTTCATCTGACTATAAGCTCCCTATCAGACTTTGCTTTCGGTGTAAAACCTATATCCACTTCAGCTTCAATCTTGATTCCCATTTTATGAATAGTAGAGGCATTAATAACACTCTTCACATTTATCTTGACTCTATTTTCTCTATCAAGTAGGATTCCAGATTCTTTGAAGAATCTTGTCAACAACATACTTTAAGGTAAAGAGCTATAATCATCCTCCTTAGACTTTATCATGTTCTCCAAAATCAAGAACAGAAGATTAATGGGATGGTGAGTAAGTAGATGAAACAAACAGTGTTCATCATTCATTGTCACCAGGTCTTTTGAGCCTACTCTTGGTATAATATAGTGGATAAGAAGTGAATGAAGAACCCTAGGCTTCAGAACGAGGGTTAAATACTTCTTGACTCCTAGATTACTGCATCCATATAGTTGTTGATTGATGTGAGCTTTATCTATACAACCTTGAGCGATCCCTTTTGTATTGCTAAACAATTTTGCTCCAATACATGGACACCCAATAGCCTTCTTGATAGAATCTTGTGTGACTATTACCGACAACCCATCTACCATCAATACTAAGGTGTTGTCCACCATTTTTGCATTCTTCCACAACTCATATATTTCATTCAAATATACCATCTCGTGGATGTTGAAGAAATTTTTCCAGCCAGTTGCTTCAATTTTTAGTTTGAAGTTCATTTGGATTTTCTTCAAGGAAGTGAAATCGATTTGTCTCCTATAGACAAGAGATTTTGACATTCTTAATCTGTAACAAATAGATACTAAACACATAAATGTATTTCGATTATTGAAGCGAGCTTAGTATAAGAAGATAAAGATATGAAATGAGAAGAACTTGAAGTTTAGAGCAGAGTGTTGAATAGTCTTTGTTGAGAGCGTTAAACAAGTCAATTTTGAAGTTTTTCAAGAAAATTCTAGAGTGTAAGGTGTTTTAGAATCTTGAGAAGATTTACTTCTTATACATACTCTTGAAAAGTTACCGTTCATAACTTACCGTTACTATTTTACTTGAGAACTCACAATTTTTCAGCTTCTTCTAGTTGAATTGTTTAGGTTTTAGAGTGTCAGATGAATGGTCATTTAATATTACCATATTCAGATTTTATCTGATTTCATTGAATCTGTCGTCACTTAAGGGTTTAGCGAAGATATCTGCCCATTGTTGATTCGTCTCAACAAATTGTAGATTAATGATCCCTCTCTGTACATAGTCTCTTATAAAATGATGTCTAACTTCAATATGCTTTGCCCTTGAATGTTGTACTGGATTCTTTGAGAGAATAATAGCACTTGTGTTGTCACAGAAGATTAGAATCTGATCTTATTGGATAGAATAATCTTCTGACTGATACTTAATCCATAACATCTGTGAACAACAACTTGTAGCTGACATGTATTCAGCTTTTGTAGTAGATAAAGCAATTGAACTTTGCCTCCTGTTTGACCAAGAAATTAGATTATGACTAAGAAAGTGACAACCTCTACTTGTACTCTTTCTATCAATCCTATCTCTAGCATAATCAGTATCACAGTATCCAATTAACCTAAAATCTTTACCTTTCTCATACATTGAGCAAATTAATGAGATTCTCTAAGATATGCTTGAAATCTTGCACACAAACAAACACTAAACAATATATCAGGTTTGCTTGCAGTTAGGTAAAGCGAAGAACCAATAATTCCTCTAAAAAGAGTTTGACCAATCTTCTTACCAGCTTCATCCTTAGATAAGAGGATTCAAGGATGCATAGGAGTTGACATTGGTTTGACATTCTCCATTTTATATTTGACTAAAAGTTCTTTGATCTATTTTTGTTGGTGGATAAAAATCTTTTCTTTAGATTGTTTAATTTGTAAACCAAGAAAGAACTTTAATTCACCAATCATACTCATTTCAAATTCACTTTTCATAAGATTTTCAAAACTTGAACATAATTTCTTAGAAGTTGCAACAAAAAAGATATCGTCTATATAAATTTGTTCAACTATAAGATCATTTTTAATATGTTTTATAAATAAAATCGTATCTTCTTGACCTATAATAAAGTCATTTTTAATCAAAAACAAACTCAGATGATCATAACAAGCACGAGGTGCTTGTTTTAATCCATACAAAGCCTTATGAAGTTTATATACATAGTCTAGTTTATCAATGTCTTCAAAACCAGGGGATTGTTTTACATAAACTTCTTCATCTATAAATCCATTCAAAAAACCACTTTTCACATCCATTTGAAACAGTTTTATATCATGAAAAATAGCATATGCAAGCAAAATCCTAATAGCTTCTAGTCTAGCTACAGGAGCATATGTTTCATTATAGTCTATTCCTTGTTATTGATTATACCCTTGAACTACTAATCTAGCTTTGTTATGGTTTACTTTTCCTTATTCATCTAGTTTATTTTTAAATACCCATCTGGTTACTATGATAGATTTATTGGATGGTTTAGGGACTAGAGACCAAACTTTATTCCTTGTAAATTGGTTTAACTCCTTTTGCATAGCTAAAATCCAAGCTTTGTCTTGAAGAGCTTCATCAATTTTCTTAGGTTCTAATTCAAAAACAAAAGCTACATTTACCTCTCTTATAAATTTAGACCTAGTTCTCACTCCATCTGATGTTTCTCCTATAATCAGGTTTTCTGGGTGAAAAGATTTATACTTCTAGTCTTTTCTTAGACTAAAGTTTTCAGAGATATATTTTACCTTATTAGGTGGGTCATCTGGTGGTGACATGTCTAGATTATTAACTAAAGGAGTAGATAGAGTTTCATCATTAGAATTGTCTCTAATATCTAAATGAGAATCATCATCAAATTTTACATACATAGACTCTTCAATAGATTTAGAAACAATATTATAAACTCTATAAGCTTTAGAAGTAACTGAATAACTTAGAAAAATTCTTGAATTGATCTTAGAATCAAATTTATCCAACTTTTCTTTTGTATTCAATATAGTGCATTTGCAACCAAAAGGATGGAAGTAAGATATATTTGGCTTTCTTCCTTTCCATAATTCATATGGAGTTTTATTTAAAATAGGTCGCAACAATACTCTATTTTGAATATAAAAAATTGTATTTATAGCTTCTGCCTAGAAATACTTATGAAGATTCATTTCACAGAGCATAGTCCTTGTGAGTTTTTTATTTTCAAATTCTCCACCATGATCACTCCTAATTCCAGCAATAGAGATTCCTTTTTCATTTTGTAACTTTTTGGATAAAACTCTCAAACATTTAAGAGATTCATCTTTTTTTGATAAAAACAATATCCAACAAAATCTAGTAAAGTCATCAACAATTACGAGGCCATACTTCTTTCCACCTGGACTTAATGTTCTAGTTGGACCAAACAAATCTATATGTAATAACTCTAAAGGTCTAGACAAAGTTACAATATTTTTAGACGAAAAAGATGTTTTAACTTGTTTTCCTTTCTTGACAACTTTTTACAAAAAGAAACCTTTGTTAAAACTTATCTTTGGTAATCCTCTTACCAAATCATGTCTAACTAACTTGGAAATATGTTTAAAAATAACATGACCTAGCTTTTTGTGCCAAATTAGCTCTTCCTTGTTTGTTGATATAAAACATAAAATATTTTGACTTTTTAAATCGTCTAAGTTAATTCTATAGAGATTATTTCATCTCTTGGCAAAAAAGAATATGGAACCATCCTTGTTTTTAACTACACAAGAATTTTGATTAAAGGATACTTCAAAAACAGAATCACATAATTGACTTACACTAATTAGATTATGCTTTAAGCCTTCAACTAGCAGAACATTATCAATAGACGAAAAAGAATCTTTACTAATTTTGTCGATTCTAACTATTTTACCCTGCTGGTTATCTCCAAAAGTTACTGATCCTCCTTACTTATGATAGAGGTCTAGGAACATAGAACTTCTTCCTGTCATATGTCGCGAGCAGCCACTGTCCAAGTATCATTGGTGATGATTGCTTTTTCCAAGAAAGGAGATCTACAATATATATTATATCTTTCTTAGGTACCCATATTTTCTTAGGTCCTTTGGAGTTAGCCTTACAATTTTTCATCGAATAATAAGAATATTGTTTCTTTTTATTTCTATTAGGAACAAAACTCTTATTATAAAGAACATTACTATTATTAAAACCTAAACCGCTCTTATCATTTGGATGTCTATATCTTCCAATCATATCATTAATCCTTTTTATACTTTTTGTAAATGTTGATAAATCTACTGAGAGATTGTTAATCCTTTGTTTTAGTTAATTAATTTCCTCAAATCTACCTACAGTTATTTTCTTTTTCATATCGTCTACTTTTTTCTTAAGGTAGAAGTTTTCTTTTTCTAAAAATTCTATGTTCTTCAAATTTTCAGCAATTTTTTTTCAATATCATATATTGTTTTAAGATAGCATTTGAATCTTCTAACAATTCTAAATAAGCATCCTGGAGATCATCAAAGTTAGAAATTATCTCATCATCGCATTCCCTTTCAGCTACCATGCATATATTTGCTTGCTCTGATGTTTTTGAGTCAAATTCAGATGCAGTCGAATCTAGATCTTCCCTTGTTGCCATCATGTTTTCTTGACTTTTCTTTTGTTTTCTTTTAAACAACAGGCATTTAGACTTGTAATGTTCTGGTTTATTGCACTCATAGTAGACGATAAAACTTTTCTCATTCTTCAAATCATCTTTGATATTCTTTTTAAAAGAGAATTCTTTATTTCCCTTTGATTTCTTTTTCCACATCCTCCTATCTTTCTTGAAATGAAGGATAGTTCATCATCATCTTCACTTGAATCTTGATCAGATTCACTAGCATCATCATTCTTGATTTCTTCAATCTTTAATGCTTCTGAAGATGTGCTTCTATTTTTATGTATCTTCTGATTCTTCTAACCAAACTTTAATGCAATAGATTTATTTCTTCTAGGTTTATCTTCTGCATCAAGCTCTACTTCATGAATTTTCAGTGAAACAAACAATTCATCTAGCTTCAGCTTACTTAAATCCTTGGCCTCTTTTATTGTCATTACTTTAGGTCCTCATCATTTTCGAAGACTTCTAAGAATCTTTCTGACATGATATTGAATATCGAAGATTCTCCCTAAACCTTTAAGTCCGTTAACAATTATTTGGAATCATCCAAACATTTGATCAATAGTCTCATCATCTTTCATCTTGAATAGCTCATACTGATGAACAACAATACTAATCTTGGATTCTTTCACCTAATTTGTGCCTTCATGTGCAATGGCTAATGTGTCCCACATTTCCTTTGCAGATTCACATCCATGAACCTTATCATATTCACTTTTACTTAGAGCAGAACTTAAAAAGAAATTGGCCTTTAAGTTTAATTGAAAGCAAGCTTTCTGATCAGCTTACCATTTGCAACGAGAGATGTTATTTGCTTTGTTGTTTGTTGGTGTATATGGACTATTTATAATTATATCCCAAAGATCAATATGTGTGGATTCTATAAAGAGCCTCATCCTATCCTTCCAATAATGATAATCTTCACCACTGAATGCAGGAGGTCCTGTGACCGAGGCACCTTCTACTATAAAAATATGTGATTCAGCCATAGATCATAGTCCTCACTTTGTAACAATGTTTCTTGGAAACTTTGCCCTGATACCAACTGAAGTAAATCACTTGTTAATATAGAAATCATGTATAATATGTAGAATACACAAGAAGGGGGGTTGAATTGTGTTAAATCATTTAAGATATTAATTTTTATAATCTTCTTGATTTTGTTTAGAAATTCAGACAATTACAAAACAATTCACTTAATTTCATGAATAATGTAACAACGAAAATTATTATCTATTCTTCTAATAGTAAGAAAATTAAAGAGATTAGGGTTAGAGATTATGACTTCGTGATTTATACTAGTTCAACCCTTAACCTTAGGCTACGTCCAATCCTCAAAGTTTGTTTGAGATTTCATTATACTCTTCAATGTTACAAGCATTATTTTTACACTTGCAAAGCCTCTTCAGGTCTCTCTTATAATGTATTCTTTATTTGCTTCCTTAGCCTCTTCAGGCTCTAGCCTTTCATTCGCTGATATTGTTTGGGCTTTAACTTATAGATGTATTTGCTCTCTTTCTTTTGCACTTGAGTACAGAGTTTCTCTAAGTAAGTTTTGTACAATAAGATTTTCTCTCTTATATTGTTGTTATTTTTAGTTTACGACTATAACTAGTATTTATAGCCTAAATCTTCAACTGTCTTCTTGAGAAATCCACTTATTGAATCTTTTAGAAATCGTTATTAGTTGAGTCCTATAACTAACTCCAACTAACTAATTGACTGGCATTCTAGAATATTTTTCAATTGCATCGTCTGTTGTTATACTTCATCTGGTGTTATGCTTCCACTAATGTTGCGCTTGAGTCTAATGTATCATCTTAAGTTGACCTTGAGTCTTATATACCGTCTTAAGTTGATTATTATTATTTGGCTATCATCAAAATTAATAGAAGAAGTGAAGTCTTCTTGACTTAACAGAGACTTCATATATTTAAGCTCTAAGCTCTACATAAACTAATCCAAACCACACAATGAATATCCAACATTTGATTAAACCATTATCAAGTATGTTCAACTACAAATTATTAATCCTAAACCTAGGAATTCATAAATCATAGCTAAACCATGGATTAAGCTACCCCCCTTTTAAGCTCACTGAACTCTAGCCACTGCCACATCCTCAAGAGGAAGGAAACACCTAGCCACGTATAGCTCTAAGAAACTTCATAATCGAGAAGCAATCAGAGGCATCTATGGTAGAAGTCGACGGTGAAAAATGGAAGAAATATGAGATGGATATGAGAGAATACGATGGTGTGATAGTGGGCAAGATGATGGAATGAATGAATGAATGTTGGCCCCTTCCTTCCCATTTTGTATGTTATCTTGAAATACGTTTTTTTCATAAATTGGTTGCTGGTTTAAGTTTGAAAAGTTGGTTAAATTTCCAAAAATGGTTCGGGTCTAGTGCTAGTTTGAATGTTTCACCACAGTGAAAGGATGAGTTCGCCGTGGTGAACTTTTCCCAAAAGATTTCTTCAATAATTTTTTGATTTTGCTGTGACGAAAATATTATCCTAGCCGCGACGAACTTTTCCCGAAAGGCATCTGAAAAAAATTTCTAATTTTTCCATGGTGAAACATTATCTCACCAAGGCGAACTTTGCCTATTGCCTTGTTAACTTGTGTTCTTGATCTTCACTCATTGACTCTACTTATTGAATGTCCTACAATGAAAAATAGTAGTTTGCAATATCAATTGTTCTAAAAATCAATTTAGTGCAATTACTAATTATTTATGACAATTTACCTTCAAACTACTTTAATTCAAAACAAGCACTCATAAGCTAAATTAAGCACAATATTAGATAATAAGAGCCAAAAAGTATAACAAAACCATGAAATTGTCACCAAAATATATAGGAAACTTGGGTTCAATCATTCCCACTAACTCTCCATTGATGTTGGAGGTTAGACGAAAGCCAAAGGGTATAAGAAACATCAATTTCTGTGCAAGTGTTGCATGAAAACAAGAAATTTTTTGGTAAGTGTTCATTATCTTCTCTCACTCTCTACAAACACTCTCTCAATTAACACATCACGAAGCTAGCAATTTGTGTGTGTTCTAGCCATTCTTCTTAAGAGGTTTCAGGCTTCTCTCTTTGCATGGATATCATTAGAGACGTCTTACTTTAGTTGTTGTGATTTATGCAACCCAAAGAGGTGAAGACAATGAAGAACGAAGGAGATTGTAAGGTATACATCTTAAGTTAATGTTTTGTAAAAGTTACATATAATGGCACTTGAAAGTTCTTGTCTTTTTAGGTTTTGTTTTATATTTCTACTATTTTTTTCTATTCTTGATGCATGTGATTCAAGTTCAAAACCCATCAGTGATATCGGAGCCATCTTGTGCCTATTAGATGTAGTTTCTATTACATATGCAATAGGATTGCATAGTTGTGACAGTTGACGTTTTGTTATTTGAAAATTTGAAATTAAATTTTTCATAATTTTCTTCCACTAATCTGCTCTTGGAATTTGATTTGGGAAAAATTATGTAAACATATTTAGAATGTGTCTAAACTTCTTGATTTTTTTCCAAAATTAATTAAAAAATTTTAATTAATTTTTCAAATAGTAAACATATATGGTCAGTTTTGTTGAAATTGATGGAACTATTTTGTTTGATAATTTTGTGTGTATGTTTCGGTTCAAGAACCATAAAAACATTTTTATGTGATGAAAATTTATTATTTTGATGTCTAATGCACGTCAAAATGAATTTTTTCAAAATTAGATTTTCGGAAAAAATTTAGATGTCAAATTTGTCATTTTTATGTGTCTAGGTGTAATTTTAGTTATTTTGATAATTTTGGGTGATTCCAAAATTATTTTGATTGACTTGAAATGATGTTTTGATGTTCTGGAAATTTTGATAAATTTTGGAAATCAATTTTGATTTAATTTAAGTGGAGCATTAAAATTTTTAGTATGACTAGAAAGTGGAATATGTGACAAAATTAAAGTGGTTAATTTTGACTTCAAATAATTAATTTTAAGGTGTATTATTTTTTGAATTAATTTCTAGAAATTGAAGTTTAATTTAATTCGATTAATATTAAATTCCAAATTGAAATGGTATGCAAAATTAAATTTAGTCAAAATTAAAATTAGTAAGCAATTTGATTCAAGAGTTGAATCGACTTCCAAATTTTAGGATCCATAAATTGTCAACCAAAACTTATGTGTTTAATTTGATGCATTAGAGAATGCATGTTAGGATTGTTTGGACTTGCATAATGGATGGTTATGGACTTAAGCCCAATATAATTGGGTTGTCCATATCATGCCATATAGTTATAGTTATAGTTATATATGTATATATGTATTATATATACAAGAAAATCATAGTTATATGAGACCTAAGTAGAAATCCCGCACTTAGAATGTTAAAACTAATGCCTTCTATTAATATGGTGAGAATCAGATTTCTTTTAGAGTTAGGGTTGCTTGGCAAACCTAAGCCCACTCTACAAGAATATGTTCGATCCACAAAAATATGATTTTTTAATTAATAGGTTGATTTTAACTATAAGCGTTGATTTGTTAGGCAAACCCAAGGTCAACATTGGAGGCTAAGTTGGGTAGTTTCTATGAGATGTACATGCATCAAAAGTTGATAACCCAATGTTAGTACACACATCAATAGTTGATAGCACTAGATTCGATACTGCATTATAAATGCAATTGATATGATCGATACCTACCAATTGACCTAAGGTGGCTTGTTGGGCAAACACAAGGTCATTCTTAGGGATATTGGATATTCACCCACTAGGAAAACTTCTATACAAGTTCTCCCGATTTCATATCAAGGTTTATGGACTCGTAAGAAAATAGTGAGAGCGATATTGTATGTTATTAAAATCCTAATTGACATGCATTTACGTACAGTCTATCGCTATTTCTCTCTTTGACATTAGGTTGCAAGAATCAACACCATGATCACTATTATGAACCTATGCTCACTTATGGAAGCTAATAAGTTAACTACACCCAACTTCCTAGACTAGCTTAGGAACCTGAGAATAGTTCTCAATTCAGAGATATTAGGTTATATACTGGAAGAACTACTTCTCGATCCCCCTACTATTAATGCTTCTAATAATGATTAGGGGCATAAAGAAAGCATCTTGATGATAGTGAGATGGTTAGCTGCATAATGCTAGCCACTATGTCACCAGAATTGCAAAACCAGCATGAGGCTATGGATGCTCATAACATAGTCTATCATTTGAGGGAGTTGTTTAATGAGCAAGCTAGGTCCGAAAGATTCAAGAGCTCGAGATTGCTCTTCTTCTTTAGGATGGTTGAGGAGACATCTCCAGTGCAATATGCACTAAAGATCAATGGATATTTTGAGACGTTAGCCTCCTTAGGTTTTATGATGGATCATGAATTAAATATAGACTTAATTCTAACTAGTTGATTGCTAGTCATTCATAGTTTGTGCTTAACTATCGGATGAACCAAATATCCACAATAATTCTTGACTTGATCAACTTGCTCAAAATAGTTTAGCCATCTATCGGCAAGGACAATAAGGCTGTGATGCTAGTGGACTCTTTTAGTTTAAGGAGGAAGAACCAAAAGAACAAGAAGTCCACAAGGCCTAAGGGAGCTGTGGCCAAGAAGAAAGCTAAGGAGACTGCCTTAAGGGAACATGCTTCCATTGTGGCAAGGATGGCCACTAGAAGAGGAATTGTAAGGCCTATCTTGAGTCATTAAAGTAGAAGAAGGCATTAGATGCCCTATCTACTTTAGGTATGTTTGTTATTAATATTAATACTATTTCTAATAATAGCATATAGGTATTGGATACCAGTTATGGCTCACATATATAAACTAATATACAGGGCCTTAGGAACAGTAGACAACTCAATAAGAGAGAGTCAAACTTGAGCATGGGCAATAGAGCAAGAGTTGTTGCATTAACCATAGGAACTTATGTATTGACACTCCCTAGTGGGCTTGTAATAGAATTGGATGATTGTTTTCATGTACCTATATTAACTAACAATATTATTTCAATTTCTAGTCTTAACAAAGTTAGTTTCCATTTCAATTTTAGTAAAATGGTTGTTATATTAGTTTGAGTGGAATGCTTTATGCTACGGATACATTATGCAATGAAACATACATATTAGATATGTTCAATCTAGTTTTAAATATCAATGACAAAAAAAGAAAAAAAAAGAGATAATGTGAAATCATCTTGCTTATGACATTGTCACCTTAGCCATATAAGTGAGAGACGCATGAATAAACTATACAAGTCTAGTATTTTAGGGTCATTTAATTATGAATCATATGACATATATGAATCTTACTTATTAGGCAAGATGACAAAGTTAACTTTAAAGGGAAAGGGTGAACAAACTACTGGGCTATTAAACTTAATACATTCAAATGTATGTGGTCCAATATCCACACTTGCCAAAGGTAGTTTCATATTCTTCATTACCTTCATCAATGATTATTCACGATATGGGTATTTGTATCTAATAAGATACAAATATAAGGTTTTTAAAGGTTTTTAAAAAGTTCAAAGAATTCAAAAATGAAGTAGAGAAACAACTTAGTAGAAGTAGTAAAACACTTTAATCAGATCGACTTGGTGAATACATAATACAATGGACTCCACCTTACACACCGCAACACAATGGAGTGGAAGAAAGGAGAAACCAAACCTTATTGGACATTATGAGGTCAATGATTGGCCTAGTAGATCTGCTAAAATCCTTTTAGGGATATGCACCTGAGACTACTTCTTATGTGTTAAACAGAGTCCCTTTAAAGTCAGTTGATATTGCTCTATATGAGAAGTGGACTAATATGAAACCCTATCTTTCTCACCTGAAAGTTTGGGGTTATCCAGCTTATGTGAAGCAGATTTAGTCAAATAAGCTAAAAGCTAAATCTGACAAATATCTATTTGTAGGATATCCTAAAGAAATGATAGGATATCAATTCTACAATATTTTGGAACATAAAGTGTTTGTTTCAAAGCATGTTGTCTTTTTAGGGAAAACTTTTCTTCTAAAAGGAGACAGTAGGAACAACGTTGAAC
Source organism: Erythroxylum plowmanianum (assembly GCA_025531925.1). Taxonomy (NCBI): domain Eukaryota; kingdom Viridiplantae; phylum Streptophyta; class Magnoliopsida; order Malpighiales; family Erythroxylaceae; genus Erythroxylum; species Erythroxylum plowmanianum. Next base: position 31,278,615 of record JANVCQ010000002.1, read on the forward strand.
TTATGGAAGTTCAAGATGCTCAAACAAATATAGATTAACTACCTGAACCCAAGACTGTTGTTCATAATGATGAAACAATAGTTCAATCTTATGATACACAAGAAGTTCGTAGGTCAAGTACGATACATCATGTTCCAGAGAGATATGGATTTCTCATAAGTAAACATAATGATGTATTGCTCATAAAAGATGATGAGCTCATTACCTACGAAGAAATTTTGAAGAGTTCAGAATCTGAAAAATGACTTCAAGTCATGAAATCTGAAATGGATTCCATATATGAAAACCAATTATAGACTTTGGTTGACCCACCTAAAGGGATAAAACCCATAGGATGCAAATGGGTTTTCAAGAAGAAAACTGACATAGAGGGTAATGTAGTTACCTATAAAGCTAAGCTTGTAGCTAAAGGTTATCGTCAAAGACAAGGAGTTAACTATGAAGAAACATTTAACCCAGTAGCCATGTTTAAATCTATTAGGATATTCTTACCTATTGTTACTCATTATGATTATGGGATATGACAAATGGATGTGAAAATAGCTTTCCTTAATGGGATGAAGAAAAGTTATACAAGTTTCAAAATTCCATTTATGGATTGAACCAAACATCCAAGAGTTGGAATATCCAATTTGATAAGATAATCAAAGAATTTAGTTTCTTACAAAATCTGGATGAACCTTGTGTGTATAAGAAAGTTAGTGGGAGTATAATCATATTCCTTGTGTTGTATGTAGATGACAAACCACTAATAGGAAACAATGTCTTAGCTTTACAATCAATCAAGATTTAGTTGTCCAAGAATTTCTCCATGAAAGACCTTGGAGAAGAAACTTTTATTTTGGGTATAAGAATCTATAAAGATGGATCTAAGAAGTTGCTTGATCTTTCTTAGTCTACATACATAGATAAGATGCTAAAAAGGTTTAGCATAGAGTAGTCCAAGAGAGGTCATCTTCCCATAATGCATGGTATAACACAAGATGAGAGGACTCGCATGAATTTGATCCCTTATACTTCGGCTATAGAATCAATCATGTATGATATGTTATATACGAGACTCAATGTATCATATACTCTAAAGGGTACGAGAAGATGTCAGTTAGATCCTAGAGACGGTCATTAGGTGGCTGTCAAGAATATCCTTAAGTACTTGAGAAGAACTAAGGATGTACTCTTAGTATATAGAGAAGGAGATTTTGTTGTAAGTGGGTGTATGACTCAAGATCCCAATCAAGATATGTTTAAATACTGAATGATGGAGTAGTCAGTTGGAAGAGTTCCAAACAAGAGACAACTGTAGATTCAACAACCGAAGTAGAATACATCGTCGCTTCAGAAGCAACAAAGGAAGCATTTTGGACTAAGAAGTTCATCATGGAACTTAGATTGGTTCCTATCATTTTTGACCCAGTACAATTGCATTATGACAACTATGGTGCCATAGTGCAAGTAAAGGAACCAAGATCTCATCATAAATCTAAAAATGTACTCAGATGATACCATTTTATAAAAGAAATCATTTGTAGAACTGATGTCAAGATAGAGAGAGTGCCCACTGATCAGAATCTTGCTGATCCTTTGACTAAGCCGATTCCTCAAAAGATATATGAATCTCATGTACTCTCCTATAGTATTAAATACAAAGACCATTGGCTTTAGTGTATGTAGGAGGTTGTTAGAGAAGTGCTCTAAAGGCAATCATCTTTAACACTTATTTTATAAATCATTTTTATTAATAAAAAGGCATTTTCATTAATTTGATGTTCATGTTCTTTATGAATTGATAGTGATCTTAAATCGAATTAATGAAGTCCTTGATACATTATATAGCATGAAGGAAATCATGATGAGATCATGGTAATTAGATGCCTATCATGTGTAATTATATTAGTACCTAAATTATCCCTAGTCATAGGATTAATAAAATGAGATATTATTAATCCAGACAGACTAGCGCATGTTATACTCCTTGATTAGATCAAGCAGTGGATCTCATAAGCTATAAGTATGATTAGAGTTAACATATAGATGCTTGCTAAGAGTAGTAAGTATATTGGCTGTCCTATCATGAGACAATTATATGGATAATCTATTCTAGTGTCAATGATATTCTCATTATAACAATGGTGTAAATATCCTTAGACTTGAGATGCTCAAGGATATCTTGGATACTAATCTTATATTTTGATCCATTCCTTGTTGCCTCTTAGAGGTTGCTCATAGGGTGGTCATTAGGTACAGCTTGAGGTATTTGAAGGCAACTGAGTAGCCAATAAAGGATTTACCACTCATGATAGAAGGAGATGATACCCACGGTCTCTTGTCAGGGTTATTAAATGGAAATCTTTAGCCATAGTGGCAATGTCATGAAGATAGTCTTCAGTGACATATCCAATTGAGTAATGAGCCTTATGGATAAGAACTAACATCACTTAGGCTAGATGTAGCGTAGTTGGTCTAGTGAGAGTTGACACTTTAACCATACTCTTAACCAAGTGGGGTATAGATGGTGAAAGGATGAATTGCACAGGAACATTGTGTATAGAAAGGTTTGTAGTCAAACCATTGACTTTTTAACCAATTAGGGGTCATGATGTGTTGCTAGATACTACTCATGTCTTTCTTAAATTAAGTGTTAATTTAAGTGGCTAACATAACTAGGAAACTAATAGGTCACTTGCATTAAAGATGCAAAAAATGAGTAAAATGGTTTTGGATAGGAATCCAAGATATGAGAGATGCATGACTAAGCTATACCAGTGTGGTAGATTAGGGTCATTTGATTGTGAATCATATGACAAATGTGAGTCTTACTTATTAGGTAAGTTGAAAAAATTACCCTTTAATAAGTAAGATGACAAAATTACCCTTTAAAGAAGTGGTGGAAGTTTTATTCTAAATTAAGTGGGATTAAAAACCACTTAATTCCCACTAACTCTCCATTGTTGCTAGGGGTTGCAAGAAGGCCAAAGGGTGTAAGAAACATCAATTTTCATGCAAGTGTTACGTGAAAAACAAAAGATTTTTTGGTGAAGTGTTCACCATTTTCTCTCACTCTCTACAAACACTCTCCCAAAGAATACATCACAAAGCTAGCACTTTGTGTGTGTTTTATCCATTCTTCCTAAGAGGTTTCAGGCTTCACTCTTCATGTGGATATCATTAGAGATGTCCTCCTTTGGTTGTTATGCTTATGACAACCCGAAGAGGTGAAGACAACAAAGAACGAAGGAGATTGTAAGCTACACGTCTTAAGTTAATGTTTTGTTAAAGTTACATCTAATGGCACTTGAAAATTCTTAGATTTTTGGGTTTTCTTTTATCTTTTTGCTACTGTTTTCTGTTTTTGATGCCTGTGATGCAAGATCAAAACCAAACACTAGTAGCCAGTTAAGAATGTGATATAGCTGAGTAACTAGGGGATATTCATCACAAAGGTTTGCCTTCACGTCAAAAAGCTATAATGACTTTCCAACCAAGGTATTTAATAAAAATATGGCCTAGTTAAGTAACTTGTTCAACATTCATCATAAATGTTTTCCTTTGCATAAAAAGGCTAGATTCATGTCAATAAAAATCAACAAAAATGGTATTTTGTCAAATAAACTTATCTATCTTTGTGAGTAGCTTAAATTTTCATGAAAAACTTACTTAGGGATAGTTACCATTTTAATTGACTGAGCAATCATCAATTTGTGTGTGCAAATGATAACGGTGAATAAACTTGACATTAGGGTCTTAATTAGTATGTATTTTCAATTCAAAGTACTTAGACATATGTTTCACAAGTTAATATGTTTGAACAACTTGAGAAATGGTGTTTGTAGATAAATTTATTTCGTAAAGTTTAATGTTGTTGTCCTATTATTGCATAAGTGTGTATGTTGTGTTTTGTTGTTTTTGTTTATTGCTTTGTTTTTGCTTAAAGATAAGCAGAAGTTTGTGTGTGGGGATCTTGGTATTAATAGATTGCGAAATGTTTTAGTGGGTAGTTTAGTATATGTTTAGTATTGAATGTTTAGGTTAAGATTTTATTATTTAGTTAAATATTTGTGTTTTATGGGTTAAAGCACAAAATTGAGCTTCAATTATATGTCTTTGAGGTGCCTTGATTTATTTGCTAGTGTTTCAGGAAAAATATTAAAGAGCGAAGGAAAATCGAAGGAAGCCCAATGCAAAACCCATGGCCATAATCATGGCCAACATGCCACGACCATGACAGAAGCATCTTTATTTATATCATCTTGTGTTGTTTTGTGCATTAGCTCTTGTAACCATTCCTCATATAATCTAAAATTACTATTATGTATTTTATTTGTTAACAACACTAACTTTGAAAACTAAAAAAATCCATTTCAAAATCAACTTACTGTACGAAAGGTTGAACCTCTTGAGAATTAAATAAAATGTAACCACGGGTAGCCACTATTTCTTTTGCTATTAATATTCTTCTTCTTGAACGTCCATATGTTCATCTTGAGTATACGAAAATGGATAGCTACCATCAATATTACCCGTTTCTCCCTCATCATCATTACGAGGAACTTTTCTTTCTGTTATGTACACATACAACTCACAATAATATAAACAAAATGTATTTGCTTCCTCTACTAAATAGGCATTACTTATCGATCCTTTAACTATAGCCTTATTTTTGACATTTTTCTTTAAGAGATGCAAATACCTACATTACAAATAAGGATATTACAATTATGTGATTAAAGAATGCTATAAGTTTTGTTTAAATATTAACTATAAATACCTCTCAAACGGATACATCTATCAATATTGAACTGGACTAACAAGTTTAACCTCATGTGTTAAATGTATAGGTAGATGCTCCATACAGTCAAAGAAGCGTGGAGGGAAAATCCCTTTTAATTTGTATAAGATGACTGGAATTTCCCTTTCAAGTTTTTCCATTTTAACCATCTTTATTTCAGATGATGTTAAGTTTTTGAAAAACATACTTAAAACTTTAAAAATGCAATTAAAATTATTTTTTGCATAAACACATAACAGTTATGACTTTTTATCCCAAACAATTTGTACTTACTTATTTCCACACACCTTACCAAGCTCGAAACATAACTATCCGGAAACTTTAGACTTTTCAACCATTCACATAAATTTTCCTTTTCTTATCTAAAGTGTAACATGGTTTTAAATATTTACTAGTGCGAAAATCTTTATCTATCCCATTCCTTCTACAAAAAGGTTTCAAATCAGCTCATGATTTTGCATTGTCCTTTGTCCTTCCTTCAATGTTCGTTATAGTGATGAACAAATTATCAAAAATATTTTTATCAATATGCATCACATCTAGATTATAACGTATCAAATTACTTTTCCAAATGGAAAATCCTAAAAGACACTTCATTTCCTCCGACTAAAGTTTTTACTAGTGCTTCTATTAACTTCTTCAGCTTCAAGTTTTGTAACATTCTGTAACCTTAATTCATCAATCTCTAGCAATATCTCTTCACCAGCTTTGTAAGGGGGAGGAGGTGTTTATACCATCCTATTCTTAATTAATTTTTGTTTATTGCATCTAAATGAATGATTTGGAGGAAGAAATTTCCTGTGGTTGTCAAACTAAGATGTTTTAGCCATGTTAAGAAGCAAAATGCATCAGAATCATTGCTACAATCAGGGCAACCCAATTTCCCTATTGTGCTCCATCCAAAAAACATAGCATATGTAGGGAAATCACTAATAGTCCACATCAAAGATACTTTTAACAAAAAATTTTGTTTAAGAGACACATCATATAACTCCATGCCAAATTCCTAAAGATGATACAATTTAAATAACAATGGTTATAAAAATACATCAATTTTATGTTTTGGATTCATAAGCCCTAGCACAATCACATTCAGGAATATATATACCTCATTTGTATACATCCATTGTGGAAAATTCTAAGACAAATTATGATTGGCCATAATAAATATTATTGGCTAGATTGACCAAAAGGTTGGAATCTATCTGTCGACAATCCCAACCTAACATTTCGACTTTCAACTACAAACTCAAAATGGGTGTTATTAAAACGTTTTCATATGAGTGCATCTGATCGATAACTCATTATTACATCTTCCTGTTCATGTTCATTATGCCATCTCATGTGAGATGCAATAACATCAGAGACATATAATATTTGAAGTCTCTAAATTAGCAAAAAATAATACATTTGCTTCTAGGGTACTAGTTTCTGCTTTGCATAATACTTTATAGGGTTTGAACCTAGATTGACCACAAAATTGCACTCTTGTAATTCCACATCATCTCCCCAAAATAACATATATCCAAAATTGTAACAATTAATTCTTTTTCCTAGGAAACCAAGACCCTTAATAAGTTTGTTCATATTGTAGAAATTATCAACCATTATATGATCAGAAGGCAATGATTCATTATACCAAGCAATAATTTTATCCAAACTTTGATTAGAAATATACCCTTCAGACTTTATGTTCAATATTTGAGCAATTGAAGATAACTGAGTAACGGACTTATAATTTGGCCATAATTCTTGGTCAGTTGATTTTAGTCAGTTGAAAAACCTTTTTGCATGTAGGTGTCGTTTTCCTTCAAGATTTTCTATATTTGCTTGAAAGGTATAACTGGCTGCATCATAATCATTTGGGTGTAAAGATTTTTTGATTCCCCCATATTATTTATTATAAATTCAGTACCCCTTTCAAACCCATCCATATTTATTGATGAGTTTACTTTATTACCCCTTGAGGTACTACAAATTAATGACTCCTCATGTCGTATCCACTCAAAATTATTTGGAACAAACCCTTTTCTTAACAAATGGAGATTCACTCATCAATAGGAAGAAAACGAATATGTTTGCAATTTTTACATTGATATTTGATTTATGGACCATCCATATATGTAGGTTGAGAACATATATAGTGAATAAAAGCTTCAACTTCCTCAACAAACTCAGGATTAATGAAATCATTAGGTGTTAATCATCTATACATCCAAGATCTATCAACATTACTCATTTATGCAAAATTTTTATTTAAAAAAGTGATTTCATAGTTAGTATCCTTCATTTCCCCTAAGTTTACAAAACATTTAATCTTTACTTTACAGAAAATCCCTTAATTTTTTATAAGTCTCTAACTATTTCCCCTCTAAATTGAAATCAACCTATCCCACCATATGATTTCACAATTAGAAAACTCAATCATAACCAATTCCACCTTAGTGATTGGACAAACACCACATTCTAAGTCATAATAACCTTACAACTTCATAGAAGAATTTTTTAGGCAATATAAGGCTTTAATCTTAATTGTCCTTAATATATCTTAAGATCCTATAAATAACCTACAAATGAACTATACTTGGTTTATCGATATATTGACTTAATTGATGGACAACATATGTGAGTATCAGTCAAATAAAACAATATGCCAACTAATGTCCTGGAAGAAGTGACATTAAAAAAAAAGCATCTATAAGCACTATGGTATATGGCATTGTTTACACCTAGGAATCGAGAAAGCAAGTTCTCGCTATGACTACTAAGCTCGTGGAATTTTTCACTGATATTTATTCTTATTATCATTAGATTGTTTATATGTGAACCCGTTACTAAATTTTGAACAAAATCCATAATTTTTGTGTTTGGATATTGCTAGAATCTTCAATATAATCCGTAATTGTTATGTTGAGTTTCATTTGTAGCAATTAATGGTTTCATATTATTAAGGATACAAACATAATTGTTATGTTTCTGATTGGTGTTGAATCAATGGGGATAACATAACCTAGGTTAAATTACCCGAGTGTACGTGGTTGTTGCCGTGATTAATCTACTTTCTTAATTCATAATGCGATTGTCCAATTGAATCTAGAGAGCTTATCCTAGGTTGTACAATGGCTAGGTTTAATTAACGAGAATCTCTTAATTAAACAAAACCTAAAGGAAAATCGAGGTTAATAGAGCACTCTTTGCCTTCACCCCCTTTACTTTCATTTAAATATCTAGATTCATTTGCAAGCTAAAAGTTGATAGCTCATGGTGGAGTGTTGGGTTACTTTCCTTTACCACTATGTTCTTTAAATTTTTATCATTTAATTTTACTAACAGGTTACTACAAATTTGAACCTTCTTTTTAAAAGATGAGGAGTTAAAGAGGTGATCACGCGCTGGTGAGTTAGCATACAAGTCATGATGTTATAATATCTTAATCTTTCTTCATATGCTTTATTACCTAGCTTTGCAAGCTTCATATAGTGGTTTAGTTTAGGTTTGGACCATCTTTGCTATTGAAACCATACATTTTTTACCACTCTAGTACCATTTTTGTTATCGAAACCATACATTTTATACTGCTCTAGTGAGATATTTTGATATATAATTCCTCAAAGCTCTAGCTTTAAAATGAAGTCATCCTTAAATGATTTACCTACTTTGAGCTTTTGTTCTAGTTTTTGGTGTCACTCTTAATTATCCATTAACTTAATCTTCGTTGCAGATTAGTTTTTACTACTATTTATTAATCTCTCAAGTGCTAATCATGCAAAGCTCTTATCTTTCTATACTTTTCTAGTGTTTTTAAGGCCTTTATAAGCACCGGTCCTTAGTTTCTCCAATTGGATATTCTAAGGTTTATTAATAAAGACTTTATCTTTCTAGATATATAAATAACTACATTAACATCTTTCAAATAGAAAACTTTCTTTCATTAAGTTTTTACACTTTTTAAGGTGTTCACAGTTGTCTAGAAGAATTCCTAAATTGTCATCTATATCATTCTTCAAGTTCTCGTATCATTATAGTTTCTCCCAATTTTAATAGCTACAGTTCTTATTTCCAACTCAATAAATAAATTATCTCCATTTTCTATTGATAACGTTTTTTCACTCTCTAATTTTTTTATTTCTATCGAAGAATCTCTCCATTGGATCTTTTGTTTCGCATTTTCATTGCTCTACTTTGTTTACTATAATCTTTTAGTATAAATATTGTATTCTGATTGGAAGGTTTTATTTTTTAACTCATTATGTATCTTTTTGTGGATTTACTATAAGATTTCATTGCTTATTGAGAAAAATTTTCCTCAGGTTTTAGTGTCTTAGCCATTTAAGAGATGTTTAGTTTATGTCATGCATTTTATTTTAATTGGAAGTGTTGCAATTTCTATGCTCTACAGTTAAACCACACTTCTTTCTGAGATGGTTATGATAGCTACTACTTTGCTTACCACTGGGTTGATAACCTTCTCAACTCCACTTTCAAAATTATTTTCTTCTTTTTCCTTTTTAAATTGGTGAAAGTTTTTTAAACCATTATGCATAAGCTTCTACTAGATTGAGTAGAGTGGTTGTGTTCTTTATTAATTATGTAAGTTTGAGAATTTTTTTACACTGGTTATTTTTTATGATTAGTTTTTCTATTTCTTTTGGTAGTTATTATTTATTTCCTTTTATTTATTTTTTAAGCTCCAATTTTTGTTTCCTTTCTTAAGTAATATTAGTGTTTAGGGACTTGTTACCCTTGTGTTTTATATCTTGTGTTAGGTATTAGCATTAGAGTGGTGGCTTTAAATGTTGATGATAGAACAAGGGCTAGTTATTCAGTGAGTTTTGTGTCTAGGAGAAGAGAAGATGCTGATAGATTATAGATAGTTTCTTGAAACATCAGGACCTTTATAGGGAATTTGTTAATATTTTAGACAAACATAAGATTCATATGGTGTGCATCCAGGAGACAAAGTGGATGGGGGCTAAAACAAAAGAGACCAATAAGTTCAAACTTTGGTTTTTAGGGTGTTTGAGGCAACAGAATGATATAAGTATCTTAGTTGTCAAGGAACTTATACATTATGTTATAGGGTTAAAGAGGACTAATGGTAGAATTTTTTTCCCTTAAAGATTATGGTGAAAGATGTTGTTTTCAATGTGATATATGCTTATGCACCTCAATTATGGTTGGATGAATAGCTTAAGCACCAATTATAGGAAGATCTAGGTGAGGTGATTCAATAGATTCCCATTATGAAAAAGTTATTCAATTAGGAGACTTTATTGGCCATATAAGGGCAATCTCAAATGGGTATTTGTAGGCTTATGGGGGTTTCAAGTATGGATATAGGAATGATAGTGAGATTGCTTTATTGGAATTCACTATAGCATTTAAGATGGTGGTAGCCAACTCAATTTTATAAGAAAAACAAGAAGCAATTAATAACTTTCAGGAATAGAATTATGAACACTCAAATTGACTACTTCCTTGTGAGGCAGAATGAATGAATAAGGATTACAAGGTGATACCTAATGCTTGCTTGTAAACTACTCACAAATTGTTAGTTATGGATCTTCTAATTAAGGGTTGGATAAAGAAGAGAATTCCTTATAGGTGTATCAAAGTCAAATGGTGGCATCTGAAAGAGGATACAGTGGAACTATTTAAAGATAAAGTAAACTGAAAGGAGATGCTAACTAGATGTGGGAAAGAGTAGCAAGTCTTTTGAGGAATGTAACTAAGGAGATCTTGGGAGTTTCTAAAGGGCCTAAAGGTTGTAAAAGGATTCTTAGTGTTGGAATGAAGATGTATAAGAAAAGATGAAGATTAAGAAGGTTACATATAAAGCTTTATTGGATAGCATCATACATGTAGAGAGGTAGTTAATAGGAAAAAATTAAAAACTAGAAAAGAAAAAGCTGAAGAAGATAGACTCAGAAGCCAAAACCAAAACTTATAAAAAAAATTATACTAATGATTGGAAACTAAAGATGGAGAAATGGATATATTTAAGTTGGTAAGAGCTAGGAAACAGAAAGTAAGAGACTTGGATCAAGTTTGTTTTATAAAAGATGAAGCTGGGTGAGTGCTTATAGCTAAAAATGATATTAGAAAAGATGACAAAGATACTTTTATAGCCTTTTTGAAGAAAATGAAGATAGCAACTTGCCATCGAGTGATCTTAGCACATTCTAAAGGTATTATAACATCACTTATTACCAACAGATCATAAGACAAGAAATTAAAGGAGTTTTAAGGGAAATGAAGAGTGGAAGGATGGTAGAACCTGATGAGACCATTGAGGTGTGGAATAGCCAAAATAAAGAGGGTCTTACTTAGCTAGCCAAGCTTTTTAATGTGATCCTCAAGTATGCCAAAATGTCAGATAAGTGGAGACTTATTATGCTAATTCCCCAATAAAAGAAGAAAGGGGACATCTAAAGCAGTAACAACTATAGAGGCATCAAACTACTTAGTTATATCATAAAGTTATAGGAGAGGGTGATTGAGAATAAAGTTAGAATTAATGCACCAATCTTAAAGAACTAATTTGGTTTCATGCCAAGAAGGTCTATGACAAAAGCTATAAACCGCCTTGAAGATTAATAGGATATGACAGGGAAAGATAGCAGGAAATACATATAGTTTTCATTGACTTAGAAAAGGCTTATAACAGGGTACCTAAGAAAATCGTGTGGAGGTTTAAAAGTTAAGCAAGTTCCTATGACCTATATACGAGTTATTAGGAATATGTATGAATGTGTAAAGACTAGAGTAAGTGCCTGCTTGGATGGGCTTTTGGAAGGTCAATAAGCACTTTTCTCTACCACAAAAGCTTTTGTTAAAAAAAATGGGTTTTTGTCTTTAAAATAAAAAAGCACTTCTTTAAAAGATATGACTTTTTTGGCAGCCAAAATATAGCTTTTTAAGAAGTTCAAATTTGGAGCTTCTCAAAAAAGCCTCTCAAATGACTTTTACGAGTACATTTTTTAAATCAATTCATAAGCCTTCTTTTTAGTCCCTTTTGCCCTGATGGTTTGCATATAATTCCCACAATACTCACAAACTCATCTTCATGTTTATCTTGAAAACTCATCTTCTCTATTACAATAAAAAGCATAATTTATTATGTATTTAACTGTTTACTCAACCTGAATATTTATTTTAGGATTTATATAATATTATTTAGCTTTTATATAGTTTAATATTTATTTTTATATTAGTTTTACTTATGTTATATTTCATATAAAATATTTAGTTAGATATATTTTCATTTACTCTTCATATGGTTTAAAATTATATAATAATTAATATATTATGCTTTGCATATTTTTAATAACTTTAAATAATATTTATATGCATAAATAATTTTTATTACAAAATAAAATATAGTTAAAATTAAAAGTGCTTTTTATTT
>JANVCQ010000002.1:31300302-31311753 GCA_025531925.1 Erythroxylum plowmanianum
TCATATAAGAAAGTATTCTGTTGTTGTTGCCCTTGTAGATATATTATATCAGCAAAGTCACACTAAGAACATAAGTTCAATATTAGGGACAAAGAAACTTTTTCTTCCTCAAATTTACACACTGTTTTTGTTAATTTTTCTATCAAAATTCTCCGGAACATGTAATATACAGGTTCTTCAGAATATCTATTTTATAAAATATATATTTTTCGATATTAAACCATAAAAGTGTATTTGTTTATTAAAATATGATAATTTCAATATTAAATTATGAAAAATTTTCAAGAAGCAGGTAAATAAAGATTTTTTTTAATCTTTTACCATAAGTATTATATGGTTTATCAATATTTTATATCCACAAATTGTATATATGTGCCAATGTACTTGTAATATTTTATTTTTCAAAATTAAGGTAGGATTATTACTGCTATAGTGCACACAGAGAACTCTTACACTGTTCAGACCGTAAATGCGATCATATCCTTGGCGAAGGCAACTACTGTGCAGATTTCCTAGCTAAGATAGGATTGTCGAGTAGACAGAGTTTAGTCCTTTAAGACAACTCGATTCCAGGATTGCGATCGTTGCTTCAGAATGATGAGAGGTCAATTGCCTTCTTAAGGCGTTAGTTTATTCTTTGTTTCTTATCCAATACACCAAACAAAAAAAAAACAAAATTTCAAAGGTTAGATAGTCACATGCAAGTATGCTTTTTATTACGAGTTAACGAGATACGGAAAACACTATTGCAGCAAAAGATGAAATCATGTGTTTATAACAAAAAGTTAAAAGGAAAAAACAAGAGAAACGAAGATGTTAGGTAGCGAGCTGACTGATCTACCTTTCTAAGTATAGTTGGAAAATAGGGCTAAGATAGGATATTATAACAGAATAATTATAAAATTTTTTTATATTTCATTTTTTAAATGTCAAATTACTTAAATTTTATAAACTATTTAACAATCAAATTATAATAAAGCATGAACCTTGATCGAATCTCTCGTTCAGTTTTTAAAAATGACTCATCTCAACTACCGTAATTTTATAAATGTCTGACCTTTAACGGTATTTATAGAATAAATTAAGAGAACTCTACAACTATTACAAAAAGAGTTAGGCAAGAAGTGCTAGGCTCTCTTAGAGCTTAAATCTATTTATAATAGGTTTTGAACATTTTGGTAATTTAATTTAAATTAAATTTTAATTTCAATTAAATTTTAATTCGAATTATAAATAATTCTAATTAAATATCAATTATGATATAATAAGATTCAATATCTCATATTGGTTCTTATTTATTAAATATCACATATTTAATTATAAAGTTTATCAAACTTTACAATCAAGTGTAACTTGTTTAAAATATCTTTTTTTCTTAAACCCATTTTTTGTGTGTAATCCATTAAGGTCCTACATATATTGGCAACAACAACAACAATAACCTAGTAGAAATCTCACTGATATGCAGGATTTAGAGAAGTTCAATAGTATGTAGTCTTACCTCTAGTTAGTATAAAGATTGTTTCTAAGTGACTTCCCCAATATATTGACAAATAACTTTAAATCATATTTAGGATTAGATAAATTAAATTCCTTTAATTTATCTTTAATTCTTTAGTTAAACAATTTATATCCATAGATCAATATTATTGCTTAACAACACTCCTTGGCTACTCAAATATTTATGAATGTCAAAGTAGTTTTAACTAACTTTTTCGTGTATGATTTATTCGTATAATTCAATTCTTTCATATAGAACGTTTTGATTAGACAGAGAGTATAAATTTAAAGTCTACATTATTTTCATTCTTTAATCATATTATTTCTTCATCATTAGCTGTTAATTAAATTAATGACATTTGTAAATTATTTTATAAAACATCATTTTACCTTGGCTAAGGATTTTCAATATCAATACTACTCGAGAATAATAAAGCATTCTTTCTATTTACTTTACATCACTTTGGTTTGCCTGGTTTTCGGTGCCGTTGAAATTTAGTCATGTTCTTATGTTTCTGCTATGTGCTTGAATGTGTGGCGTTTCGGTGCCATGCACCCGGTTTTTACATATACCAGTCATTATTTCAAAGGCTAGGCTTGTCGTTTTTAACGGGTATAAGCTCTTCCGTATCTTAAAGAGGTATACCCCTGGTAGAGTATGTAGCTGGTCTATTGCTGTCATGTAAATCTATTTTAAGAAAATGATCACACATCTCATTAGTACACTTTTTCTTTTCTGCTTACGTATATTCAAGAAATTATATGTGTGTGTATATATATGCATCACTTCATATAAGAAAGTATTCTGTTGTTGTTGCCCTTGTAGATATATTATATCAGCAAAGTCACACTAAGAACATAAGTTGAATATTGGGGACAAAGAAACTTTTTCTTCCTCAAATTTAAACACTGTTTTTGTTAATTTTTCTATCAAAATTTTCCGGAACATGTAATATGCAGTTTCTTCAGAATATCTATTTTATAAAATATATGTTTTTCGATATAAAACCATAAAAGTGTATTTGTTTATTAAAATATGATAATTTCAATATTAAATTATGAAAAATTTTCAAGAAGCAAGTAAATAAAGATTTTTTTAATCTTTTACCATAAGTATTATATGGCTTATCAATATTTTATATCCACAAATTGTACGTACATCCCAACTTGTAACATTTTATTTTTCAAAATTAAGGTAGGATTATTACTGCTATGGTGCACATTGAGAACTCTTACGCTGTTCAGACCGTGAATGCGATCGTAATTTCGAAGGTTAGAAAGTCACATGCAAGTATGCTTTTTATTACGAGTTAACGAGATATGGAAAACACCATTGCAGCAAAAGATGAAATCAAGTGTTTATAACAAAAAGTTAAAAGGAAAAAACTAGAGAAACGAAGATGTTAGGTAGCGAGCTGACTGATTTATTTCTAAGTACAGGTGGAAAATAGGGTTAAGATATGATACCGTAGCAAAATAATTATAAAATTTTTTCATATTTAATTTTTCAAAAGTCAAATTACTTAAATTTTATAAACTATTTAACAATTAAATCATAATAAAGCATGAATCTTGATCAAATCTCTCGTTTAGTTTTTAAAAATGACTTATCTCAACTATTGTAACTTTAAAAGTGTCCGACCTTTAACGGTATCTATAGAATAAATTAAGAGAACTCTACAACTGTTACAGAAAGGGTTAGGCAAGAAGTGCTAACTCTCTTAGAGTTTAAATCTATTTATAATAGGTTTTGACACTACAAAAAATTAATATAATCTGTGACGTTTTATTAATAAAACGTCACAAATTGTAAAAACTTTTTGCGACATTTAAAAAACGTCACAAAAAGTTTACATTTTTTACAACGTTTTAAACAAACGTCACTCATTTATAACACTTTCTACGACGTTTTTTTGATAAAACGTCGTAGAATAGAATTTGGGACGTTTTCTTAAATAAAATGTCGCTAAATCTTTAACGACATTGTTTGGTTTTTAAACCTAATTGTAAGTCACCTTAAACATTTCCCTTTGTTCTGCTAGAAGAAAGAACTCGCCACCATGAGAACCCGACAGCCTACAAGCTCCGAAAGATCCCTCCCAATCTGACTCTTCGGATGCAGAGGCATGCCGCTGATGATAACCGCAGTGAGCCTGATGACAATGGGAGGATGGTTGAGGCGGAGGAGCAGTCTGGTAAGCAAAAGGGTGGAGAAAATTCGCCGATAATTATGGCATCTAGTCTCGGGTTGAACCATATTGGGACCCGATCCACTCCGTCTCCTTCTCCTCTTGGTTTGGTCACGCCTTCCAAGTTTGAGAATGATGACGGTTTTCGTAAAGAGTATCTCAACCCTAACCCTAACCCTTGATTTCAATCAGAACACAACACAAGCAGTACCTCAAAAACTTGCTTCATTTAATTCTTGTTTTTAATGCATACTGGAATGTGTAGGCTTGGTGGAGCAAGAGTCAATCTACAAGACCCTGAAGGATCACGGGTTGCCCATGGGTCTATTGTCAAAGGATATAAGGGAATTTTTCGTCGACGATACTGGTGCGTTGTCAGGGATTTTGGCGCAGGAGTTGTTTCTTTGGTTTCCGGTGAAAGGGATTAGGGTCGATGTACCCAGCTCAGGTGTTATTTATTTCGACGTTGGCGTTGTTCGTAAGCAGTTCTCGCTCTCCTTGTTCGAAACTACGCAGTTCATAGCTGAAGCAGTGTCCAAGGTTTAGTCAATTTCTACATACGACTTCTTCTTTTTCTCCTTTTATGGAAACTTTGTTTGGATTGGGTTGATAGCATCTTATTATCGATTATGGGTTTTGAATGTCATTTCAGATTCTAATAGGCAGGGGCTTCGTAGAGTACAATTTCAGGTTTTATAATCATGGAAATGTGTTCAAAACTTATTGTTATATTGGTTGATTGAAAACAGGAAACTTTAGAATGGATCAGATGTGTGATTTCAGGTTTTATAATAATAGAAATGTGTGATTTGCAGGTTCTTCATTCTCGAGAAGTCAATCAGATGTCACCACAGTGTTCTGTCTTTTTTCTTCATCCACTAATGGGTTGGCATTTTAGGAGTTGCAGACCCACTAAAGAGAGAAGCTGCTGTAGTCATAGAAGGCCTTTGCAAAATGGGTGTCAAACCAGTTATGATGACAGGCGATAATTGGAGGACTACTCAATCTGTTGCTAAGGAGGTTTGTAGTTTCTCTTAATATTTTTATCAAATTCAGTTCATAACATAAATTTGGTATGAAGTAACGGTGGATGATGCTATATTGACATGGAAGGATTATTGTTAAGAATGGAATAGTGTTAAAGAGCTTATCTCTGGAATTTTTTTCCAGCATTTCACACTTGTGTAGGTGCTAATGAGGAAAGGTTGACTCCAGTATTTTTGCTTGAGTTATGGCTCTTGTATCTTCTCTCCTTTTCCAGATAATTAAATAGTATATGTTTGAGTTTGGTTTTGGCTGTGTAAAAGCATCAAGCAGAATTTGGTTTTCCTCTAGGAGCTATCTTCAGTATTGTAGGCTTTAAACCTTGAAGAATTTGGAGTGAGTGGATCAGATGCAGAAAATGTGTCCCTTGACTTATTTCCGTGAGTGGCAGATCATAGTTATCAGGCCCTTGTGTATGCTTCAAAATTCCTAGCAACTGGTTTATACAATGAAAATTTGAATAGCTTTTAACTTAAAAATTTCAAGTAATTGATTTGTATAACGAAATTTCAAGTAAGCCCCTTCTTTGAGATATGCTTTGCGGAGGCTCATTCGTGGATTGTCATCATCAAGGAAGGTATGATTCATCCGATTATATTTAAGTTCTTGATATTGAAAATTCTTGTTAAAATTTATGGTCTATAATTTGTACAAGTTGTTTCATGGAAAGAACAAGCATAAGATTAAATTATGGATTTTTGAGTGCTTTATGTTCTGCTATCTCATTCTGGTTAATTTGACTTCTAAAGTTTGATTATTGGTGTCAACTGATTTGGGCCAAGCTGCTATTGGTATTGCATTATAGCCTGTTGTTACGTTTCGAATGCATCAATTCTGGTTGTTCATTTTTGTTGTTCTGTGGTTTAATTTGCTCTAACACTTATCACTAGTGTACTGTCCATTAATGTACAGAGAGGTGAAGACAATGTTTCCAAGCATGTACATCTCCTCCAGTGGAAAGATAGGTGGTTTGAAGGAGTTGTGCATCAGAGCAGAGCAGGTGCTTACTATATACATACATAGTTGTAAAAGTTGAGTTAACAATATTAAACGCAAACGAGATTATGTTGTTAGACGTCACACGCATGAAACGATTCCGGTTGAAGCTAAGACTTGCACCAAATAAATACCAAGCCATTTTAATAAATATATGCAGAACTACTAACCACATTTCTTATATTTGTTGCTTATTGGCCAAAACTTGGCTGCTGCATATTAGCCAAGTTTTCTTGTTTAGAGAAGACGAGGAAACTAAACTTACAAGTTTTCTTGTTTACAAATTGTTCAGGTCTGATAGCGGGAAGAATTGCAGGTCATAAAGCTGAAGAAATAGAGAGGTTTTGGTTAATGAGACATGGCAAAGTGTTTGCTAGTTGCAGAAAACAACTCAAGAAATCCAGATCCTGATTTCTAGGAGTTTTTGTTAGCTTGTCAGGAAGATTTAATTAATTTGATATATTAATGTCACTCTTCTTTTATTTTTTTCAACTTTGTAAAACACAAACTTTCCCTATCCGTGTTTGTAAATACAAGAATTTCAGGCATATTTCCATTTCTATCCAAAACAATGTAAATTAGAATTATGCATATGCCTTAAAATTCAATTTGACCAATTTGATAACATATAATTTTCTTGTTGTTGATGTATGTGTGAACAAGATTAGGATCTTATAGTTTCTAATTATTAAAATTAATGATATACTAAAAAAATTAAAGAACTATTAAATAAATAAAATTCATAAATAATATTGAATAGTTATTAATATGATTTCTGAAAAAAATAGAAAAAATAATAAATAATAATACAAATAATAATAAAAACGTCATAAAAGACATTCTGCGACGTTTCTAAAAACGTCGTTGAATGTCTTCCGCGACGTTTTAAAAAAAACGTCGCGGATTCCTTCACATTCTGTGACGTTTTAAAACGTCGCAGAATGTTAGATAATTCGCGTCGTTTTTTAAAACGTTGTAGATTGTCCAACTTTTTTTGTGACGTTTTACAAAACGTCGCAAAATGTCGGAGTTTTTTGCGACGTTTTATGAAAAACGTCGCGGAAAACTTTTGCCTACACCACATTTCGCGACGTTTTTTGTGACGTTTTTTAAAACGACGCAAATACTCTTCTGCAACGTTTTTAGGACTTTTTGTGACGTTTTTAAAACGTCACAAAAAACTTGTTTTCTTGTAGTGTGAACATTTTGATAATTTAATTTAAATTAAATTTTAATTTTAATTAAACTTCAATTAGAATTATAAATAATTATAATTAAATATCAATTATGATATAGTAAGATTCAATATCTCATATTGGTTCTTATTTATTGAATATCACATATTTAATTATAAAATTTATCAAACTTTGCAATCAACTATAACTTGATTAAAATATCTTTTCTTTTTTAAACTTAGTTTTTGTGTGTATTCCATTAAGTTCATAAATATATTGGCAACAAAAACAACAATAACCTAGTAGAAATCTCATGATATGTGGGATCTAGAGAAGTTCAATAGTATATAGTCTTACCTCTAGTTAGTAAATAGATTGTTTCTAAATGACTTCCCAAATATATTGGCAAATAATTTTAAATCATATTTAGGATTAGATAAATTAAACTCCTTTAATTATCTTTAATTATCTAGCTAAACAATTTATATTCATATATCAATATTACTGTTTGGCAACATTCCACGGCTACTCAAATATTTAGGAATGTCAAAATGACTTTAACTAACTTTTTCGTGTATGATTTGTTCGTATAATTCAATCTTTTCATATAGAATATTTTGATTAGACAGATAGCATAAATTTAATGTCTATTTTATTTTGATTCTTTAATCATATTATTTCTTCATCATTAGCTGTTAATTCAATTAATGACATTTGTAAACTATTTTATAAAACATCATTTTACCTTGGCTAAGGATTTTCAGTATCAATACTAATCGAGAATAATAAAGCGTTCTTTTTATTTATTTTAGGGTGATGAATTCTATATTGATCACTCAACTACCTTCATATTGTTTATGCTACATCCAGTTACTACGGACTAACTTATCCTTGATTAGAACATATTATAAGTAGTATTAAAATATAGTAATCTTTATACAAGATAAGTTTAGAGATCTTAAGTCAAAAAATCACTATATAATCATCATAGTGAGAATTTCTAAGTAATGTTCCAAATAGATTTCTTATATAGGGTTAGTCAAGTGAATTTGTTTTCTAACAAGCACTCATACATTTCTTTAAGTATCTTCATATTTTAGCCTATAAGATTGACTACTTGCTTCACAAAGAAAAACGTAAGGTATACTAGTGTTTTATATTCTTGTAATGTCTAGTCTTAATATGATAATGAATATGAACAATTTAGGGATAATACATGAATACAATATGCATCTCATAATTACAAACTCATTATAATTTTATTTACAATGTATATTTATCCCATGGACTTTATTATATACATCTAAATATATACAATATAAAAAAATTTTAAAATTTTTTGTCACTAAACTACAACCAACCAATTGGCTATGGGGCAGCAATCACCCACTTACTCTAAGCCAATTGTTTAAGTATCCTGAACCATATCTCTATATGACATCCATGTTATTGTTGGGATAGTGTTTTATTGGGAGAATTTTGCAAAATTCTATACGGTGAATACTTGTTTAAGTCTTACAACTTTCATTTTAACTATCATCATAATTCAGAGAAACTGCCTAAATATATAATTAGATCTTTAATGCGACCTTAGCTTCTTTTACATGCTCAAATGTTCTAATATCCTACGTCACATTACTGTCTTGAACAATGCAAGAAATTATATCAAGTTCATTAAAGAACTTATTAATCCGATTATTCATTTCTACTAAATAAAAAAAATATTATGGATTAATTAGCAACCATTGCTACATTGAAACCTTTCCAATATTCAAATGATATTGTTATAAGTAACATAGACCTTAATTATAATTTATTTCTAAGGTTAATAACCATATAACCTTAAATTCAAATATCAACTCATATATATAATAATTGAAATCTTTAATATTTCTCAAGTATCAGATATATCAAATATTAAACATCTTTGATACATAATGTATGTTCTTGAACTTAGAATAGGTAAACAACTTCCAATATATCTCTATAGATTTAAACCCCAGAATTAAGTTGTTACCTTTTCACATCTAACAAGATTGTTATTGGATAATTATATTTTCAACAATTGAAAATTAGAATTATTGTTCACTATGAGAAATATATCTCTATATACTCAGACTAAAAAGAACCTCCTTGTAGATATGAAAAATTCACAATCATCTCTAAAATAAATTCTTTGAATTTCACTATAAAAGTAAGTTTCAATATCTTGTAGCTTTTCAAGTATACATCAAATGTATCAATAAAGGTACTAGTTTAATTTGATGTATTGTCGTGAGATTTGAAGTTTTCAAATTTCATCTCACTCTTACTACTTATCGTGAGAACCATTCTCCTATAATAATACATTGAAACAAACAATTTGTTCAATAGGCCTTTAAGATTATATCTAACCTGTGGATATCTTATGACCTTTTAATCCAATTTGGTTCTAAACTTAGTGCATAACTTATACTTCAACTAAGGATCACATCCTTAAATCATTAATTTTGACTATTTCAAAGTCTTAACATTCTGTATCTAATATAAATCTTGTTAATTGATCTAATTGGAACTATTAAAGGTAAGTTATTATGTTAGGCATTATTATATAAGAAATAAATATTGCATAATATTCCTCCTTAAATAAAGTCAAACTATTAGGAATTTAGTTATGGAGATATTCATTAAAGAATTTCATTCCTTATAGATAACTGAAGAATTTAAAACTCACCATATCGATCTCTTTGAAGTGATTCAACATTCTTAATGCTTATTTTACATAGATTTAAACTATTTGAATTTTTCAAAATATTTAAATCAATATTTCGTTTAATACATATGATTATATCATATAAAGTCATTAGTAATATAATGAAATACAAGTATCATACTTTCATGAATTGTTATTCTATCCAATACATCACTTGTATAAATTTAACAATTCAATACCATCATTATCCTTTCACCACCATTGATTTAGTTGTTCTTTAACTTAACAAACTTCATAAGTTTCATATAATTCATAATCAAAAGGATACCCTTATCATAGTATGTAACTTTATGGTTCGTATTTGATGTGAGCAGGAGTAAGGATCACCATGGAGATGGCGTGCGTGACAAGGGCGAGCTTGTCATTCCAGTTAGACCTATGTCCAAAGCTACGACCGAGAGACTCAAGGAGGCTTTCTATGCACGTGTGGGCTAACTTATGGAGAGGATGAAGCTAGCCAAGCCTATTGAAGGAGAGCTAGTTGGGTCACAGCCCAAATTGATCCACTTGTCTCAAATCCTTGGACTGGATGCACTTGGAGCTTAAAGACACGAAGACTTGGGCTATTTTAATGCTTCATCACTTAAGCCCAATAGCATATTAGACCTGTTTATTTAATTTTTGGACTTCGTTTTATTTTGGGCTTCCATGTATTTTAGCCCAACCTTTTATTATTTGACCTAGGTATAAATACTTATGTTCTAGTTTTTTTGGAGAACTTTTAGATTGTAATTGTGGAAAAAGCTGTTGGCTTCGATAGGGAGAAACATCATTCTCTTGTTCTTGTTACTTTTCGAATCATCTTTCACTTATCAATTGTTTTCCCAATTGTGACGTGTTGATTGTTTGTTTCTCTAAGTTTTATTTTGATCATCGGGATTGTTTGGAACAAGTTTCCAAGAGGTGCCGTAGAAATCAAACCTTGCGTATCCTTATTTTCTTGTTTTCCTCGAGGTCGAAAACACACCAAAATAAAACATCCATCGAAAATTCCATCAAATCGTCATCAATCTTTCTGCGATACGTGTTCTTTGGTATCAGAGTTGGTTTGGAGGAGAATTCTTATTCAACTCCATCACAATTCAAGAAATCGTCGCTTTCACCATCCAATTATCGTCGTATCATCAATTCAGGTGTGAATTAACTTTTGACCTAAGATTTCAATCTTTCTTTTGTTTTTATTTTAGTTAGGAGTTTCAATTATTTGTTGAAAGCTTTCAGCACATAACAAAAAAAAAGTTGAAAAAAAAGTTCATAAAAAATGAAAAAAAATGAAAAAAATAAAAAAAGAGGTTGAAAAAGAAGAGAAAAATCGGACAAAAAAAATTTAAAAAATCCGACATAAAAAAGGTCAAAAAATCTGGAAAAAATTAAAAAGTTTTCAGATTTGCTAGCTTGTTATTGGTTATTGGTTTGGGTTGCTTGTTATTTGTTATTTGAGTTATTTGTTGAAGCTGTGATTCTGATTATAACTTGGATTTCAGAGAACATTTAGTGGTAAAAGGCAAGAGTGTGTGAGCTTATTTGAGGGAGTCATTGCCGTGACTTAAACACGAGGGGAAGGATAAAATTCTTGAGTGAAACACGTGAGGGAGTGTGTGAGGTTGTTTATCACTAACTTTATTTTGCAGGTATATCATTTTAATTACAATGTCGCAGGGAGGAAGTATTGATGACAGCCAAGGGGGAGATGCAAATATCGCTTTCACTTTGACAGCCATGCAGCAATAATTTGAGAGGTTCAATCTAGCCTTAAATGAGGTTAGGGGACAAATGGATGAGCTCAGACAAGGGA
>JANVCQ010000002.1:31315341-31336727 GCA_025531925.1 Erythroxylum plowmanianum
CAGTATGTGATTATATGTTATGTGAAATGATGTGTTGCATGAATTGAGTGAACCATCGATGATGGTTACCTCATTGAATTCGCAAAACTCACCAAAATTGCAACGTTGTCTTTTTATGACAAAGGGACCACTCTAGCTACTGAGAGGCTCTACCAACCGTGTAGATTATAATTGGTAACATAAGTCATGGTTGAAAGGTCAGTCAGTCAGGATTTTTGGGACAGATTAGTTAGATTGTATATATTTTCCTCTTTCATGCAGTACTTTTGTATTAGGTTTTGATGATGACATATAGAAAATGTTGAAAGACACAATATAGACATTCGGGATTTATGAAATGAAACGAGGAAAATGTTGGTTTTAAAATATTGTGGTTTTTCCATTGATGCTTTATACATGAATTATGATGCCATGTCATGTGTCGTGAATATAGTGATCGAATGTAGCCCGCCCTTATCGTAGGATATGTACCAGAATGACCTCTAGGCATCCCGATTTGTATCTTGCGATAAGGGGGCGCTATATGTGCACCCTTAACACGCGGCCGTGCATACCCACATAGATCCATTCCAAAATTTATGATTCAATCTATTATAAATGATTTCAGATTGCTACAACTTTTGGTAGAGATATAGATCAATGTGCTATGAGTCTGTTGGGTTAAGAATCAAGTCATTTGGACATCGGGTGAATAAGTTATAGAAAAAATATCAAAGGATGTTCAAAAATAAACTCTTTCAAAAAAAATTTGAAAGTCGCGATCGTGCAGATCCACCCGCAGGTTGCGATCTTCAGCGATGTCACAATCGTGCTGAAGCATGATCGAGACTCGCAACCTGCTTCCTTCACTGAACATCTTCTTCTTTTTCTTTTTCCATTTTTTCCATATTAATCACTACTAAAACATCTATTATGCATTTCTATAGCCAATACAATCTTTAAACAAAACAGATTCAAACTTACACTTCAAACATCAAAAATCCAAAACTTCATGTATACTCCCTCTCTTTACTGTAGTTTTCCATTTTTCTGCACTGTTCTATCTTTTACCTGATGCCTTTTCACTTTCATCTATACTTTCACGTCATTTAACTCCTTTCTATATTAAGATCTCACCAAATCCTCATTCCTTATTATCAAACTCATTTTAGTTCATTTATATAAACACTCCACAGATTCACGCATATTAATACTGAAAACAACTCACGTATATATTTACCTAAACTAAAACAGAGTATAAATATTCCTACATCAAATTTTTTGCATATCCAAACTAAAATCTATTTCCTACTATTTTTGAACAATTCCTATTTCACAAATCCTTCATCTAATTCATTCATCACTGAAACTACACTTCTCAAACCCATTCGTGCATGTATGTATTTACACGATAAAATATCATCAGAGTTACTTACTAGATTCAGCTATTCTTCTTAGTAGTAAGAGTAACTCAATTATACACAATGATCCAATATTGGTAAATGAAGAACATGGAAGAGAATTTCAGTGTTGAGTGTTTCTTCAAAGTGAAGAACAAAAGCTACAGTAGTCCCTTCTAACAAAAACATAATTTACGCGTATTCTTTATATGTAAACCACATGTCACCCAAATAAGACTGCCATATGTCACCACACATGTAAGCCATTTGTCAATATTTAATCAGTTCATGTGTCACACTAGGATTGGTCCAAATTTTAATATTTTTTCTAATATTCACCAAAAATTCTAAAATAATCATAATATTCTCCAAATAAATTTTTACAACAAATAATCCACAATTCATATTTTAATCGTATTAATAACTCATTTACACCCACAAAATGTCAATGAATGTATGTACAATCATATTAATGTGCAAAAATATGCATGTCATAATTAACTTAAACATGATATGCATTTTCTAATTTCTCATTAATTTCTCATATTATGCAATTCTAGCCTTAACATGGCTAACGAGATGTTATACTTTTACTGTTGTGAGGAACGCCCCTTTTCTAGATTTTCCTAATCTAATTCTACCTTTCAAAATGCCTATCTAAAACAAATTCAAATTCAAACTCTTATATAATAGGGATAGAAAGAAGTTTCCCAGTTAAACTCCAACTCTTCGAATGAATAATCTTATCGATTACAGCAATCTCTATACTTCATCCAAAATTCGTGATTTATCATCAATAGAGTCGCAATTTGATACAACTCTACTTTTCATCTCCTAAAACAAAACAAATAATAATTTTCATATTTAAGCTCCAAAATAAACCCAAAACAAAGGAGATATTATCAAATAATATTTCAAGATAAGATCATATCAAGTGCCAAAGATGATGGTGGCATAAAAGTAAAGGGGAGCCTAATGAAGAATCATAATGGTAACAACAACAAAAGAAAAAATGATGTACTTAATAGAACTTGTCTAAGACTCAAGAGGGGGAAGAGGAGATGAGACATAGTGTTCAAAATAACCTCAAGGTTGACCTAAGGAATGGTGGTCAAATTGTAGTTATTACAAAGACTATGGAAAAACTTAGTAGGGGACATAGAGAGTGTAAACTATTTATATTGTTGAAGGAGTATATGATGTATATGGTTAGCAGTTTACAGGACCCACTCATACTCAAACTGAATCTAAGCCATATTCCTTACGTACTACTCCTTATTCCATCATGAATTCGATGACATATGCTTATATTTCTCTGAATACTGTGCTTTCTTGGCAACATTTTCAACATGAATTGAACCTAATTGATTTTTTGAGGTAGTGAAAGATGACAAATGGAAATATACTATGAAAAAGGAGATATAAGCTTTAGAAGACAATGGAAAATTGATTTTGGAACCTTTGCATCCAAGGAAAAAGGCAATAGGTTGTAAATGGGTTACAAGACCAAGTATAATTAAGATGGGATAGTTGAGCACTATAAAGCTCATTTGGTAATTCTTGAAAATAGACAAGTGAAAGGTTTAGACTATAATGAGAATTTTGCCCTATTAGCTAAGATGGTGAGGACATTTTTAGTAGTTATAGTAGTAAAGAACTTAGAGTTACATTAAATGGATGTCCATAATGTTTTTTTGCATGACGATTTAGATGAGGAAGTTTATATAAAACTGACCTTGGGATTCTTAACAACAGATATGAAAAAGGTGTATAAATTATAGAAATCCCTTTATGTCTTATGATAAGCACCTTGATGTTGGTTTTCCAAGCTAGAAGCAACCCTAAAGAAGTACGACTTGAATTAGTCCTACTTAGATTACTCACTATTTACTTATAACAAACATGACGTTTACCTAAGCATGTTGGTGTATGCTGATGATTTAATCATAACTAGTAATATATCACAGGTTATTGAGAAGTTCAAAGAGTACCTGAGAAAATGTTTCTATATGAAAGATCTTGGTGTTCTTAGGTAATTTTTGGGCATTGAAGTGGCCCGTAGATTAAAAGGAAATTTTCTCTACCAATACAAGTATGCATTTGACATTATTACATAAGCTAGACCATTGAGAGAAAAACCACATCATTTCTTATAGAGAAAAAACATTGATTAGCATTGGTTGCAAGTGCATTCTTGGAAGATCCTAAGCAATATTGACAATTGGTTGGTCAATTGATCTATCATACTATTACTAGACTCAAGCTTCGCTATTGTGCTCATATTTTAGTTTAATTTTTGTAGTGCCCTCAGGAAGAACATTGGGAGGTTGCCTTATAAATGGTATGATGCTTGAAGGGAAATCCCAAATAAGGAATTCTTTTGAGTATAAATATTGATTTGTGCTTATATGCATGTTGTGACTCTAACTAGGCAATTTGATTAATGACTCGATGCTTACTTACTATTTATTTTCTTTGACTAAGTCCCTCTCTTATTTCTTAGAAGACCAAAAAGTAATATACAATATCTTGATCCTCTGTAGAATTTGAGTGCTCAGTGGCTATAACCAACTATGAGTTGAAATGGCTTACAAGTTTACGTAAGTCAGCTAGGTGTGCCATATGATGGACTAAAGCATTTGTATTTTGATAGTTAAGCAACCCTTCAAATTGTTGTAAATCTACCACTTTTTTCATAATGAAGTAAACCTACCACTTTTTTCATAATGAAGTAAAGCATTTGTATTTTGATAGTTAAGCAATCATATTGAAGTAAACTACCACTTTTTTCATAATGAGATGCATTATGGAAACATTGCCACATCTATGTTTAAACCACAAATCAATTGGCTGAAATTTTGACTAAGGCATTCGGATTACAACCATTTGAACACTTTCTTGACAAGTTAGGTATTCAGAATCTTCATACTCCAACTTAAGGGGTAGCATTGGCAGTTATATTATATCCACTTTAGTAATAGAGTGTTTAGTTTTAGAACAAATTAGGTGTAAATGATGGACCAATGCATTTGTATTGTGATAGTCAATCAACCCTTCACATTATTGCATATCCTGTATTTCATAAACGAACAAAACATATGGAAGTCAACAACCACTTTGTTGATGATGATATAAAAAGTCAAAAGTTAATCTAACTAGTGCATAAGGCTCCCCTCTTTGTGGGGTTTGAGGAGGGTCATAATGTATGCAGCCTTCTTTTTGTACTTTTACAAAGAGACTATTTCTATGACTTGAACCTATGACCTTATGGTCACAAAGGAGCAACTTTAGTAGTTGTTCCAACATTTACCCTCTTTGTTTATGATGATATACAACTCAAAAACATCGCCACATCTTATGCTCAAACCACAAATCAGTTGGCTGACATTTTTACCAAGGAATTGGAATGATAATAGTTTGCATACTTTCTTGACATATAGTATCCACTTTAGGAACAATTAGGTGTATTATAGGAAACAAATTATTCTTAGTATTTGTTTAGGAAGTTGATTGTTTGATTTTACACCAAGTTGTATTGGGAATCAATGACAATTAGATTTCCTAAAGCACTATGAAACGCTCAGAAGATCAACCCAAACTTCATGTGTTGTCTTTATGTAAATGACACTATTGGTTATGTCTTTAGTCACTAATTAAGGATTCATAAGAGTGCTATATTGTTATAGTGATTCCGATAAGAAAAGAGATGAGAATTCTCATTTGGTTTATTAATGATTCCATCAACAAAGCTATACTTTGCTTTTATGGCTATAGTGATGGCATAGATCCATGTGGAATAGTAATCACCATTTAATTTTTGAGTAATTAACATGATTCTCGAGTTATCATAATGAAGTATATAATATGGTGATTAATTAGGTTATGTAGTAAATGTGGGGTTGTTGGGAGTAGAAGAGCTGGTGAAGGCATTCACCTCTGTTTGTGAATAAAAATATCAATGCTTTAATGCCATATTATAAAAGGGAATTGTTCTACTTTTCTTTACAAAATATACAATGATTAGTTATAACAACTAGGAGAAAATGGAGTCTAAAACTAAAAGGAAAACATAAAAGGCAAATAAATAATTAAGGATATATATAAATATGTATAGCTAATATTGTAAACTCACTCATTCAATCAAATATTTAGCATTTTATGTAAAAAATATAGTGGTTTTAATTTATGATTGCCTGGAATTTTTTTATTAGAACCATTATAAGGAATAATTTTAATATAATTATGATATAAATTATGTAACACCCTACTCTCGCAAGACACATACCCGACATCTTAAGGTATGTTCGAGTGCAAATCCCATAAGAGTGGCATGCTAGAATGGTCAAACTCTCGAAAACTCGGTATAAATTTTTTAAAAATAGCACAAGTGTACACAAAAATTAATAATCAAATTCGGGCCCATACTTTTATTTCATAATAATTGAAATCGCAATTATTATTACGCTTTGATCAATCTCATTTGCAAAGCATTTCTAATTTCGAAAGTTATTACATACCAAAATATTCAAATACACATTGTGCAAAAATTGCAGAATACACAATTTGATACAAAAATAAGACAACAAATGCAGACGCAGACTAATCCCGACCTTTATCTCTTAGTTGAATGTAGTGGCTATACTCTCGTTTACCTAACAGGGTAACTCTTCTGAGCTTGAAAATATTGCAAATTTTGGGTGAGTTTTGCAAACTCAATGAGTAACCATCTTCGATGGCTCACTCAATCTCATAACACATACAATTCATCAATTTATTAGATTGAGTCACATGCATTACACATTCACTTAAGCATATATCACTTGATCATTCATTTCATATTTCACATTCAACACTTATCATATTCAGAAATCAATCAAATACTTAAATCAAAAATTCATAAGCATATGCAGTGCTTATGAGACTCGCTTTCAATTATTATTATAGTGACCGAGTGCCTATAACTATCCCGTTACATTGTGGATACCGACCTTATTAATAACTGTCTCATATCTGTTGGGGATACCAAGCTTATTTTATATAATGACCCTTTGGCTCTTATATGCTTTTTGAACTTTAAGCTCTTTTTCAAAATCTGAGCTTTAACCTCTTTTTCGGTGGCTACTCCGGTCACAACAACCCTTATATGCATTCATGAAATGAAATGCATCAGTCACATAGGATCAAACAGTCACTTTCTTTCACTTTACACATGGAATCAAACTTTAGTTCGGCATTCTACATTTAAGTAGCACTTCAATATCATAGTCATGCATCAAAAATCTCAGACCTTTAATGTCTAGAAATCAATATAATCACAGTCTCATTTATTAGTAATTTAGTACAAAATTTAAACAGAACAAACAGTAAGTAAGTTCGGCATTCAACATTTAAGTAGCATTTCAATATCATAGTCATGCATCAAAAATCTCAGACCTTCAATGTCGAGAAATCAACACAATTACAGTCTCATTTATTAGTAATTCAGTACAAAATTTAAACAGAACAAACAATAAGTAAGACCATCTAGGTCAACTCACAGTACGCTCTAGATTAGCATTAGCTTTCAAAATCTAGAAACGTTTGAATGCAGATGTTTATCTTGCACATCAACATTATGCAATACACACAATGGACACACATTAATAATTGAACAATCTTATGAACAATTAATCACATACATATGTATATATGTTGTGTATAATGCATGTTCAATGACAATCTCGGGTATCACTCTATTTTTCTTGTCATGTAAGCATTCATATTTCCAAACTTACATAAGTATCATTGTTAGACCCCGATTGCGGAGCTCATCTTTGGATCATGAAACATGAGCTTAATCCAATAGAATTCCCTTAACCATCATCAGTTCGTCTTTATGCTCTGATACCACAATTTGTAGGACCCCGTTTTCGAATTCATAAAGCTTGAACGGGTCTTCTTGTAGGGTTATTTCAATGAACCCTCTTTAGTCATCATTCATTCTTATAACATCTCAAACCACAAGGGCGAGCCCAAATAAGAGTTGGGTTCCGGAAACGGTGCCCTATAGTTTGTGGTATCAAAGCATAAAGATGAACTGATGATGGTCAAGTTTCATGATCCGAAGTTGGGCTCTGAAACTGAGGTCCAACATTCATTTATACTTGTGGTTTATACCTCAGTAAAACCATTAAAATCAGATTTTTCCTAAAACATACCGTTGGGTCTACTGTACATGATCAATCTGACAATGAAAATGAAGTAATTTGACAACACTTTCTTCTAGAAAAATGTTCCCCATAGTCTTAAATTTCTAATGACACTAAGATCATTCAATTTGGTTCAGTATTCCAAAAGTTATACTCCAAATAATTTGGACTGTTCTTAAACTGTAACATATTCTATGCTCAACTTCAAGTCAGATTCTGGAATTCTAGAGACAGAATTAAAATTTGATTTCTTTAGAAAAATTGTATATGTCTATAGTTTAATCTAAATCAAGAAACATTTTATTTGAATGACCATAGAACAAGTTATACCTAAAATACCGAAGCATGTTTAAGTTGTGTCAGAAAGTTGGCCATGGCAAACCCAGCAGTTAACTGCGACAAATTTTTGCCAAGAGGAAATCCTGCAAGTTGGCCATGGTGAAGTCAGGAGTTGGTCGTGGAAAACTTTCATAAAAAGTAGAAAACAGGACTCATCTTCCAATTTTTCCATGTTTTACAACATCCAACATCTTACACCTAACACATCTTGTACCAAGATCACCCTTTCTACTTCATTTACTCTTCATTCTCAACTTCATTTCAATTCAATATCATTCACAAACAATTTATGATATATATTTAATCATTAACCAAAAATAGAGTAAATACATTTACCCATTCGTCAGTGATTTTTCTGCACTCGTTCAATCACCTTTATGAAGATCATTCTACCTTAAAAACATTTCTATAACAATATATGAATTATTACTCATCATACATATACAAAAACAAGACATTTACATCAAATTTTCATCACTCGTGTTCATTATACATAAAACACCATAATCAAGTCACCAATCTTAATTTACTCATCATTCTAGCTTTATTTAACCATACCTATGAAAAACAAAGTTTAACTTGCATGTTTAGCTCCAAAGCTCCCTCAAATCACCAAGAAATCCTAGCTCCTCCACAAACACAATCTTCACCTTTTTAAGGTGGAATAGGTTGGGTCTTTTAGCAGCAAGAAGAGGGAGGCAATGAATCTTGAAGAAGCAAAGGGAAGGAGTTGAACAAAAGTCAACATGATGAGGGTGAGAGTGAATGTCGTGGGTGAAGTAAAGGAATGGAGAAGATGAAGACATGAAGAAGTTAGGCAAAATGAAGCATGTGTCATATTTGGAAATGTGACTCAACAAGTAGTGTGGCAAATGACACTTGTCACTTGCCACATGTCACTCTCTCAAGATCTTTTCTTGATTTTTTAATAAGCTAGTCCATCTGCCTCCAATTTTCAACCTAATTTTCTCCCAATTTTTAATGATACTTGCCATTAAATCTTAATGTCATTCTTAAAAATTTTCACTTCCATTTGAAGATTAATCTCAAATTACTCATCATATTAGTTTCATTTAAAGCTACCCATAATGATTAGAGCATAACTT
Organism: Erythroxylum plowmanianum; assembly: GCA_025531925.1. Lineage (NCBI taxonomy): Eukaryota > Viridiplantae > Streptophyta > Magnoliopsida > Malpighiales > Erythroxylaceae > Erythroxylum > Erythroxylum plowmanianum. The sequence continues at coordinate 31,324,354 of JANVCQ010000002.1, forward strand.
ACTTAACTAAGCTCCAAGATTCTTCAAACTCTTCAAGATCTCTCTTAACCCTAACTTCCTTCACCTACACGTGCATCATCAATAAAAGGTTGTAGTGTTAGGTCTTTAATGAAAAAATGGAGAAGAGAACAAATCTTATAGAAACTTTGTGAAAGAGTTGGACCAAAAATTATCATGGTGAGGATGAGAGTGAGTTTCATGAGTGAAGAAGAGAAAGATGAAGAAAAAGGAGAAGAAGATGGAGAAATGAAGCATATGGCATGAATGGGCAAGTAAAAGACCATGGAATGGTCTTTAATTAGGTAAAAGAATAGTAAGTGATGAGGGTAGTGACACTTGTCACATTCCTATGGTCCCATGTGGACCCTTATTAAAAACTAGTCTATTTGTCTCCGATTTCTAATCCAATTGTATCTAGATTTTCAATAACACTTGTAAATAAATCCCAAAGTCATTTATCAAATTTTTATTGCCAATTGACAGTAATTCTACTACCATTTATCGTTTGTCTTGCCACTTGATATTTTTTCCTAGTCCAAAAATTACCTAAATTTTCAGAAATTTTCCTAAAATTCACAAAAAATTGTAAATCACTATATAGATTCTCTAAATCAATTTTCAACATATAAAAACCACATTTCTCAAAAAATCACTTTTCTAAGTCAATTATACCAAGAATGTTAATGAATGCACGTACAACCTTTTTAATGTGTGCAAAAATTCAAATTCACGTTCATATATGCTAACATTATGCATGAGCATGAAATGCATTTTCTTCAAATCACTCATTGCTATTTTCTCAATTAATGAATCTAAAGCTCTAACCCTTAGTATGGGAATGGGATGTTACATTTCTCCCCCCTTAATAAATTTCATTCACAAAATTACTATGTGATTGATCAATAAGTTAAGGCTATTGTTTCCGCAGAGGCTCCATCGTTTTCCCCATATAACTTCTTCACTCGAATGCTTTCTTCCTATTGACCATAGTCGATAGATTTACTAGGTCGTTCTATCACTTATTTAGTCATTCACTATCTTAAGTGGTTCCTTAATATATCTCAGATTATTCACAAATTTTACTTCCTGTGTCGACATTACATCTATGTCAGATCATATCGATATTTTTTAACATACTCACATATAACATATCATGGATCTAAGACATCTTTATTGATAATACAAGCTCATTTGCTAATGGTCCTATGCTCTCAATAACTTTATGTGGACCAATATAATTTGAGCTTAATTTATCATTTTTCCTAACCTAAGCACACCTGGACAAGGTGATACTTTCATAAACAATTCATTTCTCACTTGATAAATTCACATCTCTTTAGTGTTAATATACTTAATACTTATGTCTATCTCACTATGTTCTATAAATTCGATGTTGATCCGCCAAATTCGTCTGTCTTTCCTAAGCCACTTTATTTTTTTATTAGATATATTTCACTTATCATCAACATCTCCCATCAATTCTGGCCTTTGACTAATTTTAGGCCCTCTTCATTTCAATGTAATCCATTTTGTCATATAACGCCTCATATAGTATTTTAATGATATCTCTAGGATAATGATTAATATACGGTTAGCAATTCAAACATTCAGTCATTTGGTTCTACATCCTTAGCCGTCAAATGCTATTTCGATGTATTCCTATTAGGATGTATAGCTTACATTGTTACTTATGCTTTCTCTAATAATATATTTGCTCAATCATCTTTATCAGTCATACATCCTACTTATTTCAATTAAAAGTAACATTTTTCCTATTTGGACTCAAAATTCAGATCCATTTTGAATTCGTTAATAAGATTCACAATTCTGGATCCTCAAGTTGGGCTTTGCTAATCTTTTCATACAAACTAATTTTAAATTTCAATGTATCTAATAATACTTCATTTTGACCCAAAATTTAACTCAATATTTTATGCTCTTTATTGCACTAGATTTGGTAACCTCAATATCTAAATTTGTGCTATTCTTTTATGAAATTTTCTGTTCAAGTATCAGATACACACTAGCTTTACCATTATAGTACTCATTTGTACAATCATAATCCTTCAGTATTTCTATCCATTTTCTCTATCTCGTATTTAATTCTTTCAAACTTAATAATTACCTCAAACTTTAGTGATATGTATATTTTTGTTTAACTGTACATATAATGTTTCCAAGCTCTCCAAAGCAAGTATTATTGCATCAAGTTCTAAATCATGTATCAAATAATCAACTCAAGAGACTGTAATTGTCTCTATGCGTACAAAATTACTTTATAATGCTGCAACAGATTGTATCTTAAGCCTTAGTGCAAAACATCTTTGTATAGTACAAAATCTCCAAATCCAAACATTATAATTAACATCGGTGTTATAATTCCTCAAAATTCTTTTTACATTCATCAGTAATTCAATTTACTTAGAAATTTTTTTCAAAGGGCTAAGATCAGTAAAAACCCCTAACAACATATGGTAGTGTCCAATTTCTAGCTGATTCTAGAAAACTCCAGATCTCTTATATACTTCTTCATTACCTCTATTTTCTTTGGGTCTCCTAATATGTCATGTTTAGATACTATAAGACCCAACATTTTATTTAATCAAGTTAAAATTCACTCTTATTGCATTTGGTATATAATTGTTTCTACCTTCATGGTATATAAGTTTTACCTCTAGTTCAAAGTAACCATCTCTACTTTTTGAATACATTCGATATATCATATAATCATAGTCACTAATTAATCTACTTTTCCTTGAATCGCTTTAATCTTCAATGCGATGTTATTGTCAGAAGCATTGTTACGAAAACAAATATAGTCAAAACTCTATGTTCCCATGATTAGTTCTCGTAATTCCTTAAGTAACTAATTCATCAATGAGGTTAATATTATCTCATGTTATTCTCAGTGTCCCAATTGATTTCTTTTCTAGAATGATTTTCTCAATTCATTCAATTTCCTGTGATTTCACATTGACCTATTTTAATGTCTATTCATTTATACTAGTTTCTCCACATATTTCAATTTAATTGCAATCTTAACTTCCTATATTGGTAACACATTCATCAGATATAATTTGTATCTCCCAAACATATTTACATAGAATATATGTAGGCCTATATTCTCCTCACACTAACAAGAATGTTGCCTCAAATTCAAGAATCCAATCACATGGTTGGATAGCTTACATCAAACAAAATGAATATATTCTCAGTAGCATATTCTACCTCTTATACGTGAGTCTCAGCTAGGGATATGACTCAAATATTCACTTTTGATTCACTACATATTCATTTTTAATTTTTTCTTTCATTATTCATTCTTAAAATAAACTATCTGGTCTGTTTAACCTAATTCGATGAAATTCTTCTTCGAAAGAAGATTTCTTGATACTATCATCAATACTGTTCATGTAATCCTTATCAATCAACTATCTTTATCATTGCTTATCAACCATTCTTAGCACCTTAAGAAGATCAATTTCTATCATTTCTTGCACAATCATAATGTTTTATTCATCAATACTTAATGATGTAGTAGACATGATTACTGCTGCATATGCTTAGGTGTGCAATTCTCCCAAGATTTATTTCCGACAATTCTCCAATTTGTATATATTACACAAATGATACTTTGATTCTAACTGATCCTAGACAATATCTCTCTCTTTATTTCTGTCCACAATCGGGGTATCTATAGCACCCCAGTCTCGCAAGACACATACTCGACATCCTGAGTGATATTCGAGTGCGAATCCCACAAAAGTGGTGTGCTAGTATGTTCAAACAATCGAAAACTCAGTATAATTTTTTTGTACTCGAAAATGAATATCCAAATTTAGGCCCATACTTTTTATTTCATAACACTGAAACCACAATTATTATAACTATATTGATCAATCTCGTTTGCAAAACATTTCCTCATTTTGGAAGTTATTACATACAGAAACATATTCAAATGCACATGATTCAAAGTTTACGGAATACTTTCTTTCATACAAAAATTACTAAAAATATCCATAGAGATGTGAACTAATACCGACCTCTGTCTCTTACTTGTATGTCAGTGGCTATAATCCTGTTAGCCTAACGGGTTACTCTTTAGAGCCTGAAAAAATCTTGTAAATTTTGGGTAAGTTTTGTAAACTTAGTGAGTGACCATCCTCGATGGCTCACTCAATCATATAACACATACAATTGACGTATTCACAAAATTCACATCATTTCACGTATTCAAAAAATTCATGTTACTTTGTTGTGATCGAGTGCCTTGTGGATACTAAGTTGTATTGGATAATTTCCCATAGCCCTTAATGGATATTGGGTACATTTATAACTAAGCTTGAGGCTCTTAGCACATATCGAGCTTTAAGCTCTTTTTCACTAGCGACTCCGGTCACAATGGCCTTTATCTTTCATTGCATTCATGTAATGAAATGCATCAACCATATTTGCATATCCTCGTTCAATCATATGTGCATATCATCAAGCCTTTGTCTGGTATTGAACATTAAAGTTGAGAATCACTTTTTGTTCATATTTAAATGCACATTTAGAACATATTTATCATCAGACCGTGGTCTGGCATTTAACAATCAAGTTGTGCACACTTATGTCAATCAAATTCACATATAAGGAGTACTTCAATGTTCTCAAATTTATCAAACTCCTCGGACATATATTGTCAAGAACCAACACATTCACATTGCATAATCATTCAATTCATAAGATAAACAAAACAAATAGTAAAGTTAGACCATCTAGGTCTACTCACCATACGCTCCAGATTAGCAATTGCTTCCAAGATCTAGGAACATCTGAATGCGAACGTTTATCCTGTACATTCAAATTATGCAATTCACATGTTGCACACACATTAACAACTACACAATTATAAGCATTAATTTATGGAAAAATGTGTATAAATAATAAGTACAATGCGTGCTCAATGACAATTCCAGGTATATTATCCAATTTCACATCTTTTTCTCCTTTTTATATCATAATTCAATCACTCGTCATTTATTTTCTAGCATTATTCACTCTTTATTCCCAATCTTGTGAATATCTTTATTGCCAAAAAAACTCATACCTTTGGTACTTTGATATCAACAATTCATTCACTACTGTTATTCCAATATTGCAAGATTACACATGATTCAATCTCTCCTTTCTTCTTATAAATTTCTCCAAATTTCCAGACCTTCAGGTCTATTTTCCATGATCAATTAGACAATGCAAATGAAGTAATTTGGCAACATTTTTTTCTAGAAAAATGTTCCCAATTGTCCTAAGTCTGTAATGACACAAAAAGCATTCAATTTATTTTGAAAGTTATACTCCAAATATTTTCAGACTATTCTCTTTATGTAACAGTTCACTATACTCAACTTCCATCCAGAAATTGAAAGTCTTAGAGGCTGAAACAAAATTTGATTTCTTCAGATAATTTGTAGTCTTGTGTATCTAGTTTGCTTCAAATTAACAATAATCTCATTTGAATGACTACAGAAAAAGATATTGTCAAAATACCAAAGCTTACTCCATGAAATCTTTCTGGTTATCAAATTCTATTTAAGAGCATAGTGTCACGACGTGACAATTAAGTTGTGGACAAGAAATTAAAACTCGCAAGCATAAGAGAGAGGAGTCACAAGTGTGAGAGAATCACAGGTGTGAGAGGGTGTGAGAGAGAAGAGTCATAGGTGTGATGGAATCACTATGAGGAGAAGAGTCATAGCCGTGAGAGGAGGAGAACAACAGTTGCACACTTACTTTGAACTCTCATAACTTTCAATCCAAAAATCTAAAAATTCCAAACTTTATATCATTAAAAAGAATGAAGGAAAGATCTCAACTTTCATGAATCATTTTTATCAAAATCTGCCTAGATGAATACAGTTTAATCATGGAAGTTTTAGACCACATTGTTACACCTTTTTCTCATTTTTTTCTTCATCATTTCTGTACCAATATTATCATTCAATCTCTCTATTGATTTTAGATGGAAACATTTTTTATTGGAGATGAAAATCAATGTGTTACGAATCCAATGGTTTAAGTCTCATGTCATTTGGAAGTCGGAAGAAGAAGATATAGCCAAAAGATCGAAGGATGTTGCGTGAGCCTTCAACCTCAGAAGTCGCGATCGTGCATAATGCTTCTCCTTCTTAGGACTATGCAACCTTTCTTCTTCTTTTTAAACCAACTTCTATGACTTATTTCAACCTCTATTAACAATTTCATTTCATCTCAACTTTTCATTTTAATCCTACTGAAAGCACGACATCATCTCACTCTATGATTTCCTTAACTTTAAACCTATGCTTTTCATCCTCAAATCTCCAAAAATATTCACATACGTATACATATATATACACAGTGAAAAGGAAAACATAGCATATTTGTCCCTATCACTTTCATAATTTCTGCACTCTTCTCTTGCATGTATTCAATGATCTTTCTACTCAAAAATCATCTCTACACTATCATATCACATAATAATCCTCAAATACATAAGAACAACACATCTGAATTTTTTTATCTAATTTGTACAGTATTCATGAAAAGGACCACTATTTCCATGATTATGCAATGTCAAATAAATTATCAAATTTGTCTCATGTTCCTGCTTCTCATAAGGATTAACACAATACTTACTTGTTAAAACTCCAAAATCTTCAAATATTAAGAAGCCCTAGTTTTCTTGCAACTCACGTACACCATTATAGAGGTTGGCAAGTTTTAGTTTTTCCCTAGGAAAATGAAAAAAAATTGAAGTTAGGAGTAGTAAAAAGATAAATGAAAACAAGTTTAACTTTGGTGGAGTTTTGATGAAAAATTGTATGTCAAAGAAAAACTTGAGAAGAAACTACAAGAAGGATGAAGACAAGAATATAGTACTTAATCTTTCAAAGTTAAGAAGACTTAACATTAGACTTGGACACTTGTCCATTTCTTAAGACATTAGCTAGTTTCCAACTAACCAATTCTTATCAATATCAATAACTTGCAAATTCTAAAGTCATCGCCAAAATTTTCAAAGTCTTATTTAACAATCCTCCAATATTATTTGTTTTTTTATTTCTATTTCTACTTATCAATTCACTTGCCTCTAGGCATTTTTCCTAGTCCAATAATACTCAATATTTTTCAAAAGTTTCCCCAAAATTCACTAAAAATTCTAAATCAATACATATATTCTCCACATCGATTTTCATTACAATTAAACCACAATTCCCAGTAATATCACATTACCATTCAAATATACCAAAATGTCAATGAATATATGTACAATCATTTTAATGTGTGCAAATTTTCAAATTCACGTACGGGTGTGCTAATAATATGCATGACCATGAAAAATGCATCTTTCTTAATCTCTCTTTGATCCCTCATATACCGTACTTTTGGGTTCTAACTCTTAATATGAGAACAGGATATTACATTTCTCCCACCCTTAATAAATTTCATCCTCAAAATTCTTATCTGATTGCTCAAAAGACAGGGGAATGTTTTCTCCACTTCCCATTTACCTGTCATCATTCAAGTATTTTCCTCAACTTGACCATAGTCAATGGAATCATTAACTATTTCCCCAATATAATTCATATTACTCAAAATTTTTCACTTCATAAGCTGACAATACATCTTTGTCATATCATCTAGATATTTTTATAATCTGAAACATCTTTGCTAGTAATACGAACTCGTATGTTAATGGTCCTATGCTCTTAGTAACTTCATGTGGACTAATACAATTCAAGCTTAGTTTATCCTTTCTCCTAATTTAAGCACTTTTGCCAAGGCCATACCCTCATAAGCATTTTATTTTTCACTTCTCTTTAGTGTTAATACACTTGACTCTTATGTCTATCTCATTATGTTCCATAACCTCGATGTTAATCCACCAATTTCATTTATCTTTTTTGAACCACTTAGTTTTTGACAAAGATCAATTTCACTAATAAATAGTATCTTGAATCAATTCTAGCCTTCAACCATTTTTTTAGCTCTCTTCATTCCAATGTAAGGGCGAACGACTCATTTATTGTATAACGCCTTATATAGTATTCTAATGTCATCACTGTGATAATGATTGATATGCTTAAAATCAATTATGATATGCTTAAAGTCAATTAGAATTATACCTTGATCTCATATTCCTATGAACTCCAAAAAAATAAGCTTTAAGCATATCTCCAACGACTAGGACTATTGGCAATTCAAACATTCAGTTACTTATTTCTACATCCTTAGTATTTAAGTACCATTTTGGCGTATTTCTATTAGGATGTATAGCTTAGGATGTTACATACGCTTTCCCTAATAACATTTTTGCTCAACCATCTTTATTGGGTACACATTCTCCTCATTTTATTCACAAAGTAACATTTTTATTATTTGAACTCAAAATTCATATTTGTTTTCAATTCCTCACTAAGATTCACAATTTCTAAATCCCCAATTTGGGCTTTGTTAGTCTTTTCCTATAGGACTAATCTTACATTCAGTTGCTAATAATACTTTGATTTTCCCTATAATTCAACTCAAGATTCTATACTCTTTGTTGCACTAGGTTTGGTAACCTCAATATCTAAATTTGTGCTATTTCGTTATTGAATTTTCTATTCAATACATCAGGTTACAACACCAGTTTTACTAGGAATTACCCATTTGTACATCATAATCTTCCAGTAACTCTATCCATTGTCTTAGTCTCATTTTCAATTCTTTCAAACTCAACAATTTCCTCAAACTTTAATGATCTTTATAAATTTCACAATGTTTCTGTACATGTATAATATCTCCAAAATTTCAAGTAATCACTATTGTAGTAAGTTTTAATTTATATATCAAATAGTCAACCTATGAGACTTTCATATTTAATTGTCTCCACGCATGTGAAATCACTTTATTATGTTACATTGGATTTTATCCTAATTTCTTATACAAACATCATTGTATACTACAAAATCTCCAAATCTAGATGATATAATTAATATTAGTGTTATAATTCCTCAAAAATTATCTGTATATATTACTTAGGGTTTCTCACTTCATGATTACCTTTATTTTCTTAGGTCTCCCAACATACTATGTTTAGATACTATACAACCCAACACTTTATTCAATCAAGCTAAGAATCACTCCTATTGAAATTGGCATAGAATTGTTTCTACCTTCATGATATGTAGGATTTCTTCAAGTATTCAAAATATTCTTCTTAACAGTTCGAATACATTCAATATCTCATATATAGCCATCGTCACTAATTGATCTGATTTTGCTTGCATCACTTTAATTTTCAAGTTCATGATACTACCGGGGGTATTGTTACTCAAACAAATATAGTCAAAACTCTATATGCCCATGATTAGTTCTCTTAATTTCTTAAGTAACAAATCTCTCAATGAGGTAATATTATCTCATGTAAATTTCAGTTTCCTAATTAACTTATTTTCTCAAATGATTTTCTCCATTCATTCGATTTCCTCTAATTTCACGTTGACTTGTTCTAAGGTATGTTCATTCACAATTAAGCCTGAGGCTCTTATCACATATTGAGCTTTAAGTTCTTTTTCACTGGTGACTCCGGTCACAATGACCTTTATCTTTCATTGCATTCATGTAATGAAATGCATCAACCCCATTTGCATATCCTCATTCAATCACATGCGCATATCAACAGACCTTAGTCCAGCATTCAACATTAAAGTTGAGAATCACTTTTTATTTATATGCAAATGCACATTCAGAACACATTTATCATTAAACCGTCTAGCATTTAACAATCAAGTTGTGTTCATTTATTTCAACCAAATTCACATACAAGGAGTACTTTAATGTTCTCAGGTTATCAAACTCCTTGGACATATATTGTCTAAAACCAACACATTCACATTGCATAATCATTCAATTCATAATATAAACAAAACAAACAATAAAGTAAGACCATCTAGGTCTACTTATAGTGTGCTCTAAATTAGTAATTGCTTCCAAGATTTGGGAGCGTCTGAATGCGGATGTTTATCCTGCACATTCAAATTATGCAATATACACATTGCACACACATTAATAATTACACAATTATAAGCAATCATTTATGCAAAAATGTGTATACATAATAAGTACAATGCATGCTCAACCAAAATTCCAAATATATTATCCCATTTCACATCTTATGCTCCTTTTATATCATAATTCAATCACTCATCATTTATTTTCTAGCATTATTTGCTCTTATTATCAAATTTTCATTCACTTTGACTTGATACACTTTACTACTCTTCTTTAAATAACAACCTCAATCATGTGAATATCTTTATTTCTAAACAAACTCATACCTTTGGTACTTTGATATCAACAATTCATTCACTACTGTTATTCTAAAATTACAAAATTACACATTATCCAAACTCTCCTTTCTTCTTATAAATTTCTCTAAATTTACAAACCTTCGGGTCTATTTTCCATGATCAATTAGACAATGCAAACAAAGTAATTTGGCAACACTTTCTCCTAGAAAAATGTTCCCAATTGTCTTAAGTCTCTAATGACATCAAAATTTGATTTGGTTCAGTATTTTGAAAGTTATACTCCAAATATTTTCAGATTGTTTACCTTTTATAATAGTACACTATACTCAATTTCAATCAAGAAATTGAAAATCTTACAGACTGAATCAAAATTTGATTTCTTTAGATAATTTGTATTCCTATGTCTTTAGTTTACTCCATATCAAAAATTATCTCATTTTGATGACTACAGAAAAAGATATTGTCAAAATACCAAAGCTTACTCTATGAAATCTTTCTGGTTATCACATTCTATTTGAGAGCACAATGTGACGATGTGACAATTAAGTTGTGATCCAGCAATTAACCATCACAGGCATGAGAGAGAGGAGTCACAAGTGTGAGAGAATCATGGGTGTGAGAGGGTGTGAGAGAGAAGAGTCAAGGGTGTGAGGGAATCACGGGTGTGAGGAGAGGAGTGACAGGCGTGAGAGAAGGAGGAAGTTTCAGACCACACTTTTACCCCTTTTTCTCAGCTTTTTCTTCATCATTTCTGTCTCAATATTATCATCCAATCTCTCTCGATTGATTTTAGATGGCTACTATTTTAGGTGGAGATGTTAATCAATGTATTACAAATCCAATGGTTCAAGTATCATGTCATTTGGAGGCCTAAAGAAGGAGATATAGCCAAAAGGAGATATAGCCAAAAGATCGAAGGATATTGTGTCAGCCTTCAACCTTAGAAGTCGCGATCTTGACATTCCATCTTGTGATCTCTCCAAATGTTTGCAGGAAAATTGCGATTGTGTAAGAGCACGATCGCGAGTTGTCTCTCGCTAGTGCTTCTCCTTCTTACGACTATGCAACTTTTCTTCTCCTTTTTAAACCAACTTCTCTAACTTATTTCAGCCTCCATTAACAATTTCATTTCATCTCAACTTTTCATTTTAATCCTACTGAAAGCACGACATCATCTCACTCTATGATTTCCTTAACTTTAAACCTATGTTTGTTCATCCTTAAATCTCCAAAAATATTCACGTACGTATATATATATATTAACAGTGAAAAGGAAAATAGAGCATATATGTCCCTATCAGTTTCACAATTTTTGCACTCTTCTCTTGCATATATTCAATGATCTTTCTACTAAAAAATCATCTCTACACTATCATATTACATAATAATCCTTAAATACATAAGAAGAACATATTTGAATTTTTTTTGTTTATCTAATTTGTACATTATTCATGAAAATGACCACTATTTCCATGATTACGCAATGTTAAATAAATCATCAAATTTGTTTCATATTCCTGTTTTTCATAAGGATTAACACGATACTTACTTGTTAAAACTAAAAAATCTTCAAATATCAAAAAGCCCTAATTTTTCTACAACTCACATACACAATTGTAGAGGTTGGCAAGTTTTAGTTTTTCTTTAGGAAAATGAAAGAAAACCATAGTTGGGAGTAGTAAAGAGATAGATGAAAACATGGTTTACCTTTCGTGGAGTTTTGATGAAAAACTCTGTGTTAAAGAAAAGTTTGAGGAAGAAACTACAAAAAGGATGGAGACAAGAATACAGTGCTTAATCTTTCAAAGTTAAAAAGACTTAACATCAGACTTGGACACTTGTCCATTTCTTAAGACCTTAGCTAGTTTCCAACTGACTAGTTCTTATTGAACTTGTAACATCCCATTACTTGTGGAAGGATTAGAATAGTAAATGTGAGTGATTAATGAGGGTTAGAGATACATTTCCATGTTCATGCAAAAAAAAAAGATGCCATGCACTTATACATGAATAGTGAATGTATTTGCACATGAAAATAATTGTACATGCATTCAT
>JANVCQ010000002.1:31336827-31347675 GCA_025531925.1 Erythroxylum plowmanianum
CCGTTAGTCAAACGGGAGTATGTCCACTGCATGGGAGTCAGAGTTTGAGGTCGGGATCAGTTCGCGTCTGCATTAGTATAATTCTGTTTGGTATAAATTTGTATTTTTGCAATGTTTGTGAAATAGGGCTTTTTAGTGCAGTGGGTCCCAGTTAGTTAATGACATAATTGTAATGTGATTACTGAAATTGAGTGCTTTAGCATACCACTCTCGTGAGACGTGGACTCCGATATCACCCATGATATCGGGTTTGGTCCTGCGGGAGTGGGATGCTACAGCCTTCTTAATGTAGAGCCCGGCCTCTACCGCCATCACTTGGCTCAATGGTAAGAGGCGTTCGCTTAAAGCGGAACAAAACCTTGAGGTCTCGTGTTCGAGTGGTGACTCACGCAAGTGCCAAAGAGGACAATACCTGGAGTGATGGCGGTAGAGGCCGGGCTCTACATATATACCCAGGATTGTCATGAACATGAATTGTACATATTTTATTACATACATGTGCATTATTAAACACTTATGATTGTACAAACTATGATGGATGTGTTTGTGCTATTTGATATAGAGGAGCAACTGGAACGTCAACCTTTATACGTTGTCAGAACTTCCAGGCATTAGCTTCGGGAGTAACTAGTGAGTAACCTAGATGGTTTCTCTCAATTATTGTTTACTTAAATTTTGTTTTGATTGATAAATGGATATGAATTAAATTGCATTGATTTCTAGACAGTAGGTCCGATGAATGTGAAATGTGGAGTGTATATTGAAGTGCTGCTTTAATGTGAATGTGAAGAACTATGTGTTTCATAATATGATTGATTGTGATAAATGCATTCCATATATGAGTGTACAATCAGATAATGACAGTTGTGACTAGAGCAACTACCGATCAGAGTTTAAAACTTAAAGTGTAAAAAGAGCCTCGAGCTCAGACAGTGATTAAAAGCCTAAGGCTCATTATGTAAAATGAGCCCTGTATGCTCATCGGATAAGGGACAGTTATTAATGATTCCGGTATCCAAAATAGATGTGGGACAGTTTAGGTACTTGATCACAACAATATAATAATGGGAAAAAGTCTCATGAGCATTTCATATGCATTTTTAGCAAGTATGTGGATTGTTTGAAATGCCAAATTGATTTGCTCTTAAATGTGAATATAGGTGTCCATTAAGAAAAGTTGTGAATTATATGTCATGTGATTTGATAAGTTGCATGAATTGAGTGAACCATTGATGATGGTTACCTTATTGAGTTCGTAAAACTTACCAAAAATTGCAACGTTGTCTTTTTAGGATCGAAAGACGACTCTAGCTACTGAGAGGTTCTACCAGCCGTGTAGATTGTGATTTGACAAGAGAAGTCATGGCTCAAAGGTCGGTCAGCTGGATTCTAGGGACAGATTAGATAGACTTTGTGTATTTCCTCGTTCATGTAGTACTTTTGTATTAGGTTTTCATGATGTACTTATAAGAAGCGTTGAAAAACATATTGAAGACTTTCGGTTTTATACAATGAAATAAGGAAAAAGTTGGTTTTTAAAATATTGTGATTTTATTATAAGGCTTTATACGTGGATAAAGATATGATGCCATATGAAATGAATGTAGTGATCGAACATAGCTTGTCCTTATTATAGAATATGTACTGGAATGACCTTCGGGCATCTCAGTGTGTATGTTGCTATAAGGGGGTGCTACGTCAACAACATCTCTAATCAATTCTGCCCTTCAACCAATTTTAGGCCCTCTTTATTTCAATGTAGGGTGAACGATCCCTTTTTGTCGTATACCGCCTCATACAGTATTCTAATGATATCATTATGATAATGATTGTTACGCCTGAAGTCAATTAGAACTATACGTTGATCTCATATTCCTATGAACTCTAAAATATAAACTTTAAACATATCTCCAACAGTTATGAATGTTGGCAATTCAAACACTCAATCACATGGTTCTACATCTTTAGCCGTCAAATGTTATTGCGGCTTATTCGTATTAGGATATATAGCTTAGGTTGTTACTTATGCTTGCTCTAATAATATCTTTGTTCAATCATCTCTATTGAGTACACATCCTTCTTATTTCAATCATACAGTAACATTTTTCCTATTCAGACTCAAAATTCAGATTCATTTTCAATTCCTCAATAAGATTCACAATTTTGGATCCTCATTTTGGGCTTTGCTAATCTTTTCACATGAAATTGATCTTAAATTCAATAGCTAATGGTACTTTGATTTGCCCTAAAATTTAACTCAACATTCTATGCTCTTCATTGGACTAGATTTGATAACCTCAATATCCAAATTTGTGCTATTTTGTTATTAAATTTTCTGTTCAAGTATCAAATACACACTAACTTTACCAGTATAGTACTCATTTATATAATTATAATCCTTCAGTATTTTTATCCATTGTCTCTGTCTCATATTCAATTCTTTCAAACTCAATAATTACCCCAAACTTTAATGATTTGTATATTTATATATATATACGAAATGTTTCACTGTATATATAATGTTTCCAAGCTCTCAAAAGAATTACTATTGTAATAAGTTTCAAATCATAGATCAATTAATCAACTCATGAGATTGTAATTGTCTTCATGCATATGAGTCACTTTATGTTGCTGCATTAAATTATATCCTAATCTCTTATGTGAAACTTTATTATCTACTACAAAATCTTCAAATCTAGACAATATAATTTATATCGGTGTTATAATTCCTCAAAACTCTTTTTACATTTATTACTTCATACAGGTTACATGTTTTCCCTTAGACATTTTTGTCAAAGGACTAAGATCAGTAAAAACTCCCTAACGGCCTCTGTTGGTATCCAATTTTTAGCTAATTCTAGAAAACTTTGGATCTCTTATATATTCCTTGTAGTTTCTCACTTCATTATTACCTCTACTTTCTTTGGATCTCCTAATATGCCATGTTCAGATACTATATGACCCAATATTTTATACGGTCAAAGCTAAGATTCACTTTTATGGAATTTGACATATAATTGTTTCTATTTTTATGATATGTAAGATTTCCTCAAGTATTCAAAATCTTTTTCTCCACTTTTCAAACACATTCAACATATCATTTATGATCATAGTAACTCATTGATCCAAACAAAATTAAGGCACTTTATTCTTCAATACTATATTACTATCGGGCTTTGTTAACTCAATGTGCCCATAATTAGTTCTCGTAATTCCACAAGTAAATAATTCCTCGATGAGGTAATATAATCTCATGTTATTTTCAGTTCCACAATTGACTTCCTTTCTCGAATGATTTTCATTCAATTTCCTCTTATTTCACATTAACTTATTCAAATGTCTATTCATCCTTACTAGTTTCTCAAACATTTCAATTTATTTGTAATCTTTACTTCCTGTGTTGGTAACACATTCCTCATATCAAATTTGTATCTCCTATACATATTTTCATAGAATATAATATGGACCAAAGTTCTTCTCACATTAGCAATAATGTTACCTCAAATTCAAGAATTCAATCACATAGTTGGATACTTTACATCAAACAAAATGCATAAATTCTTAGTACCATATTCTACATCTTATAGTTGAGACTCTGTTAGGAACAGGACTCCAATATTCACTTGTGACTTATTAAAGATTCATTTATGATTTGTTTCTTCATTGATTGTTCTTAAAACTTAAACCATCTAGTTTGCTTAACCTAATTCGGTGAAATTCTTCTTCAAAAGAAGATTTCTTGCTACTATCATCTATACTGTTCATGTAATCTTTATCAATCAACTATTTTCATCATTGCTTATCAAACATTCTTAGGACTTCAAGAAGATCTATTCCAACTGTTCCTGATCTATTCCTTATAATAAAACTTAGTGGAATAGAAACATATTCACTTACTCTTATACTTTGGTAAATACCATCAAGATCATTATATCTTATCTAGAGATGTGTTTATGACAATTCACTAATTAATAACTTATGCTAAAGATACCTTAACCTCATTTGATTCTAGACAACACTTCTCCTTTTTCTTCTGTCCTTGATCATGGAGACTAAGCCATAATCGTGCCTTTCACTTTCTTCCTCGCATTAACATGCATACGAACATCAATTCTACTCCAATTTTCCAGAATTTGCCTCTTTTGATGGTACATCATTTCATAATAGTTCAACTACTATATTGATTGCATTAACTCTTCTCATTTGATTTATCTTCTTTTTCTTAAACTCATTTATATATAAAATCCTATCTTATATGCATTTATATCTTTCTCCTGACTACATATCATTCATCTAATGTACAATCATTTATGTCTACTTCATTCCCCTTTTTTTTCTTTCGTCATTTCTATCTCATCTTCCTATTGTCATTTATTTCATCTTCCATATATATATCCTCAATCAACTTAGAATTATTGATGCATAACCATTATGAAATTCTGATCTCAATTCTCCTAGTATCTTCTTACGGTGGATCATAACTCTTTTCACATTAATCAAACAACAACTTCGATTCTAAATTCATCTCCTTAAGATCATAAAAATTTCTGCTTTCATTACATTCTACTTGTACTCTTTAATCTCATCATTTCTACTTATCTTCATATTTTCCTTACACATTCCATAACAATAAATTCATTTTTTTATCACATTCGAGAATATATCACCATAGCACAATATTGGATTCATATTCAATAATACATTCTCCAATACAGTTGCATTAAATCATTATTTATCATATCTAATTATGTACTATTTCCCATTTCTAATTATCCACAACTTTCATTTTCTCACGTTCTAAAAAAGCGTCACTCTTCTCACTAATTTTATCAACTCAAACTCTTAGCACATGCTTATGCATGTGACTCATACACATGCGACTTAAACTAGGGATCAATTGCTACTATCTGTTATGGCATGAATGAAATGAATGTAACCTAGCACATATTTCAAAAATGCCTATGTAAGATACTAAATTTGGGCTCTGATACCAAACTGTAGCACCCCACTCTCGCATGACACGTACGCGACAACTTGAGTGATTTCCGAGTGTGTACCCCACAAGGATGGCATGCTAGAATAATCAATCAGTGAAACACTCGAAACTCAGTACAATTTTTCCAAAAATTTCACACGTATACGTGAAAATCAATAAACAATTTTGGGCTCATACTTTTATTCCATACACATCGAAATCACCATTGTTATTATTACACTTTGATCAATCTAATTTGTAAAACATTTCCAATTTTTTAAGTTCTTACATACCGAAATATTCAAATACACATTGTACAAAAATTGCAGAATACACATTTTGATACAAAAATAAGAAAAACAAATGCAGACGCAAACTGATCCCGACCTCTATCTCTTACTTGGATGTGGTGGCTATACTCTGGTTTGCCTAACGGGTAACCCTTTTGAGCCTGAAAATTATTGCAAATTTTGAGTAATTTTTGCAAACTCAGTGAGTGACCATCCTCTAAGGCTCACTCAATCACATACACATACAATTCATAAAATCACATCCATTTTAGATTCGCTTGAGACATGTTTCACATTTAGAAATCATTCAAACTATTTAAATCATACATATCACAAGCATATGCAATGCTTATGAGACTCACTCTTAATTTGTTACTTTGTTATGACCGAGTGTCTTTTTCATTAGCCCATATCCCTTAGTGGATATCGGGCTGGCCCATATCCCTTGAGGATACCGAGCTGAATTAGATAATGTCCCATATTCTTTAGTGGATATGGGTACATTCACAACTGAGCTTGAGGCTCTTATCACATATCGAGCTTTAAGTTCTTTTTCACTGGCGACTCTGGTCATAATTACCTTTATCTTTTGTGCATTTAAGTAATTGAATGCATCAATTACATATGCTTAATCAGTCACTTTATTTTAATTTACACATTTCATCAGACCTAAGTCTGGCATTCAACATTTAAGTTGAGAATACACTTATTTCTTCTCATTCACATACCAGTAGTACTTTAATAACACGTTTATGCATTAAGCCTCAGACCTTCATTGTTTGGCATCAACGTAAGCAAATCACATTGATATAAATTATATTCACGTTGCATAATAATAATAACCGTAGTCATTCAATGCAGAAATTGAAATCAGAACAAACAATGAAATGGGACCATCTAGGTTAACTCACAATACACTCCAGATTAACATTTGCTTTCAAGATCTGGAAACGTTTGAATGTGGACATTTATCTTACACATCCAAATTTTGCAATACACACATTGCACACGCTCAAATTAATAACTTTGCACAATTATAATTATTTATTTATGCACAAATATGCATACGAAATAAGTACAATGCATGCTCAATGACAATCATGGGTTTATTATCAAATATCACACTTTATCCACATTCTCATTTTATAAGTCAATTACTCGTCATTTCATTTTTAGCAAATATCAAATTCTCATTCACTTTTAGTTAATACCCATTACTCATTTCCTTTGAATCATAACTACAATCATATGAACCTCTTTATTTAATTATACTCATGCCTTTGGTACTTTAATATCAACAATTCATTCATTAATGTTATTCCAACATTATAAGATCAAACATTATCCAAACTCTCATTTCTTCTTATAATATCTCCAAAATTCCAAACCTTTAGGTCTATTTTCCATGAACATTATGATAAGGGAAATGGAATAATTTGGAAACACTTCCTTATAGAAAAATGTTCCCCATTGTCTTAAGTTTCTAATGAAACAAAGATCATTGACTTTTGTTTAGTACTCCAAAAGTTATACTCCAAATTATTCAGACTCCAAATTATTCAGACTATTCTTAAACTGAAACTGTATTATGTGCTCAACTTCCATCCAGAAATTTGAATTCTTAGGGACTGAATTAAAACTTTGTTTCTTCAGACAATTTGTAACCCTATGCCTCTAGTTTACTCCAAATAAATAGTCATTCTATGTAAATGACTAAAGAAGAAGTTATAGGCAAAAGAAGGAAGGATGTTCAGTGAGCAAACATGATCGTGCACTTTTAACCCAACTAAAATTAAGTCACGGTCGTGCAGCATCAGTGCATGGCCGTGCATTCCAAAATAATCAAGTCATAGGCATGCAACTATAATGCATGCCCAAGCACACACCAACAAATAAGTCATGGTCATGCAACCTTAACGCACGGTCGTGCACACCCAATCTTCATAACTAATTTTAGTCTAAATTTTATCATTCAGTCTCTTCCAAATGATTTCAGATTGTTATAATTTTTGGTAACATGTTTCAAATTTAATGATTTAAGTCTCATGTCATTTGAAGGTCGAAAGAAGAAGTTATAGCCAAAATAAATTTTTCCTAAAGTCACGATCGTGCAGAAGCACGATTATGCTTCTTAAAATTTTTCTCGAAGTCACAATCGTGCTTCTTTTCGAACTGTAGCTTCCATTTTCTTCTCTTTTCAATTTTCATTTCTTAATTCCTCCATTTCTAGCTTACATCTCCATTTCTATTTCACCATTTGGACTCCCATTTAGCTCGAAACATTCAAAAAATCAATCAAAAATCCATATTAACATGTTCTTTATTTTACTGCGCTATTTCACTTTCATTTTTTCCATTTTTCTGCACATTCAATTTCTGCATTCTCTTCCTTTCTACCTCAAACTTTCATTTTAAATCATTCATTCTCATTCCTAGAAATCACCATATACCTATTCTTTAACTCTAAATTCATTTTTTTTTCTTTCAACTCCAAAAATCATTTCTACACTATCTTATAACATTTTGATCATCAAAACGCACGAACAAAAATATCAATATATTCATCCTATACTCACGGTGTACATGAAAATATCAATTTTCTCATGTTCATGTAATCTCAATAAATCACCATTTTTGTTTCATAAACCAACAACTCTAAAGGATTAACAAGATACTTACTTGTTAAAACTCCAAAATCTTTAAATATCAAGAAGCCTTAATTTTTATATAACTTATGTACACCACTATAGAGGTTGCTAGGCTCCGATTTTCTTTAGGGAAAATGAAGAAAACAGAAAGGGGGAAGTAGAAATGGACAGATAAAAGCAAAATGTAACTTGGGTGAAGGTTTGTTGAAAAACTCTGTGCTAATGAAGAACTTAAGGAAGAAGCTACGAGAAAGATGAAGCTAAGAGCACTGTACTTGGTCTTTCAAAGTAATTGTATGCTAAAACTTGAACTAGACAAGTGACACTTGTCACTTATCTAACATCTAAGGCTTTAACTAAGTTCTTATTGAACTAGTCCCATAACTCTCAATTTTTCATTCCAATCATCTCTAAAATTTTCAATATCAATAACTCATAAATTCTAAAGTCATGTCCAAATTTCAATGTCATTTTTTAACAATTCTCCAATATCATTTGATTCCTATTTCTATTTCTATTTATTAATTTACTTGCCTCTTAGTATTTTTCTTAGTCCAATAATACTCAATATTTTCAAAAACTTTTCCCCAAAATTTACCATAAATTATAAATCAGTACATATATTCTCCACATCAATTTTTAATACAATTAGTTCGCAATTCTCACATAATCACATTTATAATCAATTATACTCAGCAATTGTCAATGAATGCATATACAGTCATTTTAATGTGTGAAAAAATTCAAAATCACATGCGTGTATGCTAACAATATGCTCGAGCATGAAATGCATTTTTCTAAAATCTCTTTATGATCTCTCATGTACTGTATTTTAGGATTCTAACCTTTAGTATAGGAACGTGATGTTACAAATCATGGTTTATTAATCCAAATCACACAAATTGAGTTAAGTAGAATCCACTTTCATAATACTAAACATATTTGGGTTAAAGGAGCCTTATGCTTGCATAACAAGTCTAACAATAAACATAACTCTAGTTTATTCTTATAACAATCGAAGGCAACAATCACGTTTTCAATGTGTACTTAATATTTTCATTGGTAATTTAATTTTATTCATCTCATCAAACATAAAATTGTATGTAAAATATCACACATATAAAACACACACACACACACACACACACGCACACATATTAAACATATAAATAAAGTATCCAATTTACGCACCCATAATTAAATTATAGGCATAGAATATCGAGCAGCATTTTATTCTAATTACTGATTTTCATAATCTAAAATAATATTTTCAACTCTTTGAGTAATTAAATTATAATAAACCCATTGATTACTAAATATATCAAATTTGTAGTCCAAATAGAAATTTAATTTGGTTTATAAACAATTTTCAAATTCAGTTGGAAACTATTCTAATTATCTTGACTTCTTTAACAAATTTAATTGAAAACAATTTTCATTAAATTATGTTTCTTACTTATCATAATTTAGAAAGTTTTCCTTTTTAAAATAATATAAGTAACACATTTTAATTCAATTAGAAAGCTACTTCTAATGTTATTAGAAGTTACTTTTCCTTAATTAGAAAATTATTTTCTAATATTAAAAGCGAAACTAATTTTGAAAAATAAATATAAAACCTTTTATTTAATTAAGAAAGTCATGTATATTATTTATTTATATATTGATTTCTTAATTTATTATAAAATATTTCATTAAAAATTAAAAAGCTAATTTTCAAAATTATTAAAGAAAACTCATTTTTTATTAATAAATGAAAACACTTTTCAAAATTTATTCAAGAAATATGCCTTTGCTAATAAATCAAGAAAATTATTCATAAATAAAGAAACATTTTTTAAATAAATAGAATAATTATTCTAAAAATTAAAATTATAAATTTAATTTTTCTCAGTCAATTTGAAATAAATCAATTTAATTGAGAAACATCCTTCTTAATTGCTTAAGAAAACATTTTTCTTAATTTTACTTGTTTGGAAAATCATTATTCTATTTATTTAGAAATAATTTTTATTTATGAATCAACCAAATTGAAATAAATAAAACTATTTAAGAAACGTCTTTCTTAATTACTGAAGAAAAAACTTTTCTTAGTTTTAGGAAGTCTGATTAATTAATTTTATTCTAATTGAAAATGATTAAGTTTATTTTAGAAACAACTTTTCCAAAATTTAAATTAAGAACAAATATAATTATTAATCTTAATAAAATTAAAAAAAAATAATTTCATTAATTTTGGAAATTAAAATCCATCTTAATTAATATAATCTCATTATATTGATTTGTCTAACATAATCTAATTATCAAAGACAACATTTTTTGATCTTTTGCTTAATTTTAGTTATTGATTTGATAAATCATTTAATTTAATAATTCCACCTATTGAAAAATTAAACTAAATTATTAAATATTCCTAATAAAATAATCCTCTTTAAAATAATTTTCAAACATTTAGAAAACTATTTTCTAAATTTATTAGGAATTTAATACAATTTAATTTTAATTAAAACAAGGCTTAAAAGCACAAATAAAACTAAAACAAAACGGAATAGGAGCAGTCCACGTACCAAAATCTTTCCGTGAAGTACGTGTAGTGCACGTGCTAATAGCATTTGTGCAACATAATATTCCTGCTGATGACCAAATTACCTTAGGCTTTTAGGGTATCATCATTCAACAACTAAATAAACGGATGTTCCTATAATGGCAAATGCTCATCTCACGCATCTTTAAAATCCATCACATATGGGCTTGACACATGTCGCATCATTCCAGCTAGGTTTTTTTGTTTTCTTCTGTTGGGCCCGGGCCCCGGATTCCCGAATCTCGAGGTGGCCCCTCGGGTCGCGCCCGTGCCAAGCTCCTAAACCGCGGACCCGATCCCAACATTTAGGCACAATCGATTATTCGATACATACATACATACACACACAAC
>JANVCQ010000002.1:31350539-31368256 GCA_025531925.1 Erythroxylum plowmanianum
CAAAACCCAAATCAGTTAAAATCGGACAACACAATCAATTTCTAATGAGAGAAAGAAACAACAAAATAATTAAAATA
The DNA here is from genome assembly GCA_025531925.1 of Erythroxylum plowmanianum. Taxonomy (NCBI): domain Eukaryota; kingdom Viridiplantae; phylum Streptophyta; class Magnoliopsida; order Malpighiales; family Erythroxylaceae; genus Erythroxylum; species Erythroxylum plowmanianum. The sequence goes on from JANVCQ010000002.1 coordinate 31,350,617, forward strand.
ATATTTAACCCTGGTCGTCGGCGTCGATGTTATCTCCGAACCAGCGTCAGAATGTTTAGCTCTTCATGGGTCTTTCCCGATAAATTGCTTCAACCCCTATCTTAATCCCTAACCAAAAATCCCTAACTAACTATAGGCAAGCTCCATACAATTTTTACTGTTTATCAATGTGACCAATAAGGGTCACCATCAACTAAAAACTGCAAAACTTCTCTGCTTTCTTCTCTCCCGTACTGCGTATCTGCTTTGCTTGTTTGTGTGCATTTTTTGTCAAAACGTTGTGCGTTTCCTACTGATGATGTTGCGCCGACACTATACTCCAGCTATTGGAGCTTCACGAAGCCGCAGCCACCAACTCCACCAGCGTAGCTCGCCCCTGCTATTTTATTCCTGCGTTATTACTGTTGCTTCTTATTTCTTCTCCACTGTTCTTTTACTTCTGTCCGTATGCCTCTTTAATTTTGCTCTCACTCGTATTCAGCTGCTGGTCCCACTGTCACATGATTTTCTAATTGTTGTCTGCCACCTGTAGCTACTCCTCCCTAATTGATTTTTTTCCTTTGTTTTTATACTGCCTCATGTCATCTTGATTTATTGGCTGCCTTCATAACGCTGCGTTTTGCTATGTCTCACGTCTCCTGCGTCATTTTGCTGGCCTCCACTATTGAGTCTTCATGGGACCATTTAATTGCTGCTTGTGATTTAATTAAAACGTTGCACTCCACGCAAGCTTCCTCCTGCTGATTCAAGTCCTCACTCCTCTTTGTTGCTATAGCTAATTGATTGGATAATTAAGATGTCCCACATTTAATTCCTCTCGTCTTTGTGGTCATGGGACAAATTAATGAGCTGCCTAAATCCCTTGTGTGCTCCTCTCTTATGCGTTGCTCCTTAATGCTCATTTGGTTAGACAATTAAAATGTCTCGTTTGTTTCAAAAATATACCAGCATATCCAACCTAGCAATAAACACAAATTAAACATCAGTTAAGCATTTTATCTTAAAATTAGGATTGAAATCACATAGAAATACATGAGAAAATATAAGATAATTCAATCCTATGAATAGGGCTGGGGGCCATTCTGAACCTGAGAAGGTATGTTTAATGGACATAATGTCTGTTAAATAGACATAGGTGATGTTGGGGATCCTCATAGACCCGAGAGGCCCGTTTAACGGACTTAAATTCCGTCTAACAGATATAGGGGTTACCCAAGCCCCTCCAATGCTTCCTACATCCATTTTAACATCACTTTCACTTATAATCTTCCCAAATATCAGCTCTTATAGCGCAAAATCACTTTTTAACAATTCAACCAACAATTTGGTCTCATAAAACTCTCAATTCTCAACTCATTTGATTTATCACATTCAACTACATCTTATCATTTACTCTAACTATCTTGATATACATCCTATGCAGCATTACCAACTTATAATTATCATCTCTCAACTCCGATATCCAAATATTTCATACTTTATAGCATTGGAAAGCTAAAAAGATAAGCTACAACTTTATGAAGACAAATTTATCTAACTCCACCTAAATCAATACAGTTCTTCCCTTAAAGTCAGAACACAATTTTTATACCTATGAAAAGATTGAAAATGCAAAGGACAAACTTTGAGAGTCATGATCATATTTCATTATCATCAAAACATATGTGTTTTACAAAGCTTCAATAGACTATCCTAGCCACAATACAACATTTCGCCAAAATCCCAAATTACAAACAATAATTTCTCAATATGCAACTACAGCTTTGTTTTACATAAATTACTCCAAAACAAAACAAAACATGGAAATCTGGATTGATACCTTGACTCTCGATCACTCGATCTCTTGCTCATCACCTGAAGATGGGACTGAAGGGGTGAGCTTAAAAGCTCGTAGGTAACAGGTTTATAACAAGAAACAAGAAAAATCATTGAAATATTTATTTCCATTGAAAAATTCACAATGAAATCCATGTAACTCATATTTCCCAAATTTACAAGTTATCAAGCAATTCATAAACATCATAAATCATAAATTCATCAAACTTGTCACAAATCATAAACACATAAGCACATCATAAATGGCTTGGGTGGCTTCCTAACAGAACGTACTACACATTTCCCATAAGGGTCTTGTATAGTTGTGAACAGAATGTACTATCGCAATCCCACAAAATGGTCTTGTGTAGCCGTAAACTTATAGGAATCTATGAAGAAGCTCCATGTCACTAGCGGGCAGGCGGGAGAAGCTTTTTAGTCAAAGTGCACTTGATAGATAGAACAGACCACCACAAACCCACATAACATGTTATTCATGACTTGAAAATCGATTGCCCAAATGGCACATTTTCAAAACTTGTCTTTCATGAGTTTCATTTGCATTTATGAAACTTAATTTCATAAACACAAAATCATTTCAAAATCATTTCGATATCACAATTTGTCATTAAAATTCATACACTAAAATATGTAGCAATTTCACAAATCATTCAAAGCAATAACAGCAACATTTATGAGGTAACTGAAATCATTTTATTTTCTTGCTTTAAAAGGAAATATTCATGGCTCATTACTCAATTATAAACATGAAACTCAACTTGATTTCCTTGTTTAAAACTTTGCTAAAAAATGTCTCTCCCCTTGCTCCTCTTACCTCTCTTGATTTCCTTCATCAAAGGCAAAAATTCCCATTCAATAGGAATATCAATTGAGAACTACATATATTCACAAGATTGATCATAGAAAGCTTAAACCCATACATTTCTTAATCTTTACGAACCAAATCCCTTTCAAAAATCCAGAAGATTAAAATCAAACTTACAATTGAATCTTCACCAAATAGTGGGATTGTTGGCTCAAATGGAAGCTCTTATCTTCTTTTAACTTTTTCCCTTCTTGAACAACCTCAAATTCCTTCTCGAAAGCCAAGCAAAGATGAAACCTAGCTTTTTCTTCTTTCTTTCCTCTCAAAACTGAAACTCTCCCCTTCTTCTCTCTTCTCTTCATTTCTTCTCTCTCAATTTTCGTTTTTGCTTCTTCCTTAAAAACAAACCAACACTTCTTATTCCAATTATGCCCTTGATGATTGAGAAATGTCCAATTTGCCCTTCCTTCCAAGCCTTAAGACTTTAATGCTTAAGTGATCTTCCCAAAATGCCCTCATGCATATATACTCTTACCACTTAATTCAACTAAACCATATTTTAAAATCCTACCAACATTAACATAATAATTGCCCTTCCTTCCAAGCCTTAAGACTTTAATGCTTAAGTGATCTTCCCAAAATGCCCTCATACATATATACTCTTACCACTTAATTCAACTAAATCATATTTTAAAATCCTACCAACATTAACATAATAATTAAGTCCAAATAAAATAATTAATCTAGCAAGACCTCAAAATTATTTAAATCATGCCTAACTCCTTCTAAAAATCTAGACCCTTTCTGATTAGGTAATTGAAGGAATTTAATAAGAATTCCTTCTAGAAAAATGTTCTTCGTTGTCTTAATTTTCTAATGACACCAAAATCATTCAATTTGGTTTGGAAATCTAAAAGTTATACCTCAAACATTTTTGGATTGATTTTATGCTGAAACAATATTCTATGCTCAAATTTCATCCAAAAATTGACTTTCTTAGAGACTGAATTAAAACTTGATTTCACCAAACAATTTGTAACCTTATTTCTCTAATTTAATTCAAATCAAGAATCATCTCATTTGAATAACTAGAGAAAAGTTATGGCTAAAATATTGAAGCATATTTAGTGAACATATTTCAACTACATTTTCCAACTTATAACTTCCAACATTTCACATATAACCCATCTTATACCTAAACTATCTTTTCTACTTCATTTCAAATTCAATAATTCTCCTTTTTCTTATATGACTAATTGCCAACAATTTCTCATTTAATAGTTCTAACTTTGAAGAAAAGTTCGGGATCCAACAATTCTCTTCCTTAAAGAATTTCGTCCTCGAAATTCTAACCTGGGTGATCAAACAAATGGAGGTAATGATGTCTTATGTTTTCCTCAGTCTCCTAAGTAACTTCTTCACTCGAATAATTTCTTCCAATTGGCTATAGTCAATAAACTCACTCGGTCTTTCAATCACTCATTTAGTCATTCACTTCTTAACTATTTCCTCAATATATATATGTATCTTAGATTCCTCACAATTTTTCACTTCTTGCATCGATAACACCAATATCAAATCATATCGAAATTTCTTAGTATATTCACATATAACACATTATGAAGTTGAGACATCTTTGTTAGTAATACTAACTTATAAATCAATGGTCTGGTTCTTAATAACTTTATATAGACCAATTCAATTCAAGCTTAGTTGTTTATTTATCCTAACCTAAGCACATCTTGCACTCAATCTAAGCACACCTTGGGAACATGATACTTTTAGAAATATTTCATCCTTTGCTTCATATTTCACATCTCTATAGTGTCCATACACTTAATTCTCATGTCTATCTCACAGTATTCCCTACCTTTGGTGTTAATCCACCTAATTCATTTATTATTCCTAAGTCACTTAATTCCTAATACAGATCAATTTCACTTATTTATTCTTATGGTGGATCGTAACTCTTGTCATATTAATCAAACAGTCACTTCGATTCTAGTTTCATCTTCTTAAGATCACAACAATTTATGTTTTTAGTACATTATACTTGTACACTTTAATCTCATCATTTCTATTTGTCTCCCTATTTTTCTCAAACAATCCATGATAATACATTCACATCTTTATCACATTTGGGGATATACACCATAGTACAATATTGGTGTCATATTCAATTCCACCAATACAAATGCATTGACTCATTATCTATCATATTTAACCATGTACTATTTACCATTTTTAATTCCTCATTACTTTCAATTTTCTTAAATTCTGAAAAGGCATCAATCTTCTCACTAATTATATTAGCTCGAACTCTTACGTATGACTTATGCACATGCGACTCAGACTAAGGATCAGTCGTTACGGCATGCTAAGACATGTCAAAAATGCATGTAACTTGATACATCTTTCCAAAAATGCCCATGTAAGATACTAAACCTAGGCACTCTGATATCACATATGTTGGACCCCATTTCTGGAGCCCATCATTTTGGAATATCATAAGACATGAGCATGCGTATTTTCTTGTAGGGTTATTTCAAAAAACCCTCATTAGCCATCATCCCACAAAAGTCGTCTGCCCACACCAGTCAATCACCAGAAATCACAATTTGACTTCCTTAAAAAATTATATCTCTAGGTCTCTAGTTTAATTTTAATTAAGAACCATCTCAATCGGAGCTCTATAGATCAAGATATGCTTAAGAAACCAAAGTATGTTCATACCCCAGTCATGCTCTCTCAACTGACCCCTCACTATCTTTTCATCAATATTTTTTCTAATCAAAACCAAAAGCTACCAATTTTTATGGAGAGATAGAACAATATTCTAGGAATCTATTAGTTCAAGAATCACTTCATTTGGAGATCTGAGGATGAAGTTATGTACAAAAGAATCAAACATGTTTATATCCTCAACCATATTGTACCTATCTTAGAAAGATTGACATAACTTTCTCTATAAACATTTGATTGTGGTCATTCTTAGACGGTTTGAAAGAAAAATTCTGGACCTACAACTTTCATGAGGACCACAAAGCAATATTTTTCCATTTAGAGGGTCACAAATGCAAATTTCCTCAAGTATAACGGACATACATGTACACCAAACAAACATACAGGGGGCTAGGGGCCATTTTGGACCCGAGAAGAGATGCTGGGGATCCTCATAGACCCAAAAAGGTCCGTTTAATGGACTTAAAGTCTGTCTAATGAACATAGGGGTTACTCAAGTCCCTGCAAAGCCTCTCCAATGCTTCCTACATCCATTCTAACATTACTTTCACTCATAATCTTCCCAAATTTCACCTCTTCTAGTGCAAAATCACTTCTTAACAATTCGACCAACAATTTGGTCTCATAAAACTCTCAATTCTCAACTCATTTAATTCATCACATTCAATTACATCTCATCATTTACTCTAGTTTTCTTGATATACATCCTATGCAGTATTACCAACTTATAATTATCATATCTCTCAACTCCGATATCCAAAAATTTCATATTCTATAGCGTTGGAAAGCTAAAAAGATAAGCTACAATTTTCATAAAGAAAACTTTATCTAATTCCACCTAAATTAATACAGTTCTTCCCTTAAAGTCAAAATACAATTTCTAGACCTATAAAACATTGAAAATGCAAAGTACAAACTTTAAAAGTCATGATCATATTTTATTATCATCAAAACATAGGTGTTTTACAAAGCTTCAATGGGCTATCCTAGCCATAATACAACATTTTGCCAAAATCCCAAATTACAAAGGGTACTTGAACAATAAATTTTCAACATGCGACTACAGCCTTGTTTTACATAAGTTACTCTAAAACAAAACAAAACATGCAAATCTAGATTGATGCCTTGACTCTCAGTCACTTGATCTCTTTCTTATCACCTAAAGATGGGATTGAAGGGGGTTGAGCTTGAAAGCTCATGGGTAACAATTTTATAATGAGAGATAAGCAAAACCATTAAAAATTTACATTGAAATACATGTAACACATATTTCCCAAATTCACAACTTATCAAGCAATTCATAAACATCATAAATCATAAATTCATCAAACTTGTCGCAAATCTTAAACACACAAGCACATCATAAATGGTTTGGGTGGTTTCGTAGCAAAACGTACTACACATTTCCCATAAGATTTCTTTGTAGTCATGAACAGAACGTACTATCGCAATCCCACAAAATGGTCTTGCACAACTATGAACTTGTGGGAGTTCGTGGAGGAGTTCCATGTCACTAGCGAGCAGGAGGGAGAAGCCTTTTAGTCAAAGTGCACTTGACATACAGAACAGACCACCACAAACCCACATAACATGTTATTAATGACTTGAAAACCGATTGCCCAAATGGCACAGTTTGAAAACTTGTCCTTCATGAGCACGACATATTTCATATGCATTTCCAAAACTGAATTTCATAAACACAGAGTAATTTCAAAATCATTTCCATATCACAATTCATCATCAAAATTCATACACCAAAATATGTAGCAATTTCACAAATCATTCAAAGCAATAAAAGCAACATTTATGAGGTAATTGAAATTATTTTATTTTCTTGCTTTAAAAGAAAATATTCATGGCTCATTACTCAATTATAAACATGAAACCCATCTTGATTTCCTTGCTTAAAATTTTGTTAAAAAATGTATCTCCCCTTGCTCCTTTTGCCTCTCTTGATTTCCTTCATCAAAGGCAAAAATTCTCATTCAATAGGAATATCAATTGAGAACCCAAAGGCACATATTCATAAAATTGATCCTAAAAAGCTTAAACTCATACATTTCTTAAGCTTTATGAACCAAATCCCTTTCAAAAATCCAAAAGATTAAACTCAGACTTACCTTGAATCTTCACCAAATAGTGGGATTGTTGGCTCAAATGGAAGCTTTTATCTTCCTCTACCTTTTTTCCTTCTTAAACAACCTCAGATTCCTTCTTGATAGCCAAGCAAAGATGAAACCTAACTTTTTCTTCTTTCTTTCCTCTCAAAACTAAAACTCTCTCCTTCTTCTCTCTTCTCTTAGTTTCTTCTCTCTCAATTTTCATTTTTGCTTCTTCCTTAAAAGCAAGCCAATACTTCTTATTCCAATTATGCCCTTAATGATTGAGAAATGTCCAATTTGCCCTTCCTTCGAAGCCTTAAGACTTTAATGCTTAAGTGATCTTCCCAAAATGCCCTCATACATATATACTCTCACCATTTAATTCATCTAAACCATATTTTAAAATCCTACCAACATTAACATAATAATTAACTCCAAATAAAATAATTAATCTAGCAAGACCTCAAAATTATTTAAATACTTAAAAGGCAAGCTTTGAAAATTTAACCCAAAGATGTTTTTTAAGTTGTTAGAATCAGAAACATATGAAGAAAAGTAAATTATACTTTGCAAAGCATTAACCTTTAACCCAAAGATCCTACATAACTTCGAGAGTGATTTATGCAAAAGTGAAATGGATTTATGATATGATGCTCAAAACAACATTAAATCAACTGCAAAGCTAAGATTAGTGAGTTGGAGCTACTTGCATTTGTAATGGAAAGTGAAATTTGGAATACCATCTATGTTTAATTTGACATTCTATTAAAGATTTCCATGGAGATAGTAAACAGGTATAGAGAGAGAGGGTCTCCCTACCTTATCTTATTTGAGCCTTTGAAAAGTCTAGTAATGGATCCATTAATGAGCACAATATAAGAAGGGGATGAGTGACATTCTCTAATCCAATAAATAAATTTTATGAGGAAACCAAGTATTTAAGGCTGTCAAAACTGAAATCCTAATGGATACTATCAAATGCTTTGAAAAAATCCACTTCAATAACACGACATTTGATAGATCTTTTGATGTTATATTCCCTTATTAGCTCCTTCACCATAAGAATATTGCCTGAAATGAATCTGCCTTGGATAAAAGCTCCTTGCGAATAATGAATCATCTGCTTTAGAGGCTTCTTAAGCTTATTAGCCAACAGCTTCATAATGGCCTTGTATATAGTGTTACAACATGATACATGTCTAAAATCATTAAGGGAGATGACATTAGGAACCTTGGGAATCATGCGATTGTGAGTAGCGTTTATCTCCCTAATCAACTTCCCAGACTGCATGAATTCTTTTATGACTTTTACTAGTAGCTTCCAATAATATTCTAGGTGTTTTGAGAAAAGTGTGCGTAGTGCCCATCAGGGCTTCGAGTTTTCCTTAGGTTTAGAGAAAGCAAAACTTCTTTGATTTCCTAGCTAGAAGCTAACTACTGAAGCAATTCCAAGTTATCCTATGATGTGGGAGGACCAATTAACTCTATAAGATCCTACATAGAGAGTTGACTAGAGTAGCTTGAAGTTAACAAGTCAATATTATTTATTAGTCACCAATTGGCCATTATTATCAAGCAAGTAATAGATTATGTTAAAATTCTTTCTTTCTAGGATAGAACAATGAAAGAACTTAGTACTAGAAATCTCCCTATTTTAGCCAAATAGTTCTTGCCTTTTGCAAAAGCAAGGAAATATGGTCTAAAAGGTTCATGTTGTAGTTCTCAAGTTTCCTGATCTCTTCAGTTTTCAAAGCTTGATTGTAAGGATAAAGATAGCTAGCATCTTGTACTTCCCTTAACTCATCCTTGGTTTTTTATAGCCTCTATATAGTAGGAGGAACTCCATAATTAAGGAATTGTTTAATTTGGTTTTAAAATTATGAAGTTTCCTAATAAGTTGATAGGATTTAAATCCAGTAATATTACTAAAACAAACATCCTTCACCAACTCCATGAATTCAGAGAAAACTGAAAAACCTACATGGAGTGTTGAGCTTCCTTATAGGGAAAAAGATCCATGACTTTCAAGTAAGAGTGCTCTGAACATAAGAGAGGGCCTATCATATCATTTAGATTGTTAGGCTTGTTTTATCATTTATGGAATTTAGATTGTTAGGCTTGTTTTATCATTTATGGCATTTAGATTGTTAGGCTTATTTATCATTTGAATCACCCCCCTTGTGTATTCTTTCAATTTTTTTAATCTAACATGTTGAATACATAAATAAGCATCAGATCATGGCCAATCATCAAACATTCAGGTCATCTAATAATTATATAAAATTTCCGCATTATTATGAATGCATTTGTGTTTAAACTCTCTATTTAGTTATGAATTGTTCAAATTTGATTCAAAAATATAAATGTTTACCAAACTATGGAAAATTTTTGCTTTATATGCAATCATACAAATAATTCCTAATTAATATTGTGATAAGCATGGCCTTCACTTCAAGCTTTTAACAAAATCTTTAGTACACTGTTACCAGGATCTTTAACAATCTAAATATGTTTTTGGAAGTTTTAACAATCTAAACATTTTATCTGGCCCTTGCTTGCCTTAAAAACTGTAAGCTTCTATAATATAATAATAAATTAAAAGATTCATATGTATTTATCATAAATTTCACATTTTAAACTAGGTAGGAGTATACCAGAATAACGTACATGCAAAAATGAGGAAATATAGAAATGAAAATGCCTTGTTAGGAATTCCAATAAATATAAGAAACAAAAATTTAACAATATATTAATTTATACTTCATAAATACTATTATGGATCTAATTAAATTTTTAATCCAAGTAATTATAAACAAAATATAAATTTAGATAGTTAATAAGTACGAGTATACAAAACATAAAAATAAAAGTTACAAACTAAAAAGAAATATAAAAGGTCAAACTGAAATAGAGATGATGCTTCTTTAATGATATAAAATTTTTTCAAAAAGTCAAAATTAATAAAAGATTATAATCATAAATACACTAACAATTACATGTCATACGTAATGTAGCAAATAAAAGAAACCTTAAGGCCCCGTTTGGTTGACGGGAAAGTAAAGTAAATTTGGAATATGATTCTTCAAAAAATAAAGATATTTATATATATGTTTGGATACTTATAAGAATTCTAATAGAAAAGTTAGGAGGATTATTTTTTTCAAAGTTTTTTAATTAGTTATTTTATTTATTTCAACTTTTATAATTATTGTGAATTGTTATTTTTTTTAAAATAATAATAAATATTTTTATTACTAATAATAATTATAAATTGAATAAAATTTAAAATTAATTATTTTTATATAAATTTATTTTAATATTTTATATAATATTTATTAATAAAGTATTAATAAAAATATTTTATTTTTTAAAATTAATAATTTAAAAATTATTGTTTACAAAATATTTATTTTATATATTTTTAATTATTATATCAAAATTTATTTGAAATTTATATATTTTAAAAATATATTTTAAATGTAATTATATTTATTAATAATTATTAAATTAAAATTGTAATTATTATTTATTATTATAATTTTTAGAGACAGGGTTAAAAACATAAAATACAACTGAATAATATGGCAATGAATTATTTTGTAATTTTTTTAAAAAATTAGGGATTATTTCATCATTTAAAAAATTACCTAAAACGGTACTTGATATTAACCTGTACCGATACAGTACTGTATTAGAACTTAATGCGGTATTAAGTCCGGTATAGTATTCGTAACATTAGTTAAAGAAAATATAGGGTTTTATAAAAAAGTTATCGTAGAGTTGAGAGAGAAAGAAGGGTTAAATTGACTAATATTTTTTTAGATTAAATTAATGAGGAAAGTAATTTAAATATCAAGAGGATTCTAGGATTTATAATTCAAGTAAAATGCTGTCACTTTTCCTAGATTTAAAATTTTTTTACTTTTTTAACTACTCAAAAAATAAACCAAAATTGATGATATAAATTTTAGAAAAAAACATTACTTTCTCGAGCGAGAATTCACGTCAAAAGAAGCCTAAAAGTATACGTTTTCGTGAAAGTCAACAGTCATTATAGTGTATGTTTCGGCGAATGGCCACATCAAACTGCAACAAGTTAACGAGACATTGTGGCTGCAACGCGCCTTTATGCATTAACACTCAAAATGATTTTCACATTCATCGCAACGCCGCTTATGAGTTTTTTATGCGATCAAGGTCGGCCCGTTACTTTCCCAAATGTTTATGTCACCAATATAGTAAGAAGTGGCACTCTAGCATAAACAATATTATTTGTTTACTCATTCGCACTCAGAAGAATATATCGTTCAATCCACTGGAGAAAGAAAAAGACGATTGCTCAAATGTCAATTAATGAAAAAGAGTTGAAATTTGGAACTATGTAACGTAAAATTAGAAGGAAATCATACTTTTTGTTAAAAGTAATATCAGTAGTCGAGTTTAGACCTGCCTTACTCTCCTTCATACGTATTCATGGAATATAGAAAGATGGTCGCAGTGTTGATGGCGTTCATTGGACTGTAAATCTAATTTCAACTGCCAAGAATTTTAAAAGCATTGCCCTACCAGCCTGGCTAGCCACCCTGCAAAAAGTACTTACGCAGTGTGATTCTGACGATAGCCACTCCAATAGAAAATGATACGAGAAAGAATGTATTATTATCCACCATGGTTAAAATTTTGTTTTATTAAAATAGAGCTACATGCACGAGCGACCTTAGTAAAAATGTAAATTAATAGTTGACCGACCACAAGCAAGGCACACTTTGCTATTACTTTTTGATAATTTTATTAGCTTTTGTGTGTTGTCGATGCCCACTACTAAAAACTATACGCGGTTCGGGGACTAAGATTTCATTCTTCAGTTAGTTTTTCTTATCCTTGGAACTTGATGGAAAGTGGCATCTATCCAACCAATTGGTGTGGAAAAGCAAGAGTGGCCACTCCAAGTTTAATCTTAGTGTCAATCTCTATAGTGTAACATGGTAGTCCACATATTTGTTGAAAGTGGTAAAGACTCTTTAGAAATTATTACTTAGAGGTATACACCATAATCAACAAAAAGTAGCTGATGTTTCGTCAGGAGACACTTAACATGAGAGCCACTTTTTTATACCTTGTGTGAGCATGACATCTAAAAGAGACAAAGGTGTCTTTTTTTTTTCATTGGACCATAGCATATATTCCCATAACTCAAACCCTTATGTATAACGTAGTGGTGACAATTATCCATTTGACTAGCCAATTAGAAGTAACCATATGTTTGCTGTCCTGAATTTAAAACGAGAAAGTCAAATGTAAATAGATCGTAAATTATACAACTAAACAGAGGCAGCACAAAATTCATAATTAAGTTAAAGCACCAAGTATTCGAGTAATAGTTTGGTTTAGTTAAGATGAATTGGGTATCAAAGGTTGCTTTTACTCACTCATTGAGACTCTAGGCACCCAACAATGCTCAATTGAAATGTGAGGCATGGTACAAATTGGTGCGGAATTTCATCAAGAGATAACGGGAAAAAACGTTTAATTTTACTACTAACTCAATAAAATTTGACCTCCAAAGAGAAATTTCAACTTTCACCTAAAGAAACTCATTGTAACTAGAACGTGGCTAGAAAGTTGCAACATTAGTAGTAGTCTACATCATGGAAGTCGTCATGATCCACATATTTCAGGGGATATATAGTGAGAAGGCACTCAAATGAGACGGCTCTCTCACTCACAGCCCCACATTTTTCTTGAACAGACGTGTGGGCCGCTTATCTTGTACACGTATTTACGCATATGCACAGAGACATGTATACGACACATACAAAATAGTCAGGGATGTATGAAAAGGGGTTTTAATTCTGTTTAACTTAATTTTATCTATTTATTTATATAAATTTTAAATAAATATGTGGATAAATTTTAATATATTAAGATAAAATTGATTAAAAAAGATCTAATTCTCATAAAAATAGTAAGAAATCGTCTGTCCATAATTTCTTAAGCACGACATCTACATATTTAGCAAAAGAGCTAAATATGTAGTGATATGCGACGTAACAGGGTGAATAAAAGGATTGTAGAACAGACAGATTTCATGCCATGAAAAGAATGGCACTCGCGGGAAAAAGATTTAAGACATTTTCGGCGTTTTTGTCGAGAAACAACAACCGCGAAATAAATGACGGCGGTTGTCGGTCTCAGACGCGACCAATTACTGTCTTATACTCTTATGGGTTGTATTGTATCTTATTGGTTTTTTAACCAAATACAACTTTTGACTCCCACCATCATTTTCGTTTCCTTTCCTTGTCATTAATTTAATTCCTTGGTCCACGTGGGTTTCACGTGAATGCCCCATGTCGGGTAGGAGTCTAAAGAGAGATGCCCTGTCCTACTTAGACGGTGGACCACGTGAAGTACATCTCTCCCTGAATTGGAATGATCTCAATCTCTCGATTTAATTATTTCGTCAGCGTTTGTTTGCTTAAGACAAAGTGTTAACATTTAACCTTCATGTTGGCAATCGTAGCCTCTGTTTAGTGTTTGGTTTACTTGGAGTATTAATAATTAGGTTAAAACATACTATCTTTTATATTTTAAGTAATTTAAAAATTAGTCTTTAAAATTAAAAACTCTTTATAATTTTGAAAATGTTAAAAATTTTCTCTTAAACTTTTGTTGAAAAAATAGTAAAATATATGTAACATGCACATCAATGTGCCCGCATCAAATATTGTTAATATGTTAACTTGGAGTCAACTTGAATTAGTTAAATCTAAATCATCCTAATAAAATTATAGTAAACTATTATTAAATAGCTAAAAACCTAGTTGATGATAGATTTGATTTGCTAAATTATAGGGTCATCAAAAACATGTATTAATGATGATGACAAATCAAAATTTGTTTTGCCTTCTTACGGGTTAAAAGATGAATTTTGTTTTACAAATCCTTCTTTCTAAGCTTTCTTTCTTTCTTATCTCTTTGTTTTTGACAATTAAACCTTATATATGATAGTTTGTTAGAACCACTAGAATTAGCAGTTAAGTAGGTGTTCATATCTTTTATCTTCCACTTATGGATAATGAGATTAATAGATTAGAATTTACAGTTGTACTTAATATAATATCTACTAGCATATGACAAGAGCTTTAGAAATATATGATATTTAGACAAATATATTGATTCTTAAGTAGATATTATATGTTATACTCTATGTCATATCTTACATCCCTATTCTTCATGATCTGATTTGTTTAGTCAAGTTATAATTATATTCAATTCTTTCACTAAAAGATAGCAGTCACTTTTAAATATATTTTTTATGTGGATTATCAATCAAAATAATTTTTCCCTGTTCTAAATTTTCTCAAACTTAAAATTTCATTGCTTTTTTTTAATTGTCCTATAAAATTACATCATACATAAGACTCTTTTATCACACTCTATAGTAGTAAATCTTAAATTTAATTCCTAAGAAGCAGACAAGAGTAGTAAGGGTCTATTATGAGGCTCATTTAACCTCTCAAACCTCACGTAGTGTAAGTTAAAAAAAGATGGATGATAGGAGTCATATGTTATAGTATTAACTCTTTTTTTTTAAAAGTTGATGTCTCATATTCATGAAATACCATAAAAAGGCTAGTCCAAACATACTTAATGTTTAACTGGAGTTTAATAGTCATTCATCTTTACAAACATACCATACAAAAATTACAAACATATCGTACAAGCATTCATTTTTCTTAGAATTCACTTCTAGTACTTAAAATATATATGATGAACATTTTATCACTCTAAACAATTTTCCTTTTGTTTTTATTATTTAATGCAACCTTGATAATTAAAACTTTTTGCTCTTAATTATCACTTAGATTACAAATTTTAAACTTGATTCATCTCTATTTATTAATAATATTAGAGAAGATTTCTTAAATAAGATGGATATTCTCTCATCTGTCTAGTATACAGTTTGATTCACATTGAAAATATTTTACACAGTGGAATCATGCTTTAGAATCAAATGTTATATAATGCTTTTCACATAGTAAACAATTTCAACATATATTATGCATTTAGATACGACAATAAAATAAAGGAACATATATTTAGAAATGTTTATCAATAATATATCAATAAAAGAACATAAATTTATAAATGTTCATTAACAAAATAGCAATATCCACATAATACACATTGGACTTCATCAAACAATTACATTATGGAAACAAATGTACTATTTTCTTGAGGACTACTTTAAGTTATAAATTAATTTAACCAATCGGACATACTTTATGTTCTTAGCCTATCTTAGTGAAACCTATATGTTATTCCCTATATATTTTTTCTTTTAATTCTTTGTTAAGAAAATAAGTATTTGCATCCATTTGTGTATTTTAAGATCAAAGCTTGCTATTATAAAGAAGACTAATCAAATAGAAGCAAATATCATAATTGGAAAAAATATCTCACCATAATCAATTTCCTTTGTGTATATACTTTAGCCATAGTGAGTCTTATATATATTTTAATATTGTTATCTACTTTCATTTTATTTTGAGTACCCATTTGTTCCTAGTAATTTTTTAATCATTAAGGAGATTAGCCAAGTTTTATAATTGATTAGGGTGTAAAGAAGTTATTTACTCCATTGCTTTCATTCACTCTTCTTTAACAAGTCCATTAAAAGCCTCATTTGCATTCCTTATCTTACCCTCTTCTTGTGGGATATTCAATATCCTCTTCAATTTGACATCAACACAAGGAATTATTTTATGATTAATTCCACCCAAATGAGATTTATGAGAAAGATTCACCAGTGCCTCAATGACTCTCATTCGAAATAGATAGTTAAATCTTCACTTTCTTTATTGTCCCCACTCAAATAAAGGCCCTCCTCTTAGTTTTGTGTAACATAATCATTTTGAACAAAACTTTCATATAAAAATATATCTTTTCCTATTTTATCTTGCTTTGAAAAGTCATCATTATGAAAATATGACATGTCATTATTCAAATTCAATTGCTCTTTCATTAGCTTGTTCACCTATGAACAAATATCATTTTGAGTATTTCCAATATCTAAAAGAAATACATTTCTTCCCTTTTGGGCCTAGTTTCCCATATGTGGAAAAAGGATCATGAATGTAAGCAGTACATCCTTATAGTCTTAGGCTTGTCAAATCAAGTTTTCCACTATCCATAACTTATATCGAGTGTTCATAACTATTTTGTAGGCATACAATTGATTACATGAGTGTTTGTGGTCAATGCATTACCCCCTATAGGTGATAGATAATTTTTTTGTGCCATTATGGACCTAAAATTTTTTGGAAGTATTATATTTCATCTTTTATAATGACATTTTATTATGAGGTTAGGAATATTCAATTGTCTTTATGTTCTTCTTTTATCATATAATAACTTGAACTCATTTGACAAGTATTTTCATAATAACTTGAACTTATTTAACAAGTATGACAAGTATTCTCATAATAACTTGAACTTATTTAACAAGTATTCTTATCCTTCGTTAGTTCTTAATACTTCTATTTTCTTGTCTAATTGATTTTCTACCAAATTCATATTTTTTGTGAAACAATTTGATGCTTCTAATTTATAATAAATCAAATACATATGACCATATTGAGTATGTTCATCTATAAAATATTGGAGTTATGTAAATATAGTGCCCTAGAAAGCAAGTATATTTACATGTAACTTAATATTCTTCCAGTTATAGTTTTATAATGAAAATATTTATTATTAATAAAACAAAAGAGTTTGGTTTTATTTGTATAATCATGATATATCTAGTCATAAGGAACTAAGATTCTTTTGTTAATAATATACATGTACATGAAGTTATATGGGAAACATGTATATTATTAGAATCTAAATTAATTGATTCATAGTTAAATAATCAAGTTGCTCGCTTGATTATGGTTTAGACTATAGTGTTGTAATTTATCTCCATGTAAGTAAAGGAGTTTACTTCAAGAGAATGATGAGTTTCATATTATGATAGTAGTCAACTATCAGTAACGACACTATTCATTAGTAGGCAGTTACTTTAGTCATAAAACATACATTTTAACATTTGCTTATTATAGACCACAATCTTGATGAGTGGTGAACTCATATATGTTTCATTATAATTCT
>JANVCQ010000002.1:31374727-31396047 GCA_025531925.1 Erythroxylum plowmanianum
AATAGGACATGTTTGGACCTTGGAGTTGAAAGATAGAAATTTTAGAAGTTATGTGATTGTTTAGGGTGACATGATTTTGGACATAATATTTGATCGGGATTTTGTCCCCTTTAGAGATGGAATTGGTTTTTAAGTTCTTCATTCAAGTTGTAGAGCTTCCTTTTATCTTTCCACTGATATAAAGATTGTAAATTTTGGAGTTATGTGTGAAAAGTTATGAGGTTTCAAAGTTTCATGTGCGATTTGGAGTGGCCTAGCAGGTCACTCGCGATCGCGATCGGTCTGTCGGTCGGTCTTTCCGGCGCTCGGTTGATCGGTCGGTCTTTCCAGCGGTCGGTCGGTCGGTCGATCTTTCCAATGCTCAGTTGGTCGGTCAGTCTTTCCAGCACTTGGTTGGTCGGTCGGTCTTTCCAGCGCTCGGTCGCTCGGTCGGTTAGTTGATTGGTCGGTCTTTCCAGCGCTCGGTCGGTTGGTCTTTCCAGCGCTCGGTCGGTCGATCGGTCTTTTCAGCGTTCGATCGGTCGGTCAGATTGTGGCGATCGGTCGGCCAAATCTAAATACACTTCACTCTTTTTGCTATAACTTTTCCGTCTGACATCCGATTGACTTGATTTTTGAAGCGTTAGATTTCTAAGACATTCCTCTATCTGTCCACGGAAAATTGTAGATTTTGAGATTTAATTGAGGATGATCAATTGAATCAAAATAAGTTAGATAATTTTTTGAACATGGTTCAGTATTTTGGTAAATTCTTGATGTGTGGAGATCCAATTGAGTTGATTCTTATTGCAAAATAAACTAGAGACATGGGGCTACAAGTTATCTGAAGGAATTGAAATTCAATTCAGCTCCTAAGATTTTCAATTTCTGAATTGAATTTGGGTTTAGTGTTTAGTCTTGGATTAGTAAGAGTTGAAAGTATTTTGGTCATAACTTTTGCTCTAGTCATCCAAATGAGGTGATTCTTGATTTGGATTAAACTAGAGAAATATTTCTACAAATGTTATGAAGGAATTGAGTTTCAATTTATTCTTTAAGAATATCAATTTTTAGATGGAAGATCACTTAAGGTTTTAAGTTATAAGGCTTATATGTAAGGGCATATCAGGAGTCATATCAGGAGTCATGTCATTTCTTAATGATCTCATTCCTTAATTGATGTAGCACATCATAACAGTACTCAAAATAACTAGAACTACATTTATAACAGTGGTGAGTCTAGGTTGATCTCACAAAGAATATGTGTAAAACTTTTGAAATAAAATCAATCGATGTTTAGGTTATAGGGGTTTTGGTTTGGTTTTCAAATAAGAAAATAAAACTAAACTAAACAAATGAAAAAAAATTTAAAGAAAAATTTTAAAAATGATTAATTCGTTAGGGACCCAGTCATTGGTTTAATCTCAGCCGACACACAATTAAAAATAATTCATTAAAATGTTGTTTTCATACCTCTCCTATCAACTATTAATTGTAGGTTAACAACAAGCTCTGCTAACCTCATTTTTCCCTTAAGTCGTGTTTAATTAAGAAGAGCTCGTTAATTAAACCTAGGTATCGAACAACTTAGAACAAGTTCTCTAGATTTCATTGGATAGCTGTAATTTGATTTAGGAAAACAAATTAATCAAGACAAAAACTACACAAGCTCGAGTCATTTAACATATGTTATATTATCCCTAATGATTAAAAACCATTATTTTCCACAAATGAATATCAACATAACAATTATGAATTATATTGAAAATTCTAACAAAGTATTCTTACATAAAAACAATCAACTAGAGCATTCAATCATTATTACACAACACCCAAACATTAAACATGGGATAACATAATCAATGCCTAAGAGAAAGAATAACAAGCAATAAGAGAATTGCTTAACTGGGTTCTTCGGCATCAATATCACCTCTAAATTGGGGTCAGGAAGCTAGCCCTCCATGTCTAAAGGAATGGAACTTTTCCCCTTCTCTTCTTCAAAACTAAGAGCTCACATCCTAAAATGGTTTCCCCCAATAAAACATAGGATATGTCATCACAAAACAATGTTTTTATACTAAAAGCTTAGGGTTCAAGTGAGCTGTCAAAGTGTCATGGGCTAGACATGGTGATATAGGTCCCATGAACATGATAAATTTTTCATGGTTATGAGATATATTTCATGCCCATAACCTTGCAAGTCTTTATTTCTTTTGGCATTTTCTTATCTCCTTTTACTCTAATCATTCTTCTTCTTACTCCATGAAGACAAATAAGTATGAGTCTCAAGAAGATAGCTCAAATATTGTGTTTTCGACTCACTTAAGCTCGTTCACTTCCGAATTATACCTAAAACCAAATATGAACTAAAGTGAATGTCTTAAGCATTTCGTATCATTAATCACTAAGTTTTATAGAATACATGTATAATCAGTTAAGCATATATCAATTTCCCCACATGTAGCTTTTGTTCGACCTTGGGCAAAGCATTATAATCAAATCATAGACCAAAAAATATTTACTCGTTTACCATATTTGCTAAGAATACATAATCATAAGAAAAGATTAATAACTTTCAAAAACTATGGCAAGAACTCAATATTCAATGTTTCTACTCATTATCAATCAACATTCATCACCTTTAGAAACAATGCAATCAAAAGGTAGACTTGGAAAAAATGTGCTTAAATAAGATATATTCATGGGTACACTCAAATGCCATTTATAATCATGACATCTCATAAGTTTGTATATCATTTCATTTCTCCACCACTAAGATTCATATGTGTCATCATGAATCAAAGGACTTTTTTGGGTTCTAATGTGGGGAAAGGTTAAGGGTAGATGTATTTGGTAATGTAGTGTAAAAATCATCAAAGCTAGTGTAACAAGAAAACTTCTCAATATACCATCAAGCGTAAAAATCAACATTCACTCATAATTTTGTAGATCAACTATGATGAATGCAAAAACTATGTTTCCTAGCTTAATTCAAACTCTCACACCATAAACCACATGAAGCATAACCAACTAGAAGGAATCACTCATTCAATTGATGACAATACATTGAAACTACAAGGAGTGATCCTTCAAAGCCACATCTACCTCATATGCATCATATTCAAATTACCCATTCAATACAACTTTAGGAGGAAAAACTAAAAATAAATAACTTTGCAAAACATATGCATTTCCTCCTTGATACTTTTATTTAAACATATATTTTTCTTTTTCTTTTTTCTTTTTTCTTTTTTCTTTTCTTTTTCTTTTCTCTTTTTCTTTCTTTATTTTTCTTTTCGTTCAAAAATTGAAAGAAGCTACACTAATAATGGAATTCATATTATGACATTATGACAAATATAACCAACCCACATATATGCACACCTCCACACTTAGACTTTTGAACATCCACAATCATTAACAATTAAAAAATGTTCCACTAGCTTTATAGCTTAAGTACGACATTTGGTTAAGTTTAATAGTATGTAATGCGGTTAATACATAAATAAAGGCTAATAAATTCTGGAGCCTAACAAAGGAAAATTCATATCAATGGGTAGGTTGTTTGGCTAATGTAGCTTGTAAAAACAAAGAATGCCTAATCATTTTCCTATTAATGCATGTGATAAAAATGTGATCTTGAATAGAAAATCAAAGCAAAGTTAGGACGTACATGTCTAGAAGGTCACACATAAACAAAAAATACAATGAGATCGATATGGATGTGTCAGTCTAATAAGTCTCAAAATCTCACTAGCATGTGTCTACCACTAGTCACTACTCTTGTAAAGATAATGCATATTGACCAATCATAAGAGCAAAAATACATGATAAAGTTGCCATGGATTCTTCTAGTCAATTCACACTCTAATCATGACTATATAATCTTAGAAGCAATAGAAAAGAGAAAATGTTTGTTTATTTATTTGTTTTATTCTCTCTCATTTTATTGAAAACTCAACAAGTAAGAACAAACAAACTTAAAAACATACATGCATATAAGATGCAATTGTAGAAATATAAAGCAATAGAAATTAACTTCCCTTAGGTTGCCTCTCAAGAAGTTCCTTTGTTTATTGTCACTAGTTTGACTTATTGTGTTCCTCCTCACGTGAAAAAATTGTCATCTTGAGGTGTCACATGCGCTTCCTCCTCTTGAGGTTCTTCTAGATAGGGCTTAAGTTGATGACCTCTAATTTTTATCATATTCCCTATCTTTTGAATCTCAATCTTTATTGAGTTCCTGCAATCTTGGAATAACTTGAATGTCTCTTCACCTTTTTCCTCCTCGTTTGATTTCTCCGATCTTCTATGTAAAGTTGAAGGGTTAATTTTAACAACAATATAGTACTTAGAATTTACCTCTGAGTTAAATTATATTTCATTTTTTGCTTCGAGCTCCTTCTCAACTTCTTCTTCACAAGCAATCCCCTAAGTATTCCTGGCAAGATTCTCAAGCTCCTTTCCACTCTGTAAGGTCTCTACACTAACATCCTTTAAGTACATCTCATGTTGAGATGGTTATATTTTTGCACTTTGTGATGTTAAGCGGCTAATAGCTTCCGCCAGTTGACCCATTTGGCTTACCAATTTTTGGATTCTAGAACTTGATTCCTACTAGGATTGTGTCTTTTCCTGCTGAATTCGCAAAGTATTAGCAACACAAACATTAACTAATTCTTCTAGAGTTGTACTTGAGTTTTGTTGGCTCTCCAAATCTTGGATGCTGGACCTTATATCTTGCCAAAATTGCCCTTCATCTTGTAGGAATTTTAGATTATTATGTTGAATCTGAATATTATTAACAGTCATAAAATTAAGTAGTTCTTCTATTAATGGAACAGATTCGTAATAAGAAGCTTCTCGTCTATAATAGAATTGTTATATGTCCTACAAACTATTGTGGAAGTAATTTTGCTAGTTATTCCATCCATAACTAAAGTTAGTATGATCATTCTCTAGGCTATAGGATTGGGAATATAAGTTATAAAAGAAACTACTCTCTTGCATGTATTTTATTTAAAAAATTTTAAAACACAAATACTAAATAAAAAGTGAAAAGATCAAGAAATAACTAAAAAGAAACTAATTATAAACAAATATGTACAAAAGAATAATTAAAATCAATAACCAAAACTAAAACAACATACTCCCCTACAATGATGTCAAAATTGACGTAGCATATCGTAACACTTCTCAAAATAACTAGACCTATAATTATAACTGTGGTAAGTTTAGGTCGATCCCGTAAAAAGTATGTGCAAAGCTTTTGAAATGAAATCAGTCGGTGTTTAGGTTATAGAGGGATTTTGGTTTGGTTTTCAAATAAGAAAATAAAACTAAACTGAACTAATGAAAAAAAATTAAAGAAAAAATTCTAAAAATGATAAAAGTGATGAATTCATTAGGGTCCCGATCATTGGTTTAATCTCTACCTACACACAGTTAAATATATTTTATTGAATTGTTGTTCTCATATCTCTCCTAAAAAATATTAATCAGAGGTTAACAATAACCTCTGTTAACCCTGATTTCCCCTTAGGTTGTGTTTAATTAAAAAGACCTCGTTAATTAAACCTAGCTATCGAACAACCTAGAATAAGCTCTTTAGATTTAATTGGATAGCCGCATTATAATTTAGGAAAATAGATTAATTAAGGAAACAACCACATGAAGATTCTAGAGGGTTCTTACATAAAAAGCAATCAAACAGAGCATTCAATCATTCCTACACAACACCCAAACATTAAACATAGGATAACATAAGCAATCCCTAAGAGAAAGAACCACAAACAATAAGAGAAATGCTTAATCGGGTTCTTCAACATTGATATCACCTCTAGATCGGGATTGAGAAGCTAGCCCTCCATGGGTCTCTAAAGGAATAGAGCTTTGTCCTTTCTCTTCTTCAAAGCTAGCCCTCGATGGGTCTCTAAAGGAATAGAGCTTTGTCCCTTCTCTTCTTCAAAACTGAGAGCTTAAACCCTTAAAATGATTTCCTCCAACGGAACATATATTCTACTGTCACGAAATAATGTTTTTATACTAAAATTTAGGGTTAAGGAGAGTTGTCAAAGTGTTATAGGCGTGACTTGGTATGCCACGCCCATAAAACATTTGTCATGGGTATGACATAGGTCTCATGGTCAAGACCTTACATGTCTTTATTTCTTTTGGTATTTCTTATCTCCTTTTGCTCTAACCATTCTTTTTCTTGCTCCATGAAGACAAAGGGAGTGTGAGTCTCAAGAAGAAGACTCAAATATTGGGCTTTCAACTCACTATAAATTTTTTGCTTTCAAATTGTAACTAGAACCAAATATGAACTAAAGTGAATGTCTTAAGCATTTTATATCGTTATTCAGTAAGTTTTATGGAATAAATTTATAATCTATTAAGCACATATAATTAATCCAACCCACTTAGGCATACAAATTTAGATTCCTTTGGTGATAAGTAACCCATCCTTAAGCCAAAACTTATGAGTCTTACCTTCCTCGACTTACGTCAACACCTTTTTGACTTGGTGGTTATGTCGCAACCCTTCCTTAACTCAATTATATAAAGGGGAGCGACGATGTGTTATAGCTTCCCACTTAATCTTGTGATCCACCTCTCTTATTGATGGTAACTTCTTTAGTAACTCGGGTGGCATGACGTCCTTGTACTTCTCAAGGACATAAGTAATCTCCTTAGGTAACTCTTCAAGAGCGATCGTGACATTTTCCTACTTGAGCATCACTTAGAATGTTGGCTCTGCCTTCTTCACTCCTTTAAAGTGTTGTATTGTTGAAAGGGTCTTCGCCTTTTGTGGTATCTCTTGGGACAAAGGTACCATGTTTGTTTTCCCTTCCTCCATGATATATACATATATAGTGTTTCCAAAATGAGTTAGAATAGCTTTCATCTTGTCTATGAACTCCATACTTAACACCACCTGCAAATTATCTATGGGAACCACAAAAAAATCTATACCATGCCACTCACTAATACAGATCTTTATGTTATTTGCCATGCCATGCATGCTTTTCACCTCTTAGTTCACTGCCTTTATACAACCATCAGTTGGTGTATATTTAAGGCCCCACCACTTGGCTTCTTTTACTTTAATGAAGTTGTTCTTAGCAACAAGATCTACCAAGGTTTTCATATCTTATCCACCAATCCAAGTGTCTACAAATAATTGCCCTTTCTTCTCAGCTTTTGGCACCTTAACTTTAGCATTGATGGCATGAAGGAATTCTAAGGATCTGCACCTTCCTTTTACTGACTTTGAGGTTTCTTCTTTAGGTGCAGTAATCTTTCTCTTCTTTGGACAATATCTAATTTGATGAGGTCTGTTGCAAAGGTAGCATTTCAATGTGGGACATTCTCTACCCTTGTCTTCCTTATGACCCTTGCTTGAATCCTCCTTCAACTAGCCACTCTTTAAAGCTCCATCCTTGCTTTGCTTCTTCTCTTTCTCACCCTTTCCATTGTCACTCCTTTAGGACCTAGAGTGGTGGGCATCCTTTCTTACTTTGTAAAGGGGTTTGACTACACTAGTGGCATTAGTAAGGTCTCATACACCATGCCTCTCTAACTCAATCTTGGCCCACGATTGTAAGGCATCACAAAAAGAAAAGAAAGCTTCCTTATCTGGATAATTGGGAATTTCCAACAATACTTCTAGAAACTCCTTGATATATTCTTAAATACTTCTAGATAGTGTGAGCTTTCTTAACTTAGCTCGAGTTTCTTTCTCTACGTTCTCAGGGTAGAAGTGCTTATTCAACTCCTTCTTGAAGTCTTCTTATATGTTCATGGTATAGGTTCCCTTCTCAATATCATTATATCATCTCCTCCATCAGTCCATGTTCGTGTCTTTAAAGTAGAGGGAAGCACTATTAATTATTTTGGCTTGATTTACAATGCCAAGCACCTTTAAGTATTGCTCTATACTTTAAAGGAAGTTTTCGATGGCTTTTATGTCCCTTTCTCCTCCAAAGGCCTTAGGCTCTAAGACTTTCATTTTGACAATAGTGGGGGCAATGACAGGTGCCATAACTCCTTATATCTTCTCTATCTTACACAAGCTCTAATCTCCCTCTATTGCCTTCAACCTGGAAGCCAAAGTAGCTACTGCTTCCTTAAGCATAATAATTTTAGAAACAAGAGAAGTTTTTTAAGGAACTAACCTTTTTTGAAGCATCAATGGCAACAATATTGACGGTCCCATTCATTTCGTTACTGAGTAGAGATAGCTCCTTCTCTGGTTCCTCTACTGTTTGATCCCAATCATTGATCCTCTCCCGATCTTCCCCTATGGTGATCTTTAACTTTGAAAGCCTAGGCATTACTTCAACTATGGTGTCCGTTATAGTGGACTTATCACTCTTACCATTGTTCAACCTTTCTTCCTTTATTGGTAGTCGCTTTGCTTGAACCAGCCATCTTGATGATACCTAAAGGATCTAAAAGAAGGCTCTGATACCACTTATAATAGGCTTAGACTTTTATCAATGCTCATTCAACACTTGAGACACTATCTTTCCTAAGTCAACTAACATGAAACACTTTGTTAAAGAGAAGAAGTAATGTGGGAGAATGTAAAGATACTTTTATTAAAGAACTCTCTCAATAATGCTATGATATTATGATCCTTTGATAAAAATGAGGCAACTCCAAAGGGTATATATACTAGTCCATTCCTAGAATGGACATACAAGATCTACTTGATCTAATGGTCTACAATGCTCTATATTATTCTATATGTTTCTTGTACATTATATACATATCTACAACATTATACAAGCTTCTATAATGTTCCATATTATTCCACAATGTTCTATAAGCTTCCACACTCTTCTAACATGTTCTAGAAGCTCCGATGGTCTTCCATAAGCTTCTACCACATTTCAAAAGATTTTGTTGTCTTCTATAAGCTTCTTTGATGTTCTAAAAGACTCTTTAGGCCAAAACTCACCTTGTGGGCTTTAAAAATGCAAAACATCACACTATGCATGGGATAACCCCTGTCTTTGGAGGCATTTTACTGACCAAGTAATAAGAACATATGTTTTGAAGAGTGAGATGCTTTTTATTTTGATCTTTTATCACTTTTACGCTTGTTGGTGAAATTTTGGAAAAGGTTTTAGAAAATGATTTTTATTAGCCTTCATTATTTAAGGATGCATATGTCATTTACTAGTTGTGTGATAGGTACCAACAGATAAGCAACTTACCCCGTAGAAGTAAAGTGCCATAATGTTCCATTCTTTTTATGAAATATTTTGATGTTTATGGAATTGATTTTATGGGACTACTTCTTTTGTATTTTAGTTTATTATATTTTACTTACAATTGATTATTTTTCCAACTGGGTAGAAGCTAAAGCTACTAAAACTAATGATGCTAAAGTTGCTACAGTTTTTTTCAATTTTAATATCCTTTCTAAGTTTGGAAAGTTGAGAGCCATCATAGGTGATAGGGGAACACACTTTTGCAATAGGCTAATGGAAACCTTATTTAAGAAGTACCATACAATACATAAGGTTTTCATTTCTTACCACCCCCATACAAGTGGCCAAACTGAGGTATCCAATAGAGAAATTAAGTTGATCATAGAGAAAATAGTTCGACCTAATAGGAAAGATTGGAGCTTCAGGTTGGAAGATGCATTATGGGCTTATAGGACAGCCTATAAATTATTAATTGTTATTTCCGTATAAATTGTTGTTTAGGAAGTCATGTCATATTCCTGTGGAGCTGCAACACAAGGCATCTTAGGTCATCAAACATTGCAACATTAATCTTCATAATACAGGAGTGTATAGAAAGCTATAATTGCAAAAGGTTGAAGAGATACAAAATGACTCTTATGAAAATGCAATGATTTACAAGGAAAAGACCAAAGCTTTTAATATCAAGGGAATCTCAAGGAAAAGCTTTTTTATTGATCAAAAAGTTATTCTTTATCATTCCAGACTTAAATTATTTCTAGGTAAGTTGCCTTCTCATTAGGTCGGTCTTTTACAATTTTTAATTGTGCAATAGAGATATACAACCTCAAAACTAGAAAGATATTTAAAATGAATGGCTATTACCCAAAGTTTTACTATGAAGGATTTGAAGTGCAAAGTATAGAAGTGGCACACCTTAAAGACCCAAATGATATCATGTGATGGAGAAAATATATAGTTGAGCCAACGATAGTAAACAAATGCGTTGTTTGAAAGGCAACCCAAAGGAGTTTGTTCCCTTTCTTTTACATTTCAAATTTTTTATTTTGCCGAATGCTCCATCTCTTACATTTAATTTTATATTAGGGACAATGTAGGTTTTAAGTGTTGGGGTAGGGAATTTAGTTCTTATGTATGTTCTTTTTAAAAAAATTTTACATGTTTTTACATAAAAGAAAACAAACATTATCTCTTTTTCTATCACTTATAGGATTATATAGTCACAATTGGATTGTAGAACCCACTAGAAAAATTCATAGCAACTTGGAAATGTACTTTTACTCTTGTTATTGTTCAATGTATGTTTCTTTCAGAAGAGTAGTGACTAGTGGGTATACATAAGTCAGTGAGATTTTAAACCTCTTGGACTGACACATCCATATCAATCTCATTATCTTATATTCATATGTGACCTTCATAACATGTACATCCTAACTTTGCCTTCATTTTCTATTCAAGACCATATTTGTATCACATGCATTAATATGAAAGCGATATAGGCATTCTTTGTCCCTTAAGCTTTGTTAGCCGTTTCTTTTTGTAGCAACTGTATTACAAGCCTTTAATAAAATATCTTACACAAGCCTTAAATCTACTAAAGCAATTGAGATGGTTGATATTTGTGGATAGACAAAAGAATAATTTCGAGATGCTTATAGATGTGGGTTGGCTATAGCTAACAAAATGTGATGTTTTTTATTTACTATCAGTGAGTTCTATCAAAGAGGAAAATCATTTATCTTACAAGTAATTTATATTAGTCCTTCTTTCTAAATTTTTATATAATAGGTAACTGTATTGTAATATAATAAGAGAGAAGTTTCTGTGGATGGTCACTACTTATGGTTATTGTAGTATCCCGTCTTTTAAATTGTTGAAGGATTTAAAGTATTAGACTATTAAGTAACATGAGTGCCCTCATATAAAGTGAATTTAGTACATTAATGACATGATTTTATGATTGATTTCACATGGATTATATTAGCATACAAATATGAATTATAATTTAGAAAATAATACAAAGATAGTATATGCACTCAATTGATGTATTCCAGGATATGAAACAAAATGAATGTGTATTTCTAATGTCTTGTACTTTAGTTTACCAATGACAAGAACTGATGTATTATAATTAGTAAATTGGAATTCATTGTTACAATTTTACAATTGGGAGATGGATGAACTGCTATTCTAGGAAAAATGTTAAATGGCAAGACAAATTGATATATGGAAATTTAGGGTGACTAGATTTATAAAATAATGACACATGGAATTAGTAATAAAATGATAAATGGTTTGAATAAATGAGTGACAAATGGTGGTATAATTGGGTAACAAATGGCTTAGGGAAATATGAGACAAATGGACTAGTTATGGAGTGAATTTTGGTAGTTGAAGAAGAAGGCATGTAACATGGCTCTTTACATAACAAGTGTCTTAATATTTACCACACACTTGCAACCCACGACACCCACACTTATGCATGCTTATCTTTTCTCTTATTTCTACCATCTTTCTTCTCTTTCTTCCTCCTTCTCACCAATGAAACTCACTTATCTTTCATAGCTTTGATTCTTTGCATGAATTCTGTCCAATTCCTATCTTCAAATTGAGATGATCTTGCATGCATGGAGAGTTAAGTTAGACTTGATGAATTGAGGTGAAACATGAGCTAAACAAGTAAGTAAAGTATTGATCTTTATAGCATGTTATAATAGAAAGATTATGATGATTGAATTGGTATGGATTGTATATAATGTTGAAGATGAAGTGTGCTAGAATACGATGGATGAACTTGGATATGTTTATGTCTTGTTCTTAATGTGTAAAAATCGTAGGTTATCGGGTGTTATATGGATAAATTGGATTGAGATTTTGAAGTATAATGAAGTTGAGCTTATGCTAAAGAAAGATGCAAGCAATGTGTTCTTGAATTTGGAATAATTAGGACTATATGAATGATAATGAATGATAGTTCTGTTTTGATTTTGATGTATGAAAGACTA
Source organism: Erythroxylum plowmanianum (assembly GCA_025531925.1). NCBI lineage: Eukaryota > Viridiplantae > Streptophyta > Magnoliopsida > Malpighiales > Erythroxylaceae > Erythroxylum > Erythroxylum plowmanianum. Next base: position 31,386,933 of record JANVCQ010000002.1, read on the forward strand.
TAAATTGTGAGCTACCAAATGAATCATTTGAATTGGAATTGGATATGAAATTGATGAGGAATTAACATATAACTATGGTATAATTGAGGTATAAGTAATGGACTATGATGAAAATGTTATAAGTTGGAAAAAATTGAAGGAAAAGGATGGTGAACCTTCGGTTCACTCGTCCCACGATCGTGGGAGCTATATTAGCTCCTTCCCACAATCATGAGAGCTACTTTATCTCCTTCCAACGATTGTGGCCAATGCATTAAAGTGGAAAAGTTTGTGTTTTGTGTGATATTTAAACCATATAAGGATAAGACATTATACTTTGGTGCATTTGGATTTTATTAGGGCTTAAAATGAACCTAGTTTGACGTTAGACATATGCGCTTCTGTTTGAATTATGTGAGTTAACTTATATTTTTCTCACTATGCTGGAGTTGTTTTTTAACTATCAGATATTAAATTGTTATTGGTATAAATGTGATAATTTCAGACTTTGTTGGTCCGAGGAGTTTGATATTTAGGAATGTATTAGAAGTGCTTTATAATTGTATATGAATATAGAATGTGTGACCAATTGAATGATGAATGCCAAACTTGGATCCGAAGAGTGTGATATGTGACTTGAGCACACCAAATGAGAAATACTGAGCATACTATGTAATTTGCTGAATCTCATTACATTGAAATGCATGAACAAATAAAGGAGTTGTGACTAGAGTAGCCACTGTGAAAACAAGAGCTTTAAGCTCAGAAATATGATAAAGAGCCTCAGCTCAGATACAATGAGCCCAATATCCACAACGAGTACAGGACAAAAATTAGCTCGGTATCTATGACAAGTATAAGACAATATAAATGCTCGATCATAATAAAGTAAAAATGAATTAGAATCACATGTCCACTTTCATATGCACCCTTACATATTAAATGATCAAATCGACTTGCCATATTGAATTGAGGTGAACTATTGAATTGCCTTAATTTATGAAGAATGTGATGTGATATTTAATACTGAATGATGTGAAATACTTGTTAAAATGAGATATGTTTTGCCTATGTGTCTCTGACCTGAATGAAAACATCAATGATGGTTTACTCACTGGGTTTGTAAGACTCATAAAAATTGCAACGTTGATTTTCAGGTTTAGAGGAGATCTAGTTAGACTAATTGGAATATAGATACTGCAAATGAACATGAGTTAGTAGTCGAGATCAATTGTAACTACAGCTATCTCTAGTCATTATGCATCAAGAACAACATTTCTCAACTATTGTGCAATGTACATGTGAATTTTAGAAGTACAATGACTTTTGAGACTTTATTTGTTTGTGAGTAAAGATGGAACAAAATGATTATGGGAATGTTTTATGATATGTGTGATGGTTTAAAATGTGTAATGAATTGATTTGATCGTCTTAACGTGCCATTCTTACAGGGTATATTCTTAAATATCCTTCAGTATGTTAGGCATATGCTCTATAGGAGTGATATGTTACATTTTGGTATCGGAGCCCAGGTTTAGCATCTTACTTGGGCATTTATCATAGGATATGTTAAGGTACATGCATCTTAAACATGTCATAGCATACAGTGGCAACTGATCCCCAGTCTTAGCTGCATTTAAATGAGTCACACGCAAGAACATTTGTCAAAAGTCTAAACTATTAGAAGCAATAAGAAGAATGATGATATTTCAGAGTGAGAGAAAATGAAAATTTGTCAATATCTTGATATAGGAGATACTACATGGTTCAATGTTTTTGACATAGATTTAATGTATTTGTATTCGTGGTTATAGTATCAAACATGATATCATATTGAGCTATGGTTGTATACCTTTGAAATGATGTGGATGTGAATAAATTAAAGTGAATTAATTGAGGAAAAATAGAGATACAGGTAGAAATAATAAAACTTAAAGTGTGTAAACAAAGTTAAAACGACACCGAAATTTCTATTACCTTGAGGGGTTAAACTTGGAACTGAAATGGTTGTTTAAATATTGTAATAAGAGTTTATGATTTAGTATAAGGCTATATCAGTGAATTTGATATCAGAATTTCATGATAGTTATGTATCTTATATTTTTGAATTGAGTATAATTAAGTAAGATGAAAGAAATGATAGCGATATATGTGGAAGTCCTCATGGTTAAATTGATCAGTTATTCTGAGTATGCATTTGAAAGTGTGGTTACTTTAACAAATGGTGTTACTGGGCACATATGTAGTACATGCTTGGACATGGTACAGGGAGTGATCTATGATATATTAAAAGCACTTAAGTTCTAGTCCCCATAGGTAAAATTCTTAGATGAATTAGAGTAGTGCAGTGGAAGCATGGATTTATGTGAATATATTGAAGTGGTGATTACTAATAATAGGTAACTTTTGTATAGTCATAGAATACTTAAAGGTTATCCAGAATCAATTGAGGTCAAGGTATCATTACCTTAAGATATTAATTGGTGACTTTTCGAAAATAAATCTTTAGATAAGATGCAATGATCTTGATGGTACATACCAAGGCATAAGAGTAAATATGCATACATATTATTCATCGAGCTTTAATATATAGAAAATTTTGATTATGTGATATATGATAGTAATTAATCCTATTGAGATATTAGGAATGGTGGAAAAGCAACGACGAACATAGTTAGCTAATAAGGATTTCATGAACAGTGCAGATTATTGAGGAAAGAGATTGTCTTTTTATGAGAATTATCACTAAATTATATCACGAAGGCCAAACGTTCCATTTCTAGGAATGGATAAATATTAAATAAATCATAAATGAACATTGAAATATGATAATTATGAGACTCAGGTACAAGAAGTTGAAGATAACATAAAGAGTGCATGTATTTGTCTATTGTAAAGCATCCAAATTATGTTATTGGATTCTTGAATTTGAGATGACACTATTGCTACTGCTAAAAGGACTTAGATCTATAATGTATATCATGTTAGTATGCTCATAAGGTACAAGTTAGATTCGATGCATGTGTCATCAGCTCGGGAAATTAAGATGTGCAAATAATTTGAATTATATGGAGAAACTAGTAAAAATGGTTAGATATCATATTAAGCAGTTGAAAATATAAGGAATTGAGAATTTGTTAAAAACAGTCAAGAGAAGAAGCTAAGTGGGAAACTGAAGAGAACATGAGACAATGTTACCCGCATCTGTTGAATCAATCAGTTAAGCATCTCGAGGACGAAATGTCTTAAAGGGGAAGAATTGTAATATCTCATTTTTAAATTGTTGAAGGATTTAAAGTGATAGACTATTTAGTCACATTAGTGGCCTCATATAAAATGAATTTAGTACATTTATGACATGATTTTATGATTGATTTCATATGCATCATATTAGCATACACACATGAATTATGATTTAGAAAATATTGCAAAGATAGCATAAGCACTCAATTGACATATTTTAGGGTATAAAACAAAGTGAATGTGATATGAATGTGTATTTCCAATGTCTTGTACTTTAGTTTACCAATGACAAGAATTGATGGATTGCAATTAGTAAATTGGAATTCATTGTTACAATTGGATGATCGATGAAGTTATATGTGCATCTATTCTAGACAAATTGATATATGAAAATTTAGACCTATAAAATAGTGACACATGGCATTGGAAATAGAGTGACAAATGGCTTGAATAAATGAGTAAAAAATGGTGGTATAATTGGGTGACAAATGGCTTAGGAAAATATGAGACAAATGGATTAGTTATGGGGTGACATTTGGTAGTTGAAGAAGAAGGCATGTAGCATGGCTCTTTACGTGACAAGTGTCATAACAAGTGTCTTAATACTTACCACACACTTGCAACCCATGATACCCACACTTATGGATAGTTATCTTTTCTGTTGTTTCTACCATCTTTCTTCTCCTTTTTCCTCCTTCTCACCACCAAAACTCACTTCTCCTTCATAGCTTTGATTCCTTGCATGAATTCTATCCAATTCCTATCTTGAAATTGATATGATCTTGCATGTATGGAAAGTTAAGTTGGACTTCATAAATTGAGGTGGAACTTGAGCTAAACAAGTAAGTAAAGTATTAAACTTTATAGCATGTTATAATAGATTATGATGATTGAATTGGGATGAACTATATATGATGTTGATGATGAAGTGGGTTGGAATATGATGGATGAACTTGGATACTTTTATGTCTTGTTCTTAATGATGATAAAGAGCCTCAGGTCATATACAATGAGCCTAATATCTATAACGGGTACAGGACATAAATGAGTTCGGTATCCACGACAAGTATGAGATAGTATAGGCACTCGATCACAACAAAGTAAAAATGACTTGGAGTCATATGTCCATTTGCATATGCATCCTTACATATTAAATGATCAAAATTGACATGCCTTATTGAACTTAGATGAATTGTTGAATTATCTAAATTTAAGAAGAATGTGATGTGATATTTAATACTAAATGATGTGAAATACTTGTTCAATTTTTTGCCTATATGTTTCTGACCTGAGTGAAAACATCAATGATGGTTCACTCACTGAGTTTGTAAAACTCATCAAAATTGCAACATTGATTTTTAGGTTCAGAGGAGATCTAGTTAGACCAATTAGAGTATAGCTACTACAATTGAACATAAGTTAGGGGTTGAGATCAGTTGTACCTGCAGATGTCTCTAGTCATTATGCATCAAGAACAACATTTCTCAACTGTTGTACAATGTACATGTGAATTTTAGAAGTGTAGTGACATTTAATACTTTATATGTTTGTGAATAAAGATGGAAAAAATGATTATTGGAATGTTTTATGATATGTGTGATGGTTTAAAATGTGTAATGAATTTATGTGATCGTCTTAACTAACCATTCTCGCAAGGTATGTTCTTGAATATCCTTCAGTATGTCGGGAATAAGCTCTATAGGAGTGGTATGTTAGTTTTTTTATAAATCAACTATTGATAGAAATTAGGCTCAAAGTCTTAACGTTATCAAAGTTATGGCATGATAACCAAGTCATTGCTTATATAGCCTTGATATGCACTTAGATATTGATTCATTTAATCTACTAGATCTAGGGATTAATGCCTTAAAATGCTTAGGATACTCACTTAAGCTCATATTTGATTTTAGGTACATTTTGGAAGTGAAGGAGCTAAAGTGACCCAAAAGCATATTAATTAAGCCATCTTCTCAATGTCCACACTCTATTAATTCATGGAGCCAGAAGAAGAAGAAGAGACAAGATAGAGTGTGAAAGTGAAGAATAAAGCAAGGAAGCATCTCATGGTCACACCATGATGTGCATGGGTGTGAGACCTCTCACACCCATGAACCACCTCTCACACCTATGAGAGGTCATTCAAAGGCTTTAGTTGTAGGTCACCTGTACATTTAAACCTAATTTTTAACTGTAAAAGGTAATGTTGTGATGGCAAAAAGGAGAGCTTAGGGGGATAGAAGCAAATACATCATTTTCTCTCAGTCTTCAACACTAACAGAGGGTATGATGGTTGAGGCTCAAAGCTTGAAGGAGAAGATGGAAGGCTAACTTCCTGACACCGGTTCGATGGTGTAATCTATGCCCAAGTCACGACTAATCTTTTTAATGTTGATACTTTATTTTTGGATTGTAATTATCATTTATGTTGATTGAATCAGGTTTTATAAAGATGATATTGATATGTTATTTCTATTATTCTATTACGAACCTATTGCTAGAATGTTGAATAAAATCCATAATCCTTATATTTGATGTTCGTTAGTAGCCACTAATGATCTTGAATCGTTAAAAACAACTTAAATTAGGTTAGATAACCTAAAAGTGTGAGGTTATTGTCTATATTAATCCGTTTTTCACTTCATAATGTAGCTGCAATTAAATATAGAGATTATATCCTAGGTTATTTGATGACTAGGTTTAATTAACAATCGTATCTTAATTAAATACAAACTAAGTGAAAACTGAGATTAGCAGAGCATATTGTTAGTCTCTGATCAATAGTTAGAAGAGAGGTGTGAGAACATTAGAATGGTGGGATATATTTAATTATGCCTAGGCCAAGATTGATCCTAGAATCAAACTTTACATATATTTGACTCTTTTATCATTTTCGATTGTTTTTCTATAATTTTTTCGCAAGTTAAATTTTACTTTATTTTCTTAATTGCGTAAAACTCAAAATCTCCCTTTTTTATCTCCTTTACATCAATTATTTTCATTAAGAAAATTAATCGAACATTCCTTATGGATACAATCCCGACTTAACACAACTACAAATTTTAGTATGCAGAATTAGGTAAATTTTCTAATGGAATCAACACCAGATGTCAAATTTTGGAGTCATTGTTAGGGAGTATGGTGATTTAATTTTTGTTTTTTTTAGTTAGTGTTTCGTGTATATATTTGTTTATAATTGTATCTTTTTGTTGTTTGTTAATTTTTAAACTTTTATTAGTGCTGGTGGATGGTAGTTACCAAATCTCTTAGTAAAGAACTTGAGCATCTTAATTCAGAGAGTGAGAGAACACTGCAGAGATTATGAAGAGAAGTAAGAACAACTTTGGAAGTAGAATCGGAATCTAAATTCGAAGAAATGATGGCAAATCTGAGAACGCTAAGGGAGTTGGCTGCACCAGCTTAACTCAAAGACCTTTATGCTTTAAATTTCCAATTCTTGCTGAGCATGTTACTTTTAAGTTAAATTCTAGATTAATACATTTGTTAACCAATTTTCAGGGTCTTACAAGTGAGGATGCACATAAGCATCTCAAGGAGCTCATGTGATTTGTTTGAGCATGAAGCCTCCAGGAGTGGCAAACTAGCAAATCATATTGAGAGCTTTTTTGTTCTTACTAAAAGATGTAGCAATGTATTGGTAGTTCAATTTACCTGCTGGGAGTGTGAATACCTAGCTAGAGATGAAGAGATTGTTTTTAGAAAAATAGGTTCCAACATCAAAGACAGTAAGTAATCGGAAGTAAATGTACAGCATCAAGTAGCATAAAGGAGAGTCTTTTTACGAGCACTGGCAGCATTTTAAGAAGTTGTGTGTCAGCTATCCCCACTACAACATTCTATAGCAACTTATCATCTAGTATTTCTACCAAGGATTACTACCGATGGAGAGGTATTTGGTTGATGCAATGAGTGGTGGGGCACTAAGTAAGAAATTCCCATCAAAGCCAAGATTCTACTTAAGTGAATGGCTGCTACACTTAACAATTCGACACTCGCAATGATGTTCGACATGTAAATGAGGTAAGTACTTCATCTATCAAGCATCTTTTAGATGAACTAACATCTTTTGTTAAACATATTACAATTGGACAGGCACAAGAGAAATTATGTGGAATATGTTCAAAAATGAGCCATCCAACTGATGAGTGCCCAACACTATAAGAGGGAAGTATGGAGTATGTGAATGCTGCAGGAGAGAACTTTACGAATCAATATAACCTATACTCACAAACGTATAACCCAGGCTAGAGAGATCATCCTAACTTGAGTTATAAAGGGAACAAGCAGCAGAATTACTTCCAAAATTAGTCGCAAAAGCACAAAAAATTTTAACCAAGGCCACAATGAGCATAGGGAGCCTCTTCTTCCAGTTTAGATAATTCTCTAGATGAATTGATCAAGACCCTTACTGCTAACAATCTCCAATTTCAACAGAGCATACAACAGTAGTTGCAACAGTTCCAACAGGAGACTAAACCAAGTATATAGAATGTGGAAAACTAATTGGGTCAAGTGACAATGAGACTTAACAACTAGAATCACAAAGTGGAGGAAAACTGTCATCTCAACCCAAGGTGAACTCGAAGAATGTCAATGTTATAACCTTGAGGAGGGAAAAGGAGATTAAAGGTCCTAAAAGAACTCCACCGAGAATTACTACTGAGGAAGAAATTGAAAGGGAGTTGAGAAAGGAAGAAAATCCTTCATTGAGTACAAATGTAAATTTGAAAAGCCCTAATATCATTACGACTAATCCTCCACCTTTTCCGAACAAATTAACAAAATCAAACAAGGAGAAGAACGCAAAGAGATATTAGAGACTTTTTGAAAACTGAAAGCAAACATAGCCTTGCTCAATGCAATTAAGCAAGTATCAAGAAACTATTTACACATTAGAGGAAACTAAAGGGGGATGAAAAAGAGATGATAGGCGAGAATGGGTCTGTGGTTTTTAGAAAGAAGATGACTCTAAGATATCAAGTTTTGGGTATGTTCACCATTCCCTGCAAAATTGGTAATGGTGTGATCAATAGAGCTATATTAGATTTGGGAGATTCAATTAATGTGATGTCTTGTTCAATTTATGCTTCCATAAATTTGGGTCCTTTGAAAGAAACAAGTATTATCATTCAAATGGCTAACTCCACTAATGCTTGCCTTGATGGTGTAGCTAACGATGTTTTGGCACAGGTAAAGAAGTTAGTGTTTCCTGCAGATTTTTATATTGTTGATATGAATGATGACACTTTATATAATCCAATACCTATATTGTTAGGGAGACTGTTTTTCAATATGGATCAAACTAAGATAGATGTTCATAAGAGCACCCTTACAATGAAATTTGATGGGGAAATGATTCATTTTAATATTTTTAATGTCATTAAACATCCTCGTGATAATCATTGTGTTTTCTTTGTTTATGTGATTGATCCTTTGTTGTAGGAAATGTTTAAATTAATTTGCAAGAATCATTTAGAAATAGTATTGACTAAGAAAATGGAAGTAGAAGCTAATAATGATGTTGAAATAGTGACCACGCATCGTAACGCTAAATAAAATTAAAATAACTAGACTACTACTGTAGCAGTGGCGAGTCTAGGTCGATCCCACAGAGAATGTGTGTAAAGTTTATGAAATGAAATTAATCGGTGTTTAGGAAAAAGGGGGATTTTGAATTTTTTCAAAGAAGAAAATAAAATAAAACTAATTAATAAAAATAAATTAAAGAAAACGTGTATAAAAATAATAAAAGTGGGGAAATCGGTAGGGACCCAGTTCTTTGGTTCAATCTTGGTCTACACCCTGACTAAGCATATTTTATTAATTTGTTGTTCTTTAACCTCTCCTAGAAATTATTAATCGTGGGTTAATAATT
>JANVCQ010000002.1:31397673-31434225 GCA_025531925.1 Erythroxylum plowmanianum
ACTCCAATTTAATTTCTCACAGTTCAATTGACCTAATTATCTCCAATTTACCAATTTATCCAAAACAAATCGGGAATATGTCATACATGAACGTACATACATATGCTTATGCAACACTAATCCATTATCAATCATAATAGAGACTATATGCAAATACAATTGCCAAATTAGACATGCGCCCAATCTAAAATAATCCGAATTACCAATATGCCCTTCATATTGGTAACGGGATGTTACATATACAATGGGGGCAGTTTTAGTACAAAGAGTGGGAAAAGCTTTCCATGCCATCTATTATGCATTGAAGACTCTCAACCCAGCTAAATTAAATTATTCGAACATTACAAAAGAACTTTTATCTGTGGTTTTTGCTTTAGAAAATTTTCGATCTATTTTGCTTGATGCTAAAGTAATTGTTTATTTTTACCATGTAGCTTTACGATACTGACTCATAAAGAAAAAAGCAAAACCAAGGCTGATCAGGTGGATTCCCCTACTTCAGGAATTTGACTTAGAGATCAAAGTTAAGGAGGTAGAAAATGTGGTGGTCGACCACCTCAGCCATTTGATTAAGGAAGAAGATGATATCCTTTTATGAGAGACATTTTCGGATGACCAATTATTTTCATTCGATGTGACACCACTATGGTATGTAGACATTGTACATTTCTTAGTTACTAACAAATTACCTATAGGTTTATTAATGGCTTAGAAGGATAAGATGCAGAATGAATCGAAGTACTACGTTTGGGATGACCCTTATCTTTGGAGATAATGTGTAGATCAAATCATCATGAGGTGTGTACCTAAAAGTGAAACACCCTCAATCTTCACTTTTTACCATTCATATGTGTGTGAAGGACATTTTAGAGTAAAAAGGATGGCTCATAAAGTTCTGAAGAGCAATTTCTACTAGCCCTCATTGTTCAAAGATGCATACATTTTCTCTAAATCAGGTGACAGATGCCAATGGTTAGGTAATTTGTCCCGTAAGGATCAATTGCCATAAACCCCTATGCTTTTTGTGAAATTTTTGACATTTGGGGTATTGACTTTATGGGGCCTTTCCCTCCATCTTTTGGCTTTATTTATATATTACTTATAGTTGATTATGTTTCTAAATGGGAGGAAGCCAAAACTACCAAAACTAATGATGCCAAGGTTGTTGCAGATTTTGTTAAAGCTAGCATTCTTTCTAGGTTCAAGATACCAAAGGCAATCATTAGAGATAGAAGAACCCATTTTTGCAACAGAGTGATGAAAACAATATTCAGAAAATATCTCATCACGCATAAGGTTTCCACCGCTTACCACCCCTAAACTAACGGATAAGTTAAAGTGTCAAACCGAGAAACCAAGGCAATATTAAAGAAAACTGTGCAACCCAATAGAAAGGATTGGAGCATAAGACTAGGCGACACAATATGGGCCTACAGAATGGCTTATAAAATACCAATTGGGATGTCTTCATCTAGATTGGTGTTTGGGAAGCCATGTCATATTCCAATGGAATTATAACACAAGGCATATAGGGCTATTAAAAGATGTAACATGAATTTAGACGATGCGAATGTGTATATGAAGTTACAAATGTAAGAGTTAAAGGTGAGGAATGACTCCTATCATAGCGCTATTATATATAAGGAGAAGACGAAGGCTTTTCATGATAAGTTGATTCCAAGGAAAAGCTTCTCAGTCAGCCAAAAAGTGCTCCTATATCACTCCAAGCCTAAATTATTTTCAGGTAAGTTACATTCTCGCTAGGTTGGTCCATTTGTTGTTACTTTTGTCTTTCCTTTTAGTGCAGTAGAGATAAGGAGTCTGAAAATCTTCAAGACATTCAAAGTGAATGGTTATCGCTTGAAGTCGTATTATAAAAGCTTCCAAACGAAGGATTTGGAAGTGTTGATGCTAGAAGGCATTATTGGTGTCCGTTGATACAAGTAACAGGGAGTCAAGCCAATGACAATAAACAAAGGCACAACTTATGAGGTAACCCAAAGGAAGTCAATTTCTATTTATTTACATTTTCACATTTGTTATTTTCGTTAAATGCTTCATTTCTTGCATTTGATGTTACATTAGGGACAATGAAAGTTTTAAGTGTGGGGTGGGGATATTAGTTTTTATGCATACATCTTTGAGCTTAATTGTTGCTTATGTGGCTTCTTAGGTAATGTTTAAAATCAAACAAACAAAATCAAAAATTTTCTTATTTTCTATTGCTTTTAAGATTATATAGTCATAATTAAAGTGCAAATTGACTATAAAAATTCATGGCAACTTTAGTATATACTTTTTCTCTTGTGATTGGTTAATATTCATTATCCTTAGAGGAGTGGTGACTAGTGGTAGACAAAAACTAATGAGATTTTGAGTCGTATTAAACTTACACATCTATATCAGTCTTACTATCTTTTGTTATGTGCGACCTTCATGACATGTACATCCTAACTTTGCTGTGATTTTTATTTAAGACAACATTTTAACACAAGCATTATCATGAAAATGATTACACTTTCTTTGTTGTTTATAAGGTACATTAGCCAAATAGCCTACCCATTTATATGAATTTTCCTTTATTAACCCTCTTTAAGCTTTATTAACCTTTCCTTTTGTATAAACCATATTACATGCTTTTAAACCTAACCAAATGTCCTACCCAAGTCCAAAACCTAGTAGAGCATCTATTAATTATTGATGACTATGAGTGTACAAAAGCCTAAGTGTAGGCGTGTGCATACATATGAGTTGGTTATATTTGTTAAAATGCCATATTATGAATTTCCATATTGATGAAGCTTCTTTCACTGTTATATTTGAAAAAAGAGAGAAAATAAAGAAAAAAAAGAAGAAATAATAATTTTTGAGTTTGAATAAAAGTATCAAGGAGGAAATATGATTGTTTTGAAAAGTTGTTAATTATTGGCTTCTCCTCCTTAAGTTGTATTGAATAGGTTGTTTGAATAAATTGCATATGAGGCAGATGTTGTTTTAGGTGGAGCACTCTTTGTGTTATGTTCATGTTTTATGGTGTGAGAGCTGAATTGAGTTATGAAATATAATTGTTACATTCATCATAGCTAACAGAACCTAATTTTGAATGAATGTTAACTTAGACGCTTGATATCTCATTGAGTGTTATTTTAGCTTCACTAACTTTATGACTTTTATGCTACATTACCCAAAATACATCTCACCTTACCCTTTCCCACATTACACACCTATCCTTTGATTCATGATTATGCATGTGACTTTTAGTGGTGGAGAAATGAAATAATATGCAAAGTTATGGATTGTTATGATGATGAATATTGTTTGAGTGTACCTGTGGAAATATCTTATTTAACATCTTTATCCAAGTCTACCTCTAGATTACTCAATTTTTAAAGGTGATGAATGTTAATTGATCATGAGTAGAAGCTTTGAATATTGAGTTATTGCTATAGGTTTTGAAACTCATTCATCTTTACTTATGATTATTTATTTTTAGGAAATATGGAAAATGGGTAAGAGTTTTGGTTTGTGATTTTGATTTTGAAAATGGGCTATAACTTGACAAACAAGGCCTATGGATGAATTTATTATTAGTAGGTTTCCTTTTTTGTAAGGGGCAATTGAACAAATCCTGTAAGGTCTCTTATTTCCTAAAAGTCAGTTTCCTAGTAGGTTAAGTAATTTAAGATTAGTAGGTTTCCTTGACCAAATCCTATAAGGTCTCTTGTTTCCTAAAAGTTAGTTTCCTAGTAGGTTAAGTAATTATAGGTTTAAGGTAATTCCTTTTCCTTAATTTTTTGTTAACCCTCTCCCATGTGCAGGGAGGTTTGGCTATCACTAGGGGACATAATTTTATGACAATATTTTGTAAGGTTTATCCTTATTATTATTCTTGATGAATAATTAGAATGTGTTACATGATTTTCATGCTTTGTATGCTACTTATCTAATTGATTTTGTTTCATCAATTAGTGGCGTCTTTATTTGTTGTTCTTCTTTCAATCTTATGTTGTTCAATTCATAATTTGCTTAAATTAGGTCATGCATGTTCTTGAGGGTGGGTTACAAATCTATTGAAACAAACTTTGTTTCTTGTTCGAATCCTCTTCTTGGTTAAAGATCAAGTGGTGAATCAAGAAAAGTCTTGGGTAAGCTTTTACATTTTGCAATTTTCGTATCAATTTGGTATCAGAGTCTATGTTATCATGATTCATGTTATGTGAATAAGTTCATGCTTCTTGAATTTGCATTCTTGGAGTTCTTAATCAATCTTAAATTGTTTCTTCGTTGATTTCTTTTGTGTCAAGGATTTCATCTTTAGGTATTTCCAATTTTCTGCCCAAATTTAATTTCAAAACAATTTTCTTTAAGTAGCTTTGGCCACCTTTGCTTTTAGACAAAAAAAGAAGAAAAAAGTTATGTTTTTGGAAAGATTACTTTTGTGAAGTTGTTTTTAGAAACTAAATTTCCTAACTATTAAAGGCATTACCAATTTGAAAGGTACTTTACTTGCAAAGAAAGAAGTCTTACTTACGTATTTCTATCATTTTCATATTAGTAGGAAGGTCAATATTGCTGAAATTGGCCACTTTTAGTCAATCCTATTTGTATTCAGAATTGTTTCCTTTTTAGGTGTAATAGCTTAAAATTGCCATATCTTTTTAACCATGAGGAATTTGAGAATATGTTATACTTCAATTTGATAGTACTCGACGAGATCTTTTGATTAGTAGCACATTGCATATTTTTGCTCCTCAAAAATTACCAAAATATCCTTACCTGAAATTGTGCCAATTTTTAACGTATTCTAATCTATTTTCTTGTTCTAGATTATCGTTGCAAATTATACTTGAGTCATTCTTGTTCTTTGACCTCCTAACTTATTTTCTTTGTGCTACTTTGCGTGAGAATTAGCATTTATTATTCATTGCACTCAAGAATATAATAAGGAGTGGTAAAAGGTTGAGTTTTTATTTTACATATGGTTGTAAAAGCCTATTGAAGAGTAAAATAGTTGGGTTAAGAATAGCTCTTGGTTTTACACAATGGAGGTGGTTCAAAAATAAACAAAAGAGGGTGTGAGATTTTTGTTTTGCAAATATCATGTCTAATGAAGCAATAAGGAGGAAACAAGCTAAACTTGAGTTTAATTTAGCCCACGTCAAAAAGGATGTCATAGAGCCTAACAATAATGACTTGTTGATGGTATTGGTATATCAAATGATAGAGTTAGGAGCTAAGATTAAAAACATTAAGGATTCTATGAACAACATGACTACAACCAAAGCTTCTATGAGTAATCAATATTAAGAAGAAACTGAGGAAGAAATTGAAACTTCCAACCACACTTATGGACAAGGTAACAAGGTTAATGATAATTTGGGATCTATTAAGTTAAAAATTCCTAAATTTCATGGAAAATTTGATCTTGAAGCTTACTGAGATTGGGAATTGAAAGTAGAAAGGATTTTTACCGTCCACAATTTTTTTGAAGAAAAGAAAGTTAATCTAGTTATTGTTGAATTCCAAAATTATGTCGCTATTTGGTGGAGTAACCTTGTTCGTGAACGTAGAAGGAATGAGGAACCCTCTATTTCATCTTGCCGTGAACTAACTAGCATAATGAGGAAGAAGTATGTTTCAAATACCTATTTTAGTTAATTGTATAATAGGATAAAGGAACTAAAGCAAGACAACCAAATTGTAAATAAATACTTTCAAGAGTTGGAGGCTTTGAAAATTAAAGTTGGCACTAAAGATGATGAACCAACTGCTTTAGCTCGTTTTCTTAGAGGGTTAAATCGACCAATTTGCCAAAGAGTTGAGATGCGAGGGTATATTGGTATGGATTATTTGTTAGAGAAAGTCATGACTGCTGAGAGACATATGAAGGAGAATGCTTCTACTACTTCTTTTAATGTAAAAGCTTGAGCTAACTATGTACATGGGGGAAACAATCGAGGTAAGAGAAACTCACTCAACCCAGTGCCAATAAAAATATTTCCTTTAAACCTTCTGAGTCTAAGGCTAGTTCATCAAACTTGAGTCAAAACTGAAACCAACCAAAACCTATCATATGCATATATCATTACATTGTCCTAAACAAATGGTGTATATGTTTTTGGAGGATGGGATTTACATTAGTGATCATGAGTGTGAAGATATGCCTGAATTGACTTAAAGCGACAAGGGAAAAGGTGTTGAGGGGGCACTTTGCTAATGAATTCAAGGTTGAGGGGTCTAATAAGGCATTGGTTGTAGTCCAAGCCTTGAGTATATAAATCTCACCTGAGCCAAGTGATGAGCAACATACTAACATCTTCCATACAAGATGTTTAGTTAAGAATAAAGTATGCCTTATGATTAATGATAGAGGTAGTTGTACTAACTGTGTTAGTGAGCATCTTATTACTAGGTTATCACTACCTACTACACAACATCCTTATCTGTGCAAGTTGCAATGGTTAAATGATAAGGGTAAGGTAAAGGTAAAACGCCAAGCACTTATTTGTCTATTAGGAAGTATCAAGATAAGGTGATTTGTGCTATTATTCCTATGAGTGCATGTCATATATTGTTGGGTCGTCTATGGGAGTTTGATAGGTACGCGAATAAAGATGGATATACTAACAAGTACTCTTTTGTAATGGATGAGAGGACATATAATTTGAAATCTCTTTCCCCTAAATAAGTTGTAGACACACAAATCAAATTGAGAGAAGAGAGAGAGAAAAGACAAAGTGAGCGACAAAAGTCAAGTGAAGGGAGAGAAGAAAAGGAAGCACTAGTTGAGCAAAAGAGTGAAAAGCCAAAAGCTAGTGAGAAAAACATGTCAGCTTTTATGTGAGTGTAAGAGATGTAGATAGGGCTATTTCTGCTCATATGGCTTTTGTCCTTATAATGTATAAAGAAAACTGCTTTGTTATTAACGAACTACCCAGTGATTTACCAGCTAAGTTTAAAAATACTTTATAGGATCTGAGGAAAAATCCTTCTGAGTAAGGGCGGAATGATATGAATCAAGGGGCTAGTGACATGACATCTCAAGTTGGAGTCGATGGTTCTAGTTTTCGAAATAAGAGTTTGAGGCCTTCAACTCAAATTCCACCATTAACTTTCAAAAGATATCCACTTGTGGGTATTGTTAGACCTATGACACGACGAGGACCAAAAGGATGCAAGGAGCTTTGAATAATTTAATTAAAGTAGCTCACTCTGAAGCCCAAATCCAAGTTGTTTCAATTAAGGAGTCCAAGCAAGTCCACTTAATAAGCCTTGAAGAAGTTGGGCCAACCCATCTAGACAAATAAGGCCCATGGCCGAATTTACTATTAGTAGGTTTCCTTTTTTATAAAGGACAATTGACTAAATCCTATAAGGTCTCTTCTTTCCTAAAAATTAGTTTCTTAGCAGGTTAAGTAATTTAAGATTAGTAGGTTTCCTTAACCAAATCCTATAAGGTATCTTGTTTCCTAAAAGTTAGTTTCCTATTAGGTTTAATTATAAGTTTAAGGTAATTCATGTTCCTTAATTTAAGTCAACCCTTCTTCTATATATAGGGAGGTTCATCTATCACTAGGGGATACAATTTTATGACATTGTTTTGTGATGTTTATCCTTACTATTATTCTTGTTGAATAATTAGAATGTTGCACAAACTTCATACTTTATATACGACTTATCTATTTGATTTTGTTTCATTAATTAGTGGCGTCTTTTTTTGTTGTTCTTCTTTCAATCTTGCGTCGTTCAATTTATAATTTGCTTGAATTAAGTTATGCGTGTTCTTAAGGGTTGGTTACAAATCTCTTGAAACAAACTTTGTTATCCTGTTTTTATTGTATCGTTCAATTCATAATTTGTTTGAATTGGGTTATACATATTTTTAAGGGTTGGGTTACAAATCTCTTGAAACAAACTTTGTTCTTCTCTTTTTGTTCGAATATTCTTCTTGGTTGAAGATCAAGTTGTGAATCAAAAAAAGTCTTGGGTAAGTTTTTATATTCCACAATTTCATATCACTAAGTTAAGGCCGCTTGTGTTGACATTGTATGCACAAGAAGACAATAAGGGAAATAGCGTGGTCTTTGTTGTATTCTGCTCACGTTTTTGGTAGTCGTGGATTAAATGGAGGTTGTATCACTAATTCCAACCCTACAAACACTGAAACACAGGCACTTACAAAAATCAAACCTGTTTGCGTGGTCGGCTGCTGGACTGGACTAACCAGGACCACTACTTGCCTATTGACTAGCAAGAAGATTAGATAAAACAGGGGAGTTAACTTGACATTTTAAGGCTACGGTTTGTTTGTTTCATTGTGATACCAATGGTCGGTGGAACTATTTCTGCACAAGGAGACAAGTTCCTAATGAGATTCGTATCTCTTTAGGTGCAAAACACGCCATCCAGATAAACATAATGACGTTTTAGATCAGTTTCACGGCTTTTAATTGGTTAATTGACCTTGTTTATAATCCCTATTCAAATATAGCTAATCGAAATTATAAGAGAATTCCATATATGTTGCTGTCTTCAACATGTTGATCAGATATTTCATTATCAGCACATTCAATTGACATTTGGTAGCTTATAATGCTAGACTGATGGTCCAGGGTTTTATCAACACATGCTAGGGATGCTATCAGTCACGCACCAAGACAGATGTGGGTGACTCTTTCTACGGCGATTGTTCTGTCCACGCACGATGACACTCATTGCTTTCACATCATATATGATTATTGAAGTTTTCTCTTTGTTAATTCCAAATTATGTAATTAATGAAGGGTTAAGTTAAGCATATATGTAAGAACACGGTTATTTTTGAAAATTTAATTAAGTTAATCATATATGTAAGAACACGGTTACTTTTGAAAATTTAATCTTCTTTCTCTTGGTGTTCTTGTTTTGTAACTTTTGCCCCCCTTGTCTTAAAGTATCAAAGAAGCTAGAAAATGGGCATGCATTCCTTGACGGACACTGCCTCTAATTTGTTTTTCTCGATTGCTGTTCTCATGCCCTGTAATTTCCAAGTCGACAAATTTTGAATCCAATTGTAGGGAATGATTATTTCTTCAGCGGGTGTGGAAGTTTCATGGAAAAGAGATGAACTTAATGACCTATCATGCAGAAATTAAATTGATGGATGGGGCCATTTTGTTATATACCATATATATTTCGTAGGAGTCGTGGCAAAGGAAGGGAAAGAAAAGCCATCTTTTAAGGGTCGTATGTCTCCAAATGACCTCTTTTCGATGTGAAGACCAAGACTTTCTAGGACAACCTACGATAAAAGTCAAATCGTGCTTTTAGCAACCCCACAAGCATTGCAAAGTTATGGCCAGCATTCATTCATCGGCAAAATAAAAAAGATTTTGTTTTTTTTAAATATATATTTCTTCGTTCATAAGCTTCTCCATGTCACTTCTTTTAACGAGATAATGTCTCTATCAATATAATTAATTACATTCTTCCCATGACAATTGGAAATTAGTCAACCCATCTATGCTAGCATTTTTATAAAAATAATTTGGCAATTTTTTAAATTATTTAATTTTTGAAATGATATTTGATATTGTAATGAAACATGCTAATTTTTGTTTTTATAATTACTAGAGTAACCACAACATTTTCTATTTTATGATTAATTTACTGATGTGAGTATTTTCTTTTATCAAATTAGATTGATAGAGTATTTGGTTGAACATTTAAAGTGTTTTTATATATTTCAAAAAGTATTAACAAAAAACAAAACTTATCTCAAGTACAAACATGTTGATTCAGTTGTCGCATAAATCGTCACGGTCAAGATGAATATTTATTGTCTTTCAGTAATATGACAAATATGCAATTTAAGCAGCGTATTAAAAAAAATAGTACAAGCCACTATTACAGTATTAGGCTAATTTATTATGTAAAAGTATTATTGGTATATATCTTAATAATTTAGATATGAATTTAAATTTGAATAAGCTAAATGGTAAAAAAGGGTTATCCTGATTGTAATTATTATGTTTCTACGTGGAAAGAGTATCAGTGACGTAAGAAGATCCCAGGCAAGTGATGCAAACGGTTCTTCAAATCCAAGCATTTTACATAACCGACAGAGCGCATTCGACGGCTTTGACTACATTTAAAATTGGTTGAAGGGCCCCCTAACCGTTTGGTGGGTATTTCGGGTTTTGGGCCTTTTTCTTTTCTGGAAAGAAAAAGATAATGTTTTCCTCACAACTCTCTTTGAGCCAATCCATTTCCATTCCACATGAGCGTTTACATAATTTATGATACTAACCAAGTTCGATTAGCAATCATCAACTGCGGTCGTTCAACTATCTAAATCGCAACTTGATTTTGTGACCATCCAATTGAATAACCATGAATGAAATTTCTTTTTTGAAACATATATGTCATCAATGACGGAATGCAGCAATGACACGGAATACATAAATAATATTTATAATTCATTCTTACTCTCATTTTCATTTCTCTTCTCTAACTATATACCTTACCATGCATTGATCTACCGACAATTTCCCATCACATCTCCTCCAAATGTAGTCCACCCCCTTTGGAAAGAAACACGTTTAATTGTAGCACCACGATAATGAGGTCGGAAAATTACGTAATCAAATTCAACTGTGCCTTAGATATGCCTAGGTGTAAAAGTAAAACGACTTCTATTTATTATATTCACATGAAATTGTCTCTTCATTTTTTTTAAGAAATGTTCAGGCCCCCATTTTATTATTATATAAATAAGAAATATTTTTTACATTTTTCGTTTTCTGTACATGGACTTTCAACATTAAGGTATATATACACATATATAGTTACGTTTGCTTTAGTGGATGGAACCAAAATCGGATGAAACGAAAAAGAAGAGCACTTTGAAACATAGAACAAGGTTGTGCCAAGTATCCACCTTTCCTACGACAATGTCTGTCCAATCACAAAAGAAGTTTCAAGTGGCATAGTGAAAGTGATTGAACAAGACTTCTGATTAAGAATTGACTATTTCAGACCAACGAGTGCTAATATTTTGATTGTCCATTTAATGAGAACCTTATTTAAGCTTGAAATCCAAATTGATTAGAGTCCCCGAAGCCTTCCAATGTAAAAACAAAAAGAAAAAAGCTGTAAATTTTCGTTACCTACAAATGAAAATATAACACAAGAAAATAATTATATATTAAAAAAAAACAGGAAACCAGCTGAGCTACACTGTACCTACTGTCCATTAGCTGCAAGCTGGTTTCCCAAAACCTGATTTCAAGGTCAAAAAAAACCTAACAAAAAACCAAAGGGGTTGTTAGGGTTTTAATTGTCCAGGAGATTCCGGGGACTGGCATCCAAAGCAATCCCTCAGGTAAATCTCCTGAACAGGTAAATTTTGCACACTCCAACAACTTACTAATAACTCCGTTTAAAAGCCACCCTATCTCTTTAAACCTAAACCTGATTCTCCAAGCCCTTTGAGTCTATAAAAGTGCCATGAAAACCGTACGGCACCCTTGAAGGCAACTTCACCGAAGCCTCCAACTGCAAATTCATGGCGTTCACTACATGAAGCTCTGATTTCCATGTCTTTTCATCGTGAACAAAAGTAAGAATGTAGCCATCATCTTCAGCTTCACAATTAGGACCCTTTGGCAAGAAGAACGGCTCACCACCATATCTTTTCTCACCATATGTATAATTCTTCACTTCTCCGGTGGAAAGATCGACCTTAGCAAAGCCTGATACTTTAGGCCATGGCTCAGCAATGGCTAAATAAGCATATTGAGTCTTTCTTCCCAGTCGGTTCCGGTTCACCATTCCGGCCTCTAAGTTCATTTGTCCTGATTCTTCGATTATGGGGCGGCGCGTGGACTTGCCTGTCTTTAAATTGAGTCTAATTTCTGATAACACACTCTTTAAACTCTCTTCACATTCGTTGAAAATTGAATCCGGAGGAGTCATGCAAGATCCAATTACGACGACCTCGTCGGATTCCGGTTCTTCCCATGCATTCCATAAGTGGAAACAGAAAGTTTCCGGTGATTCAATCCAGATAATATCATTGGCATCGCGAGCATTCTTTGCAAGAATTCCAAACCGAGACTTCTTATTCTTGTCGTAAATAACAGGAGATCCTCCTCTTATCATTTCTTGAAGTTTAAACACCACTTGTTGATCTGGGATGACCACAAAATTTTCAGTGATAGCGAAATCATGCATCATGGTTGGCACTGGAAGCTGAATATCGACATCCGGCAATTTTTCTCCGTCGGGACGGAATCGAAAGTACTTAAGGTAAGGTTTTTGGACAACATCGTAGCTAAGAGCAAAGAGCTCTTTAGAAACGGGATCAATCTTGGGGTGAGCAATCATTGTGTGTTTGAGTTGACCACTGAAATTGTATCTACCAACTGTTTCGAGATCACCACTTGGAGTGATGCGTACTTGATAAGGAAGATCGTCTTCCGATATAGCGAGAAGTCTGTCATTGAAGTAAACTAAGCCGGCGTTTGCCACTCCAGTGCCTTGTGTGTGATCAAGAAGGCCACACAATCCTCTGGCATAGAAAAGGAGTAATCTTGCTATACCAGAGTGACCATGGAGCTCGCCAATTGCTTTAGGAAACACTGGTTTGCCCAAAACTTTCTCTTGCTTCAGTCTTTCGGTTTGGGTGAAACGGCAGGCGTAGCTAGCGTTGCCGTTTTCGATCGTGACGGCGTGGACCATCCCATCACCGTCAAAGAAGTGATGCCCAGCGACAGGCTCGAAAAGTGGGTTCGCTCCGTTTCGGAGATAAACCCCATTTATACATTCAGGGATCGTTCCGATGACTGGAAGTGCATGTCGGACTGGCTGTTCCGGCACTGGAGCAAAGTTGCCGGCTATTTGAACACGAGGGTCAGCTGTTTTGGGAAGAGGGTGTTGACGCTCGCGTGAGACCAACACGCCTTCTGCAATATCTAAAGCCGCTGCTGCTGCTCTTTGAAAGAGATTCCACTGCTGATGTTGCTGCTGTTGATGTCGGAGGTTTCTGGTTTTCACAGTTACTGCCGAATTGTCTTCTCTGGTAATTACTGGGGTTGGGTAGGGCTGCTTGGGGAAATGGAGGACTGAGGGAGTGTGAAGAGCGCAGTGAATGCTAGTGTTTTTACTGTTGGGCTTGTTCTTCATCAAACTGAAAGAGCCCACTTCGGCTGGTGAAAAGGAGGAGGATGAGGAAGGGAGATGGTGAGGAATTTGGGTTATGGCCCAACAACTTGAGTTGGGAACTCTAGTAGAAGCAGACATGGCTGTGGGGTTCTCTCAAAGAAAAGGATTTTGGTGATGATTTAGTGGTCTTGTAAGAGGGAGAGGGAGAGGGAGAGGGAGAGGGAGAGTAGAAGATGAAGTTTGGAGAGAAAGGGAGAGAAATGAAGAGGTATAAATAGAAACGGGAAGAGGGGTATTGTTGTAATGAATCGAGATCCACCTCAAACAACTAAGGGAAGACCACGTGGTGGATTCGCCAAAAGGCACTTGGAGGTTGACATTTTACGAAATACAATCAAGAAGCTTCAAAAAATACACTAGGAAATGGTTGGAAATCGGAATTCATAAATAGATAGGTATTGATGTTATGCGTGGGACAATCGTCCAAGGCCACAACCTTGGAATTGCTCACGACTTGGTTTTCGGGGAAGACCGAAAATTAGGGACCAATAAGAGTGAGCATTAAGAGTCAGAGACACACTTACAAACATATAAAAGTAACTGGCTAACAAGAACTCACCCCGACGGCACCCCCCCTCAAAGAAAAAAAAAACAGGAAAAGAAAAATCCCAGTTTAAGTGAATGATCCACCATGATCGAAAAGGCATTTTTAACTAACTCCGCGTTCTTGCATCTTTCCTCAAACTCAAACCTCAATTCCTTTTGGTCCTGAGAACCAACCCACGTGGCCGTTTTCCGCCAAATTTTGGTCACATCAAATTGCCCCACACGTTCACTCGCTCTGTCTCTCTGAAGACACGGACACCCTCACAAACATATGTGCAAACGCTAACCTTATTGACATGGGACTATGAGGAGTGGCGTCTTCTCTATCAACACATCTGACCCCATTTTCCTAATCTTGGACCCCTACCTATTGGTCTGCCTTATTTTCTATTTCCTTTCTACTAGAAAATTTATCGGGAGTCTGTTTTTTCCGTTTTATAATGTAGTTTGTACCAGCTATTTCTCTTTTATAAAAAAAAAATAAAGAACCTTATGGCGATCCACGATTATACCTATTACTTGTAGTTGAAAAGTAACTCCTGTTCATCACTACTATTTGCATGTAAATTTAAGATGCGACTGCGAATGGGGCGGATAAAATTGCTTTTAATTCCTTTAGCATGCATGTTTGGATGAAATATGATCTAATGAATTATTCATGTTACATCCAAAATTAATGTTGTTACTGATAACACTAACAGATATTCCCCATCATTTCTTGGTGGCATGCAACGATACGGCATCTGGTTTGGGGGTCCCCAATTTGTTTCCATCTAGGCGAAAAACAGCATTCAATTACATATTTGTAGGCTTTAGGACCAGAGCTCCAATCAATTCATCGATTCCCTTAACAGGAGGATTGCTGATAGTACAGACCTGTCTTTGGAATTTAGTGATCTATTCCCTTATCGTGCATGGTTGCGGTCCTGGACACAACACAGCCTTTTTGAGGAGAGCCATTGGATAAAAAAGATTGAAAAGTGACAATCTAGTTTCTTCAAGTTTCCTCTGCTAGGCACCCTCAGTGTAGCTGAAATTTAGAGTGGGGATGTGTATGTTCTGCCCACTTATTTAATGTTTTGATGATGTGATCCATATTACCTTACCCTAGCCTAGCCTAGCCTAGCCAAACTTTACTAGCATTAATTTTTCCTTAAATTTAATTTCTTTTTAGTTTATATCAATGTTCTGTCCTTCAAATCGCGATTTATTCTTTCGACTGTAGTTGACAGCCGCTTGGAAGCTTGTTATTAATTTATATGCTCTTTTTCTAAATATCTTATATACTCCTCGATTGGGAGGCAACTGAAAGTTAGGTGCCCTAATTTTAAACAACGTTTGCACATCTGTTCATATCGTCATTTCTTGAAATCAAATCTCTTACTCGGAGATTTTATTTTCTTAAACCAAAAATAAAATAAAATAAAGCTAACTGCCTCTCCCTCTCTATCTGAGTTATAATGATAAGAGAGAGTTGAAACATCCAATCAAAATTCTTACTCTCCTCTCACGTTTAATATTCTAAAGATTAGATTAGTACATGGAACAATGTATGTCTAATGTCATGGATGACTCCAAAACAATGGCAAGTGCTAATTTTATCTTTAAAAATTTTTAATTCCCCACACACAGATATAAAATGGTTAGGCAAAGATGCTCTTTTTGCTGAAAACCATTGGATCAATCTTGAAACAAATTGGTAAGTCCCGATAGATCCACTTGTCCGCCTATAACACCTCAAAACCAAGTGTGGCTTCGGTGACAATGTAATTGTGGACACCCAACTTTCGGAGCTAGTGCACATCTTCTTTAGCTATTGTACTTCTTTAGGAATTTACAACGGACAACATAAATCTCCTTTCCAACTTAGTTACCTTAAAATATATATAAAAAGGAAAACAGGCGAGTTACTTGCTAATTAATTATCCTTAAATTATTACATGGGATAGTTTTCCCTAGCTAGGTTAGCATATTACGTAATACGTAAATAGTTGAATGGCATTAATTATAAAATGCTTTAGTGACCCGAACTTAAGAATCAAGTTACATGTTTTCATACCCACAACTCGCCACATATGCCAGAGTTGAGTGGGAAGCTAGCATGAAAAAAATGGGGGACCATATATATCAAAGGAGCAGACAGACACACAGAGCCCCAGATTTCCTGTGGTGTCTCTGTACCATGTGGGAAACACAAATCAATTGGCTTAGGAACGTATTGGGCTGCACATGCACGGATATAATTTTGTGCATCATCGACTGTAAGAGTATATACGGTTGTAGAAAAATATTTATCCATTCATTTATGTCTAGTAGACCACCAAAAAGAGAAACAAGGAATCCGAATGCAGAATGATTCAAATCATATTAAAAAATAACGCATATTTGTCTGAAAGCAGAAGTGGATTACGGTTATCAGTCGGCCACGCAGTTCAATAGTAATGGACACCCCTTTTTATTGCTGGTATATGCAAAAAACATAAATAGGCCATCTCATAAGCAATTATACACATATATATGTATATTCACAGCAACAAACGACCACGTTGTTAACGAGCGTTACTGTTCTTAATATTTTCTTGTGCTAACTTCTTTCATTTTAGTCGCGTACATTACCTTCATTTTTAAAATTAATAAAAAAATATTTAATTTTTTAAAATTTTGGAAGCCTCCGTCAATAAGTTTATGACATTTGAGTAAATGAAATAAAGTTGATTGAGCATCTTGTCACATTACATTAAGATATTTTTGTATTAAACTAAGACGTACAACTAATTATGCACGTACTACATCCATCTTAACCAATAAAATCAAGACATTATTATAGATCTACTAATAGTCTAATATATTAATGTGGTGAAAAACAGCCGTTCAAAGCTTTAATAACCCCTACATTTCAATATTTATTGACAAACATTAAAATTACTTTAATATTTATGTTTCACTTGCTTGCATCTTTTCAATTTATGAAAAATTGCATTCGATTATTGTAAGATTCCATGCCGACACACACGCATATATCAATTATTTGGTAGAAGAGGTTAATTGCAGCTTTCTTTGCTAGCGCCATTACTCCTCAAGAAAGATTAAACTTATTCCTTCTTGGTTTATATATGTATCTGAAAAAGGGAGAAACTTATAACCAGAATTCTTTGTATTAAATACAACACCACCAAGTAGATAGCTAGATATCTAATTCTGCGACCATATTATACAAGTTAAAGCATCTATCATATGCACCACATAGTCTCCCACCTTCATAATGCATCTTAGGAATAGACAACTCCTGACTATTGAGCTTTAAGTACTATGATGTCCTCCTATGCAACTTGCTGGAAGTTGTCGAGCTAGCCATGGCCACAGTCTCATGAATATGTCATTCCAAAGAGACATACAGATAATTAGCGGTTTAGGACAATCCTAAGGACTAGTGGGTACGTCTCACCATCTGTTAGGCACAATGAAACAGATCGTTTTAGAGTGGCATTCATAACCAGCTATGAACAACTTGCAGACGATGGAAATTTGTTGAAAAGTCAAACTTCACTGGCCACAGCTCATAAATTTGGCTGGCAACTTAAAAAATCCAACAAGAGGCCTCATGATAACGGGTAAAATGTGTTAAAAACTTAAAGTTGATCAAAAGTTATATACAACTCGAGGGTTTATCATAAAGTAATTAAAAAAAACTTTTGTATTAGTTAAAAACACCTGCATTTTGAT
The DNA here is from genome assembly GCA_025531925.1 of Erythroxylum plowmanianum. Taxonomy (NCBI): domain Eukaryota; kingdom Viridiplantae; phylum Streptophyta; class Magnoliopsida; order Malpighiales; family Erythroxylaceae; genus Erythroxylum; species Erythroxylum plowmanianum. The sequence continues at coordinate 31,415,146 of JANVCQ010000002.1, forward strand.
TTGAACATTATTTAACTCTCAAATAAAGGATGAAAAACTACCATTCCATATCCTTACAGTATACATCGTTTAACGGATGTATAAACTATTACGTTTGTGATACTGCTTATCGTGAACAACTAAATGGATGTGATTAAGTACCGGACCAGAAGGGTTACATGATTAGCACTCAAAGATTCAGATACATTCAACAGGTCGTCACCAATTATAAACCAGCAACTATTTCCTATTCCTGGATCGGATCATAATCGGAAAATTTGAATAGCTTCTTTGGGGATTCCGGGGACGCTAAATTAGTGAATATATTGCGGTAATTTAATTTGGTTTGCACGTGATTAAACATTTAATTAATCAATAGACTAAAACTAAAATGATAATGTCCATTCTCAGTATAATTGGAAGGCACATGAATTGCACGATATGGCAAAGAGAATATTGGCTTTAGATTTAAATTTCACTGTGGACCTAATTCGGCGCAATCATTAGTATAACTTTTTAAGATGGATTAGTGGTGAAGCTAACATCTATCTTGGGATATAGTAGGGTCAAGAAAATACACTTTTAAATCTATTAAATCCATCATTAATAGAAAAGAATGGTATACTATCTTAATTACTTATGGCTCGGGTATTGCGGCGTAGTTTCGACCGTCTAGAACTCATAATTACAGCAGTTCCCTTTGCTGAAACTTCTCCTAAAATTTAGGATATAAGTTTTAGGTCTAGAAGTGGGAGTTGACTATGGTAGAAGTTTTGTTAACCCCAAACTCCCTCAAACAAGATGAACAGAAGCATAGAAAATGCCATTTCAATAATATAATTAATAAAATAATAAACAAGTTTGACAACAAAGATCTTGTAGTGGCTAAATAACTCCCATAACAAGTCAAAAAGTTGGGCAGCCCAGCTCCATGACCTGCGAGGGTGCAAAAATCAGTTGTTTGGTAGTAGTAGGATACGGATACGTTCAAGTCTCCATGTCATGGGTAAAGTGGGAATTATTAGTCAATGATCATTGACAATTCCAAATAGATTAGGTATTTAGCTAGCGACCATTGTCAGACTACCAATTTATTAGTTTATGCTCGAGTAATAATGTCTCTGGCATTGGATGAATAGCAGTATATCATGCATGAAAGAAATGAAGAGGTTTATATAGTAGTAATTCTCTCGTCAACGTCAGAAACTTGTAAAAGTGGCATTTTCAGAAGATGAGAACCATATCTGGTTTTGTATCTATGTATGGTTCAGTGACTCCTCCATACATTGAATCAACAAAAACAAAAGCAAATACACTAGGTGTTATTGTCCGTGAACTCCTTTTAATATTAATGCAGTTTCTCTGATTAAAACGTATACAGTGAAAGGGAAAAGGGCAAGGGAAGCTTCATTTTTATTTTTGCAACTGTTTAAATAAACTATTTTGTTAAAGTAATAATCGGTGTACATAGATGAAATGCAGATAGGGCATGTCCATGTGTGTGGCAAATGCGAAACAAAGATCTTTCCATTCTCTCACGCACACATGGGCAGACATGTGTGCTCCGCACATGTGATGATCCCTTGCAGCCCTAGGTAAAATCATCTCCAAGCATATTCCCGATATCTAGCTACTAGGTAGGGATAGAGAGACATAGAGATGGGTGTACCTAGTCACTCTAGCATTAGCTTTTCTGAGGCACTAAGAAGTGTCAACCTTTTTGGTAGATATTGTTTCCTACCGAGAAGACTTTGCTTTTTTCCCCTAGGTAGCTAGGCTTCATTCAATTATTTTTCATAAAACTATAGGATTTTGACTGCAACAATTACAACATCAGTATTGCAAAATAGAATGACAAAAACATAGTCAGTCAGTCATTCAAGCCTTCCCGTGAGGAAGAAAAGACCTTAAAAGTGAGCTATGTCTGGTTAGAGATGAGGTTATTTGACTTAAGTGAAATATGTTTTCCGTGCGTGCGTAATAAGCCTATAAGCTAAGGGACAGGGGAAAAGAGCAATAAGGCACTTTGCATGTGTCTAATTGGTATCCTAATAATTGAAGATTCATAATCAACTTGGACCAAGAAATTGAGGATATATTAATAATTTATATAAACCTGGCATATAATTTTAGATAGGTAGGATCAAGCAGATCCAAATTTTGGTATGTGGGCTATTGATAATTTACCTTGTCTTCTCCCAACCTATATAAATTCGTTCTTTATCTCAAAAGCTCCCAACACAGCAGTGAATAATGTAAGGGAAATGGGATGCAAATCATGTGGTCCTCGATCGGCCTCTTCCTTTCATCAATAAATATTTACAAATTATAAGATGTGATGACCCAATTGTATTCATATAATAATTAGAGATTCCATAACTGACCTGAGGAGTCAGAAACAAACTACCAACTGCCAATATACCTACCTAACTTTAGTTAGCACCTTAAGTTGGGTTTCTAATCGTTGCAAAAAGCAATGATGCCTTCTTTTTATTTATCCCTTTCACACTAATTGAAATGCTTTATCTTTCCGCTGCTCTCTCTTCAATCATACTAAGGTTGTTTTGGTTTTCACATTATCCCATGTGCATGCACTCGTACACCCAGCCAAGAGAGTTCAAAAGTCTTCTAGAAATCATAATTCACGAATCCATATATAATTAGGTACAAATGTCCTTTGGTAGGAGAAGTCGAAAAGAAACTGTTGCTAATTAGACTAAATAGTCAAAAGTTGACAAGACAAAAGTAGGCTCCTCAATCCTCATCAAAGATGTCGTGCTTTCGTGTTTATGATAGAGAGAGATGTAAGATGGAATTGTGTTTGGTTAGCACATGGTGTGCACAGAATATGGGGAGAATGGGAGGTGTGGTTGGATAATGGAACACCCAATTAAAAACGGCATCTTTTCATTTAAGAGATTGAAGGGAATTGAGTTATCAGAGATAGAAAGTATCTGACGTCTTCGCGAGTAGTCATTTGTTTTGCCTTCTTCTTTGATTTGGTGGATTAATACTATTTAGACTACAACGCCCAAAGTCTCCCTTTAATTTGTTCTTTGTATGCAAATTGTGTCCCACTGAATCACGCATGTTAGTCACGAGTTTTGCACGCTATCACTTTTAAGTGTAAACCTACTCTTCCTCTATCTATCTACCGTTTCCTATTAAGATGCACAAAAATTCTTTCTGATTTGGATAAACTTCCACCATCTGTTTCTTTTCCATTCTTTCTCTGCTAAGAGAGTATTAGAAAAGAAAATTATGTCCTGATACATGAATCCGACCTTTTGAACTCTTCTTAATGTCTTTTTATATAAAGTAAACCTATGATCAAAGGGTAGGTCAGTAGTGATAAGATAAAACATAGTCATTGTAGGTCCTACTTATTTCCAAGTTCAAAACTTGCAATTCCTTTTGCTTGCAAGATGCTGAAGTGTTGGTAGCGTGTAGTACCGTCAATCAAGAAATCGGCAAACAAGTCTTGAGGATTGTTGTGCAAGTTAGATCTCAGTTAATGGATATTTAAGGAAAACTGGCAAGCATGCATTGAACTCCCATTGTGTTCTCAAACTAGCGTTTTAAAATTTGCCCAGTAGGAATAAGATACGAGTTTGTTTTGCAGTCTGATGTGCCTTTATTTGATCAGTACGTGATCTTTTTCCCTTAGTTGCTCCCATTAAAAATTTTAACTAATAGATTAATTTAGAAAAGAAAAGGCAGCACAGGTTCTCTTGCGACTGTTATGATCGATAATGAAATTTGCCAAAGATATACAGAAATAAGAATTGACTTATAGTTCTGTTGTAGTAAACAAACATAAGAGGGGAAGTAGGCGGCTTTGTGCTCTTTTGCCTAATTTCTCAGGGGAAAAATGATGAATTTGGTAATTGAATGATAACTTGTAATTGGACGCGAGGTCTCTGGAACAAGCAAGTTGCAGCAGATGACCTTAAAGCCTACAGATTGAAACTGTTCTGTTCTTACATGTCGCCAACTGCTCACAGCACGGTTTGGTCACACTTTTCATCAAGTCCATGTCATGCGAAATTGGATCATACTGTATTCCTTGTGACTAATTGAGTTGACTTATTAAAAATATCGGAGATGAAAGTCTCTCTACTGCTAATCAGCTCTCCCTGTCACGTATCTTTAATTTGAAGCAACTGAGTTTGATGGATGTCTCTTCACTTATTGTTTTCGCTTTTTTTTTTTTTGAAGCTATGGTTCTCCTTATCCTTCAATCAAAGCTTAGTATTCTTACCATGATGGTTATGTATGTAGAAGACGTCCACGTCTGACTACAAAAACTTTGCGAAGGACCTACGGATTAGAGAGTAACGAGGAAAAAGAAAAGAAAAGGAAAGATTAGGATGTATCTTGCTGTTTTTGTGTTGACCCAGGTGGGGAAAGAGGAAGAAAAAATTTTCTCACGCGGTGGACACAAATTAATTCCACTAACTACTTGTCTTGGGCGAAAAGCTACCCAATCTTTTGAAGTAGATATTATTTTATTCCCTTTTTAAAGTCTAAAATCCATTTTAAAGATAGATTGTTTTGAAGGGACTGGCGGCCGAAAGATGATAGATAACAAATTATGCAAGGGCTACGCATGCACATTTTAGTTCACTAAAGCTAACTGTGGTATACCATTAATTAAACAACAGTTCACATATGTCCTCTGAAATTCCTTCTATCCAGAAGAGAGAATGCAAATGTTTTACGTAGTTGACAATTACCTCTTCAATAATGGATAATTTAGGTTTAATTGAGAGTAACATAGGATTGCGTGAGGTTGTCAAAGATCGTCCAAGCCCAAGTTTCCAGTAATGTTCAGGAACGCACCATTTACGTTCAAATATGTTTGGTCGCAAACCACTCGCAAGTCATGCCTTGCACGCAAAAAATGAAATTTGAAGGAAGTCATCTATCTGATCTAACAACGTGCTGCTCCTACACGCCGAATTGGAAAAAGAAGAAAATTGAGAGGACAAAGATTGTTTCAGCCCAGATTCAGCCAACACTAACATGGGCTTCAACGGTTATGGTTCGCTAGCAGATCAAAGTCTATCATGAAATAGATGTAAAATGCCTAACCTGAAGCATTATGCTCCCATTACACTTGCCTTTTTTTTTAATTAGGAGAAAAAATGATACAACTTACATGACTAATCTAGGAAAGTTGATCCCAGCCATATCCTCTAGAAGGATAGAGAGGCACCCTATAAGTGCGTTAACAAAACTAGTAAACCCTAATTCAAAATGTAAAGCAAAGTTGGCGAGCCAATTTGCACATCTATTACCCTCCCTATATGTATGTTAAGGTACTACTACCCAATTTCGAGCAAACAACTCGTTGATTCTCATCATTAGGGAATTGAGAGACTTTGTCCGTTTAGTGGAGTCTAACAGGATATTCAGCACCACTAGAGAGTCCATTTCTAGCTCCACTCGATGATATCCAAGATCTCAAGCAAGTTTGATACTAGAAAAAACTCCCCAGAGTTCAACAGATATAGCGGAGCCCCGACTAGTATTCTGTATGAAGCCTCCCAGCCAAGCACTAGAGCTATCACGAATAAGAACACCAGTTGTTGTCAGAGCAGGTGAGTTTTTGCACGCCCCATCTGTATTTAATCTCACCCAACCATGTGGAGGTTTACACCAGTCAATTAGTTGCTCGCACCGAGGTCTATAACTAAAATCTGAACTCTCTTGCTAGATTGACGCGTAGTTAATCTAGTGAACAAACTTTAGGACATAGTATACAAGAGAAATCGGTCAAGAGAAATGTTCTTCAGAGAGGGTCTTGTTCCTCCAGAACTATAGGAACCAACACGTTGTACTAAAAATAAGTGACCAGTCAAAGCCAAATACTATCCGATGCTTTTGAAGGTTCAACGCTATCCAATCCTATGTGTTTAGATTGAAAAAATCTTGAGAGACTACTTGCAGAGGGAATGCGAGCCACAAACTACGCATTTTAGGGCAATCTCGCATAACATGTAGTGAGCATTCTTCTGTCCGGCAATGATAGCAAGCCACATCAGTAGTTAGTCATTTGCGCATTCATTGTTGATTGGAAAGTAATCGGTCATGTGCGAGGAGCCAAAGAAATGAGCGAATACGTTGAGGGCCATTCCATTGCCATACTGCCTTCTAAAATCCTTCGGAATATCCATTGTCGTGAGCCATAATCATAGCATATGATGAAGCAGTAGTGAACTAGCCAATGTCCGATATTCCCATATCAACTTATCAGGTCCTAAGTAAGGTTTAGGAGGAAAAATGTCTGCAATATACATGCAAATATAGGAAGGGAGCATAGATTGGAATTCAGCCCAATTTCAATTACTTGTATTATCCACATAATTTTGGATTCGGAGCTCAAGTGCTGTTTAAGGGATAGGGGCCTGTACATAGTTTAGTATAGGGCCCAAATCCTCAACCCAGTGATCTAGCTAGAATCGGGCCTTAGAGCCATCACATTACACTTGCTCTTTTCTTTCTTGGATAGCACATATAACACCTATTATTTAGACGTTAGCGTAAAGGCTTTGTTCAAATTCAATAACTATTCAACTAGATTTGGAAATAATTGGACATAAAATGAGTACCCTTTCGATGTCATCTCCACAGCCACCCAAGAAGCTACTAACTACCGCAACTAATTCATCCGTAAGCAAGCACTCTCTTCTCTCTCCATGACTGAAAAATTTCAGGTTTGTTGTAGTTGATCAATGTCATTAATTGGTTATTATTGCTTTTTAACTCGTGGCTTTGGAGTTTTTGTAAGAAAGTATTTTTGGCACATTACCCTGCTAGGTCAAGGTTTTAGCTTAGATAAGGATTATGGGTTTTGTTGCTTTTTTTTGGGTATTTCCAATGGACTTGTTTAATAGTATAACAAGATTAGACTAAGTACCTCTCTGCATGTTTTTTTGGCAGCATTGAAGCAGGGCAGGGTTGTGGATAATGCTGTTAAGGCGGGGCAGGGTTGTGGACAATGCTGTCATGTGGCTTTTAGTATTGGGTAATTGTAGTTATGTTGGAAAATTAGGACTAAATTAAATCCTAACGGTAGCAGAATAATTACTAGAATTTTTTGTATTTTGATTTTCCAAAAACTAAGATCACTTAAATTCTATAAAATAATTATCAATTAAATCACAATAAAGCGTAAATCTTAATTCGTAACTTATTATAAAGTTTGATCATATTCTTATTATTTCTCTCGAACCACTTTCAAATTCGATCTATCTCAATTACTGTAGCCCCATAAGTGTATGATCTCTAACGATATTCACCAAATAGAATGGGAGAACTATGTAATTCCTATAGAGAGAGTTAAGCAAAAAGTGCTAACTCTATTAGAGCTTAACTATATTTATAATAAGTTTGTGACATTTTAGAAATTTAATTAAAATTAAAATTTAATTTTAATTAAACTTTAATTAAAGTTATTAATATTTTTAATTAAAAAACAATTATCCCTGAATAAGATCTAATATCTGATATTGATCTTTATTTATTAAATATCTCAAATTTAATCATAAAATTTTTCAAACTTTACAATCAAGTCTAACTTAATTAAAATATTTTTGCTCTCTTCAACTTGTTCTTTATGTGAAACCCATTAGGTTTTCAAATATGTTGACAGTAATTATGAATTATAATTATAATTCTTAATTAGAATTAAATCAATTAAAACTCCTTTTAATTTATTTTTAATTCTTTAACTAAATAGTTTAAAAGTATAGATCAAGATTGACATTTAGCAACACATTAATATCACTAAAATATTTAGGAATGTTAAAGTGGTTTTGACTAACCTTTTTTTGCATTATTTTTCGTATAATTGAACTCTTTCGTCATATAATGTTCCAATAAGACATAGAGCATAAAATTAACGTCTACTTTATTTTATATCCAATCATATTAGTTCTCCACCATTAGCTATTGATTTAATTAATGATATTTGTAAACTATTTATAAAGTGTCATTTCACCTTGGCTAAGGATTTCTTGAATCAATACTAATTGCGAACAAAAGACCATTCTTCCTAATTACTTTAAGGTAATGAATCCAATTTCGATCACTCAATTATTTCTATATAGTTCATGCTTTATCCAATGACTACTGACTGGACTATACATTATTAAAATATGTCATAAGTAGTATAAAAAATATAGTAATCTTCATACAAGATAACTTTGGAGATCTTAAGTCAAAGGATCACCTATACAATTATCACAATGAGAATTTCCATAGACATATAAATAATGAACCAAATGAAATTTTAATATCGAGTCAGTTTAGTGAACTTGTTCTCCAACAAGCACCCACACGTTTGTTTAAGTATCTTCATACTTTAGTTTAAGAGATTGACTGCTTCCTTCATAAGGAAAAATATAAAATGTGCTAGTCTTTTTACATTATATTAATGTCTAATCTTAATATAACAATAATTAGGAATAATTTAGGGATAATATATAAACACAATATGAATATCATAATTATGATCTCATTATAATTTCATTTGCAATGTATAAATATGATATATAAATGCAATATGAATATCATAATTATGATCTCATTATAATTTCATTTGCAATGTATAAATATCCAATGAACTTTATCATATACATTTAAAAATGTACAAGATAAAGAATTTCTTTAAATAATTGTCACTAAATTCCAACCAAACCGATTGGCTATGGGGGATAACCAACAATCTCCTTTTTGTACTAAACCAATCGTTTAAGTATCTTATATCATATCACCATATGATGATTATGCTACTGCTGGAAAAGTGGCTTGACATGAAAATGGCCACTTGTTTAAATCTTACAACTTTCTTCTTAATTATCGATGTAATTAAAAAAAATTGCCTAAATACATACTTGGATCTTTGATGAGATGTTAACTCCTTTTATATGCCCAATGGCTCTAATGTTCTACAGTACATTACTGTTTTGAATAGTGCAAGGAACTATATCAAGTTCATTAAAGAACTTATTGATCCTGTTAATCATTTCCAATAAATGAAAAATTTGTTATGGCTTTATTAGCAACCATTGCTATATTGAAACTTTCCAATCTTAAAATGATATTATTCTAAATAAAATAAACCTTAAATAGGATTTACTTATAAAGTAATAATCTTATCTCCTTGAACTCAAATATATCTTATCCCCTTGAACTCAAATATCAACTTATATATTGAACAATGGACATCTTTAATACTTTATAAGTATTAGATATCTCAAATACTAAATACCTTTAGTATATTATCTATCTCTATAGATCTAATTACCAGAATTAAGTTGTTACCTTTTCATATCCAGCAGGAGTTGTTATTGGATAATTATATTTTCAAAAATTGAAAATTTAGGATTATTCTTCTCTACAAGCAATATGTCTTTACATAATCCCACTGAAGAGGACAATTGCACTCCCACTAACCTTCTTGTAGACATGATAAATTCATAATCATTTTCAAAATAAACTCTTTGAAATTACCATGAAAGTGAATCATTTAATGTCTTATAGCCTTTTAACTATACATCAAATATATCAATAAAGGCACTAGTTCCAATTAGATTTATGGTAATGAGATTTGAACTTTTCAAGTTTCATCTTACTCCCACTACTTATCTTGAGAACCATTTTCCTATAAATACATTAAAATAAAAAATTTGTTCAACAAGTATGTAAGATTATATCCAACCTTTTGGATATCTCATAATCTTTTATTACCTAATTTAGTTCTAAACTTAGTGGGTAATACATGCTTTAACTAAGCATAACATCCCTAAATCATTAACTTTAGTTCTTTCAAAGACTTAGCGTTTCGTATTTAATATGAAATCTTACTAATTGATTTAATTGGAACTATTAAAGGTAAGTCATTGTATTAGTTATAAATATAGGAAAAATACTATTGCATTTTACAATATCTCATATTGTATTTTTTTCCTTACATAAATCCATATGCTTATGGAATTTTTGTTATGAAGGTATTTACCAGAAAATCTCATTCTTTATAGATAATCAAAAATTTAAAACTTGCCACAACGATCTCATTGAAGTGTTTTAACATTCTTAATGCTTAATTTTTACTCAGATTTAAAAAATTGAACTTTTCAAAATTTTAAATAATTATTTCATTTAATACACTATATCATGTAACGTCATTAGTAATATAATGAACATAACTATTATCTTTTTTTGAATTGTTATTCCATCCAATACATCGTATTTATAAGATTTAGCAATTCATTACCACCATCATCCTTTCACCAAAGATTGATTTGATTATTCTTAAACTCATAAGTTTCATAAATTCATAATTAAAAGGATACATATATCCTTATATGTAATTCTATGACTCTCGTTATGTTGATTTAACTAGCATGGCATAAAAGGATAGTCTCGGTTATCCAGCTTTATATTCTTGCCACTGATGTTAAGCATAAGTCTCCTTTGATCCAACACATACAAAGTATTTTCATAAATTTGGATCAACTACTTTTACTTAACAATCTATTTCTCATCATGCTTTGTACATTATAATAATGTTGAATCTAAATTCAGTATCAAATACTCATATCTCATATAGGCAAGAAAAATCATGCCATGATTTCTCTTCTTATGAAGACTATTATCATACCATAACAAATGCCTTTAATTGATGTCTATGTTTATGCTTCTAGTAGGCTAAATTAAGTAGAGCAATTCCAATAAAGTACTTTACATTTCAACTCTACTTCTATATAACCTTTTGCATCTTGCTATCATGATGTTGACATACATCTTACATGTTTTCTTCATGGTTTATAAGACATTAGTCAACTGAAAGCGTCATTACATTTTTTCTTCTATATGATTTTGAAATATCTTTAAAACTTTGTCACCAAGTCCTTAATAGGGATTATAGCAAAACTTACATAATGGGCATACAATTTTCTTTTCTAACTTTGAGAACTCTTTTCAAACATAACCTTTGTTTAAGAAATTTGGTTCACTAACTTAGTATCAACTATACTAAACAAGTTAAATTCCACTAAAAAATAAATATAAGAAAAACAAGTAATTAATTATATGCATGACTACCAAATAGAATTAAAACTTTAATCGTATATTTAGTTGTTCCTATTATTTTATTCAAAATAATAGCCCTCACCACTATTCGAAAAGGTTATTTTAATCTTTCTAGTGTAATAGGCATTCAAATTTAATTGATCTTAAGTTTGCTCAACAAACCAACAAAACTTAAATTAGGTAGGTAACAAAATTTATCAATCACATCTGATTTAACTACTAGATCCGTTAGATGACAGCTTTTGAAAAAACATGGCTTACATATTATTCCTAGCCCTGCCTTTAAATTGATATGATTATGAGTTTATTCATCAAAATCACACAGATTTAGCTAATTAAGACCCAATTTCAAAAGACTAAACATATTTGAGTTAAATATTTCTTGAGTTTGCTCAACAAGCCTAATAATAAACAAAACTCTAGCTTATTCTTATAATAATGGAAGACAACAATCATATGCTCAATGCGTACTTAATATTTTAATGAAAGATTTATTTTGTTTTTCTCAACAAACATAAAATTGCATGAAAATAATCACACATATAAAACACTCAATTTAACATACATCCAATATTTCAACCATATAAATAAAGTATGCAACTTATGCACTTGTAATCAAATTATATGCATAAAATATCAAGCTTCATTTGATTCTAGTTATTGATCTTCATAATCTAAAATAATATTTCTAACTCTTTGGAAAAATTAAATTAAGAACATTAATTCCTAAATGAATTAAATTTATATTTTAAATAATATAATTTGATTTGAATTTTTTTTTAAAATCCAACAGGAAACTATTTCTAATTATTTTTTACTTTTTTAATGAAATTTAATTGAAAACAATTTTCAATAAATTAAGCTACTTATTATAATTTTAAAAAATCCTTTTTCAAAATTATATAAGTAACACAGTCTAATCCGATTACAAAACCACTTCTAATCTCATTAGAAATTACTTTTTCTTAATTACAAAACTATTTTCCAATATTAAAATGAAACTAATTAAGAAAATCATTTATATTATTTATCTAGAGATTGATTTCTTAATTAATTAGAAAATATTTTTTAATAAGTTAGAAAACTATTTTCAAAATATTAAAGAAACCAAAATTTTCTTAATTAATAAATGAAAAATTTTCAAAATTTAATTAAGAAAATATGTTTTTATAATAAATCAAGAAATTTATTATTTATAAATAAAGAAATAATTTCCGAATTAGAAAATTATTTTCAAAATATTAAATAAAACAAAATTTTTTTAATTAATAAATGAAATATTTTCAAATTTTAATTAAAATATATAATTTATAATAAATCAAGAAACTTATTATTATAAATAAAGAAATAATTTTCAAATAAATAGAATATTAATTCTCTAAATAAAATCATAAATTTAATTTATCTTATCAAATTGAAATAAATAAATATAATTAAGCAACTGGTAAAAATATAAAGGGAAGGCTGTGTGCATTATGACCTTACTCGGAGCCTCATAAAGCAGAGAACCTTGTGCATTGGAATTTTATTAAGAAATAATTTTTTAATTATTTAAGAAAACAAAATTTTAATTTTAAATAGTCTAATTAATTAATTTCAATCTTGAAACTAATTAATTGTAAATTTAGAAACTACTTTTCTAAATAAATTAATAATTAATAAATTATTAATCTTAATCATATTAAGAAAAATTAAATAGTAAACGTACTCAGTAAGCAAGACTCCCCACTTTATGGGGATCTAGTGAGGGTAATAATATACGCAGCCCTCCTTTTGTATTTTCAAGAAGAGACTATTTCATCCCTTTGTATTTTCACAAAGTGGTTATTTCGTTGACTTGAAACTGTGACCTTATGATCATAAAAGAGCAACTTTTCTATTTAAAAAAAAAATAGAATTTTCATTAATAAAGAATTGTAAATACATTTATAAAAATACATAAGGGGTACCCTTTCCACAAAAGATTATGGTATTGCTACGTATTCAAAATATTAGAGTTATGTACGTGGCAAGTTAAGATACAGAGAAGGTTAGAGCTTCATGCTACATCTCTCAGTATTAATATTTCATTGATGTTTTTCATGGTCTCAGATATAAGAAGTGAGACAAATTTTTTCTTAGCTTCAAATTGTCTAACATTCCTTTCTTTCTAAATGGTTTGTACATATATGCTAACTACTACAATGTATTCCAATTTTGGGGCAGTACGTTGATAAGACAACCATTGTATAGCATTGGACAATGCATGAGCTTGTGATGAATAGTTACACCTCATTTCAATTACTTCCTAAATACGATTGGTGATCTTACATATAAAGAATAAGTGATCATTTGTTTCTTCCTTTGTTGAACAAAAAGGACATAAAGAATTAAAATTTAAATACATGATCCTATTTGCTGTGTTAAGATGATTTTGAAAGGCTAACCAGAGGAGAAAGGAAGTTTTAGGAGGTATGAACTTGTTCAAGATAATTTGACACCACTCTATTGGTGGTTTTTTCATCCTTAAAAAATCTCTCGTAAGTTTTTTTGACAAATGGTGAGTAATTCATTTGCGTAAGAAGAAAGTGTCTTGATAGAGAAGGTTGGGAGAGTATTGAGGTTATAAATGACTAATGATTGTAGGGAACTACCAACTGTTCCCATTAATGAGTGAGTCCATTTTTGGGTTGAGTGGGAGATTGATATAATTCCTTAATTCATCAGAGGAGTTTATGAGAGCTCCTTGACTTGACCAATTATCAAACTATAAGGATATGAGCTTCCCATTACTAATGGAGCAAGACATAGCATCTTAGACAAGATGTTTCATTTGGAGAAGTTGATTCAAAAATGAGTTTGATGCTTTTTACTGACTTAGTATATGCTTTTGCATTTAAGAAAATATGAATGGATCCATTTAATCCGTAATGATTTTCTTTCTTCAAGGATCAACCAAAATTGTTTTAGTATGAGTGTTTAATCAGTAAGTTTTACTGAATAAACATTGAGTCCCCCTTCTTCTTTTAGATAACAAATGTCCGCCCATTTCACTTTAGCATATCCCTTTATGCCATTAGAGTTGTTCCATAAGAAGTCTATGAAGATCCTCTCAATTTTCTAGGTTGTATTATTTGGAAGGAAAACATGTGAGCTCCAATATATTTGCAGAGAATTAAGAACTGAGTTTATGAGTTGTAATTTCCCTACAAAAGATGGAAAGTTATCCACCTAAGAGTCAATTCTTCTCTGAACTTTCTCTATAAGAGGGTTGTATTCTAAAAAAGTTATTCTTTTTGTTGAGATAGGCAGGCCTAAGTAAAGTGGAGGTGAAGATTTCTCCATCATCCCCGTTATGGAAGCAACTTGTGAGGCCATCCGATAAGCACCCTTTGAAGTTATGAAATGAATTTTGTGGAGGTTGATCTATAGTCTAAAGACATCCTTAAATTTGTGAAGAGCCTTCATATAACTGTTAATAGAATCCACTTTTGTACGACAAAAAAGCAAATCATCTCAAAATCCAATGTTAGTAAGTCCAATCTTTTTACACTTTGAATGATATTTAAAGTTTGTGTTTAATTAAACTTCAAGCTTGATTATAGAATTAAGAACTTCCATGCAAATAAGGAAAAGGTAGGGGAAAGAGGATCCCCTTGCCTTAGTCCTTTCCCAGCTTTGAAATACTGTGAAGGGCTGCCATTAATTAAGATTGAATAGCTTGCCATGGAAATGCATTCTTGGATCCAACTGATATATGTTCTTAAGAAGCCATTAGTTGTCATCATCTTCTATAGAAAACTCTAACTCACACTATCATAAGTTTTTATGGAAGTTAATTTTGATAGTGCAATTTAAGGTTGAATTGGATTTTGAGTAACCTTTAAGAATTTCTTAGACAGTTAATTTGTTGTCTTCAATCTTCCTATTACTGATAAAGACACCTTGATTGTCATTTATAAGAGGATCTATTACTTTCTTCAGTCTTGATTCAAGAATCTTAGAGATGACCTTGTAAAGAAAGTTTGTACAAGCAATGGGTCTAAATTCATTGAAGCTTGAGGGATTAGTACCTTTTGTTATCAAGCAAATAAATGTTTTATTGATTTCTTTAAGCAACATGCCTGTGGAAAAAAAATTCTTTAACTGCATTTTTGACACATGAACCCATAATGTCCCAGGAATTTTGAAAAAAGAAGCCATTCGGTCCATCTGGACTAGGGGCTTTTATGCCATCCATATTGAAAACATCTTCCTCAATCTCCTTGTTAACAATTCACTATTATCCTATGCAATTTGCTTCAGATTGAGTGCTGAGAGTTCAACAGCTAAAACTGAAGCTATATTTGGGGATCCAATCAACTTGATAATGTGGCTCATAGCTTCATTTTGAATATCCATTTGGTTCTGAAGTATTAACCCCTCATTACTAGTGATTGAACTAATTCTATTTTTATTTTTACGAGTTAGGACAGAGTTGAAGAAGAAATTTGAACTTCTATCCCTATCTTTCTACCATTCACTCTAGCTCTTTGCTATAGTGGGGATTCATGATTTTTAAAACCAATTAAATAATCTAAGAGAGATTGTTTATCTTTTCCAAGTAGTGAAGAATCATAGGGTGAAAGTGAAATTAATTTCTATAATGTTGATAGATTATCCTTAGCTTTCAATAATGTTTCATCTGTTGATCCCTTTAAGGAATGTAGCAATTTGAGTCTTTTTTCTTTACTGCCTTTGGCTTTTGTACATATGTAAATTGCTTGGTTCCTCTAAAGGGACATTCAATAACTTTCCCACAAGCTTCGATAAATCCTGGATCATGAGCCAAATAATTGTTAAATCTAAATGGGTGGAAGGTAGCAGTCCTTTGGAATAGGTTCTCAATTTTGATGGGGGTGTGATATGGAAAGAGAGGATCCTAAAATATAACAGAGTTGTTGGGAATATGAAATAGCCATTTGGCATTCACCAATGCTCGATGAAGTTTCTTTTGGATGCACCATCATGAGGGTTATTTGTTTGACCGTGTAAACCTGTGGCCTATGTACTTCAAGCCTGTCACTCCCAGTTTGTCTACATAGTGCTTGAAATCCTCTAACTTGCTATAAAGGTTGTAGTTTCCTTAAGCCTTTGACCTGTAAAGGGTGGAGTTAAAATCCTTCATATATTAACCATACCAAATCTAGCCCACTATGGAGATTGATTAGATCATTCCATAATATTGATCTTTGGAACCTAAAGTTGCTGGCATAAATGAAAGCAATTAGGAAGTCAATTTTCTCATGCAAGAAGGATACTTTAAGATGTATAATCTAATATGTGGAATGAAGAATTTCCCCTCTAATCTCATAAGCCTTATGATGACTCTCCTATATGTATGTTGTGAATGATTTGTTACCTGCTTCCAACCCCATCCTAGTGTGTTTAACTTGCCAAGTGTTCTTACTTTATTTTCCTCTCAAGTAGTCCTACTATCATAGGCTTTTTCCTCTTAACAAAATCCCTTAAGGGCAGTTCAATCCTAGGACATTTCATACTACGATTGATATATTAAAAGTTTTTTTATATGGAGCCTCTACTCTTACTCCTTTGTGATCTCCTCTTTTCTAATATTTAAAATGGCATACTAACTTCATCATGAACAATGACAACTTCCTTTCTATTTTGATTGCATGGTGATCAAAAATCTATATTAGGAGTTTTTGTTATGGTATGAAGGCTCTATGACTCATCAGATTTGTTATTATCACTAAAAGGATCTATTTTGACTTTTTAAAACGAAGCACAATGCCTAGTTGAAAGATTTGCAGGTGTTGAAAGTAAATTATTATTTGGGGATACTATTTCAATGTCAGGAGTAGTACCAGCTTCTGTGTTAATAGGACTCTCTGTATCTGTTTGTGTTCTAACATTTGTATTGCCCTTGGTGCTCGTGTCAGTAACTTCTTCCTCAGGTCTTCCTCAGTTAACTTTAGGTAACTACCTGTTTTGAATTTTTTTCCTTGGCTTTCCAAATTTTTTTCCTTGATGTTTTGGAAGTCGCTTCCATTGGTAAGATACTACAACACTATCCTCCCATAATTTGCTTTGCTCACCTAGTGTCATAACAATAATTTCTTATGGAAGTTCCTTGGTAAGTGCCACACTGACACAAATACAAGCATACCTAACTCTTTTTTTTGGACATATTTTCATAAAAATAGGGAGGTGTTCCAATGAAGCTAGTAAGGGCACTTAATGCTTGTGAAGTCTAATATTCAAGGGGACATTATGGAAATTAATCCATAGAGAAATGTTCTAAAATTTGATGGATTCAAGCTTGAGGCTCAGCTTTCAGTTCTGTAAAAATGATGGTTGATTCCAAACATGCCAAGGACCTTCCTTTAAGATTTTGTAAGCTTGAGATGCAAAAATGAAGATGAATAAAATGGGATTTTCCTCAGTTAGCAATACATCTGCTAGATGGTCCTAGACGATCTTCATTTTCTTGGTATATATAAATTGCTTTATGCCTGTGATGTCATCATTGATTGCCTTCCATATACATTCATCAAAACATGCCAAGTTTGTTAGAAATTATTAACCTTTAAGGGTACTTTGATACTTATAGACTCAACTTGAGTGATTTGGATGAGTGATTAGATAAGGTAGGTATTGAGAACAAGGTCAAGCAATTGGGGAAGGTCTAAAACCATTTTAAGTTGACTAAACTACAATCAAGCTTTTCCTAATGAATTATCACTCTTTTGATTGTTGTTCTAGGTAAAACATTTCCTCCATAAGGAATATCATCTATTTGAATGTCAACCAAGCATTGTCTTAAGTTTGGACAAGGTTACTTAGATGATCTATCCCTTCTGCTTCTTTAGGTTGAGTGATGGAGTTAAAATCTCCAGCTAATACCTATAGTATTTGGATATTTAGTGCTACTTCTCTGATTTCTATCCATAGAAGAGCCCTCTGATAATCATTTTTTGAAAATATATGAGGAATATAAAGTAATTCTTACTAATGATTTTGTTTTTCTCCCTTGATATGGACTATTTGATCTTTGACATAACTAGTAAATTCCTCCACTGGTTAACTATTGTAATATATCAAAATTATCCTACTTAAAAGGTATGGGCGATTGGTGATCTCCTTCCAATGAGAGTGCAATACCTTTAGTAAATATCAGTTATCATGATTGATCATAAATTCCAAAATGCCAATTATATTTAGCTTATTCTTATAGATGAAGTATTTTAGAAAAATTTTCTTAAAGGAGCATTATCTCTTTATATTCTAATTTTATTCTTCTTTCTAAATTTTATCCTAAAATGGGTTCAAATTCTTTGCTATTTTCCTCATTTATGGATGGCCTTACATATTCTTTAGGCCTTACTATGGAATTATACTCATCTTGTTTTCTTTCTAGGTGAATGGAGGCACCTAGAGGACTCAAGTTCTCTTAATCCATGATTTCACTAGCTTTGTCAAATTTTGGTTCCTCATTTAAATTGTTACAAGTTTCTTTCCCACTCTCATTGCTTATTTCCTTCAGGAAAATTTACCTCTCAGTTGTTGTCACACAAGTGTTGTTTATCTTACTTTAATTGTTGGGACCCGATCCGGAAACCGGATCCCAACCGAAAAAGACGGAGGCGGACCGAAAGAAACGAAACAAACAAGGCGAATAGCGAAATGCGGAAGCCAAAACGAACAAATAACCGAAACGAAGGGGCAACAAAGTGGGACCCGGATACGGAGATAGAAACGAAAGAATATCCGAAGCGAAGGGGAAACAAAGTAGCGAAAGCGGAAACAAATGCAAATCGAAATACGAATCACAAAGTGGAAGCGAAACGAAATAAGCGAACTGAATCCAAACGAACTAAAACATATCCGACATCCGGGAATAATTCAGAACAAAAGACAAGATCGCATTGGAAACCCTAAGACGTTCCAAATCCGGTATAAATTTTTTTTTCTTTCTTTCTCATTTTTCCATTTCTCTCTTTTCATTCTTAGACACTTTAT
>JANVCQ010000002.1:31435994-31456186 GCA_025531925.1 Erythroxylum plowmanianum
GTTTGTTTCATTTGTTTTATTCTTTCTCTCATTTTGATTGAAAACTTAAAAACAACTAAAACAAACAAATTCAAAAATACACATACATATAAAAAGTAATGCAGAAATGTAAAGGAAAAGAAATTTACTTCCCTTGGGTTGCCTCCCAAGAAGTGTCTTTGTTTAGGGTCACTGGCTCGACTCCTTGTTTCCTCCTCACGTGACAAAATTGTGATCTTCGGGTGTCACACGAAGCTTCTCCACGTGAGGTAGTTTTGGATATGACCTTAGTTGATCATCATCCTCATTCAGCGTCTTCTCTATCCTTAGCTTCTCAATTCCGACTGAGTCCATACATTCTGGAAATATTTCGAATGTCTCTTCACCTTTTTCTTCATCATTTAACTCCTCCAGTCTATTATGTAAAGGTAAAGAGTTAGTTTCAAAAATAATTATAGACTTAGTACTTACCTTCGAGCTAAAAGATGTGTCCTTTTCAGTTTCGAGCTCCTTCTTAACTTCTTCGACACAAACAATTCATTAAGGGTTGACCTCAAAATTCTCAAGCTCCTCGTCACTTTGTAAAGTTTGCAAACAAATGTCCATTAGATACACCTCGGGTTGATACGACAACTCCTCTTCACTTTGCGATTCTAGGTTATCAAGACTTATTGTCATCTGACCCATTAGATGTTCCATCCTCTGTTGCCTTGCTTTGGTTTCCTGTTGAAATTACAAATTGTTAGCAACAAGTTTGTTAACAATTTCTTCTAAAGATGCACCTAAACCATGTTGGCTCTCCGAATATTGGGCATTAGACCATGTGTTTTTTTAAAATTGCCCTCCATCCTTCTAAAATTGTAAAGTATTCTCCTGCAATTGCAACATCAACTCTTCCAGAGATGGACCAGAGTCATGATAGGAAGCTTCTGGTCTGTACGAGAATTGTTGTGCATCCTACAAACTATCATGGAAGTAATTCTGATGATTATCCCATCCATAACAAAAGTTAGGTTGATCAGTCCAAACATTGTTATAAGATTGAAAATATGAGTTGTAAAAGAAATTACTTTCGTCCATATCGAATTTTTTTTCAAACACAAAATAAAAAATGGAAAGATCACAAAATAACATAAAAGAAATTAATCACGAACAAATATATACAAAACACTAATTAAATCACAAACAAAAACTAAAACCCCATACTCCTTGACAATGGCGCCAAAATTTGATCGCGCGTCATTACGCTAGTCAAAATAAAATAACTAGACTACTACTATAGCAGCGGCAAGTCTAAGTCGATCCCACAGAGAATGTGTGTAAAGTTTATGAAATAAAATTAATCGGTGTTTACACTAACAGGGGGTTTTGGATTTTAAAAGAAGAAAATAAAATAAAACTAACTAATAAAAACAAATTGAAGAAAATATGTAAAAAAATGATAAAAGTGAAAAATTCGGTAGGGACCCGATTCTTTAGTTTAATCTCGGCCTACATCCTAATTAAGCATATTTCATTAATTTGTTGTTCTTTAACCTCTCCTAGCAATTATTAATCGTGGGTTAAAAATTAACCCTTGTTTTTCCTTAAGTTTTGTTTAATCAAGATACGATCGTTAATTAAACTGAACTACCGAACAACCTAGGATACGATCTCTAGATTTAATTAGGCAGTAGCATTACGAATTAAGAAAACCGATTAATCAAGACAACAATCACATACGATGCGTCATTTAACCTAGGTCATGTTATCCCTAATAATTATGAATCATTAGTCACTATACATGAATTTCAAGATAATAATTACGGATTATATCAAAATTCTAGCAATGAGTTTGAAATTAATGATTCAATGAACGCATTAAAATCATCAATTCACAACACCCGATGGGTTCATACATAAATAACCGAACAATAACGAAAATCCGATTATCCATCCACAAAACCCAAATCAATTAAAATAGAATAACGCAATCAATTCCTAATGAGATAAAGAAACAACAAAATAATAATAAAAAATACTTAACTCAGGTCGTCGGCTTCGATGTCACCTCCGAACCGGTGTCGGGACGCCTAACTCCTCATGGATCTTTCCCAAAAAAATGTTTCAACTCCCATTTTAATCCCTAGCCAAAATTTCCTAATCGGCCCTCACTCTTCTGCTCACTGTTGCGTGTTTACTGTGGCTTTAATGTAGCTTCATGGGACAAATAAACATCCTAACTCTCTTAAAATCTCCACTGCTCACACTATTTCTTCTACTATTCTGCGTTGTAGCTGTCTATTCTCTCCCAGCAAGCTCTAGCCAAGCTGCAGACGCAAGCTGCAGCCACCAAACCACCAGCGCAGCTCGCCTCTGCTCAAGCGTCGCACTCTGTTGTTTTCTTTCCTGCACTATTGCGTGATGTACTATTGATGATGGGACGAATAAGTTTGCAGCCCCTCCTTTAAAACCTTGCTCCTGCGCTGCGCCTTGTGTGTGTGTCTTCTGCATTTTTGGGTTAAATGCTGCGTATGCTCCTTATGCGCTGCATCCCTCTCTATGTGCCTGATCATCTGCGTGTTAAACGCAGCGTATGTTGCGTTTTCATGCAACATTAATGCATGCATTGCTGCGACCTAAATTTGTTCTTTTTTTTTCAACAAACACTTTTAATTCTCCTATTTTGATTTTTCTTGTCTTTCTTTTTTTTCTTGCTCCATGAAGACAAGCAAAAATAAATCTTCAGAAAATGGCCTAAATGCAATGCTTCCGACTCACTTTAATTTATTTACTTCCAAATTGCACCTAAAATGAAATATGAATTAAAGTGAGTATCTTAAGCATTTTTGTATCATTAATCGCTAAGTGTAAATAATTAAATATATCAACAATTAAACACATATCACTATCCTAGATGTTTTACGTGAGTTACTCAAACAATGTCAATCACATTAGGAAAACTATTGAACTTTTATCGAACACTTCAAAGGAAAAATGTTGAATGACTTACCTCCACCATGCAAATCCAAATTAACTATTGTAACACAATGCAAATCCAAATGCACCACATATAATCAAAACAAACGGAAAAACACTCTCAAAACTAGATTAAATCTTCAAGCACAAATGTTGAATGACTTACCTCCACCAAAACACATAAGCACTCCAAGAAGACAAAACAACGATAGACAGAAGCACTCCGATAAGCCATACAAATGTTAGTAATGAGAAGATAAATCAATGGTCGAAAGTTGTTTGAGAGAGAGGGAAAACACGACATCAGTAGGCGGGATCAACAAAAAATGACTTACCTCAGCTTTTTTCGTTGACACCGAAGTTGAGAGGACGTCACTTTTTTGGGATGGGGAGACGATGTCGGTTAGAGAGGGGAAGATAATCAGGTAGGTTTTAACAAAACCAAAATGACGTCGTTTGGTTTAAAACCAAATGGCGTCGATTTCCACTGAACCAGAATAGGTTAACTTAGCCTTACGTGACATCATTTTAAGGGGGGTGGGGGGGACGACGTCGTTTGGGAAAGGGGCTCGGTAGTTAAAACCAAAACAACATCATTTGGTCTTTAAACCAAATGACGTCGTTTTGCTCTTGGAGCAACTCAAAACAATTAGTCAGCCTTCCGCAACGTTTTCTCTATAAAAACGTCAAGGCTTCTTTTTTGTGACATTTTCCTACTAAAATGTCACAAAACTTTTGACAAATCCGTGATGTTTTTATAAAACGTCGCAAAAAATGGTATGTTTTCGTGACATTTTTAAAAACGTCACGAAAACTTTGACCAATTCGCGACGTTTTTTCAAAAAACATCGCAAATTCTACTGAATTGTTTAGTGATGGTAGAGGGAGTTCCCACTTCAATCTTGTTAAATTAGTGGTATTTTAATGACCTCTTAATTCGACGTATTGCTGTTATGAGATTATAGAAAGGAGATAATGGATTTTGACATTTACGTAGAAAGGAACAACATAGGTTTAAGCCTATTGGTCTTCACTGAGCCCCCCAAAAGACCTTGTGAAGAGAAGAAGGACTAAACTCTATGCTCTACTTACGTATACTCTGATGACGCAATATTACTACGAGTCCTCTCTTTACCCTTCAGAGATTTGAACTCGCGATAAGGAGCAACCCGGGCTAAAACTTGAAAGCTCTGATACCATTGAGCTTCCCAAAAGACCTTGTGAAGGGAAGAAGCACCGAATTACTTATACAACTATCACACTCCACTTACCACGATAGTACTACGGTTCCATTCCCACATTATTGGCTTCTTGAGATGCTGGGGATGAATTCGTTTTTGGAACCATGATAGACACTTGAACTTGGATGTGTTTAAGAGTTTTGAGAATTTTGGGGTAGGCATCGTAGATTTTGACACGTGTGGCTATCAATGACTTCAACATCTCATCTGCAAGCACTTAAAATTAATATTGAACAATGTTTAGGGAAAACCCCAACGTCGCTATCTGGGGAAAATAAGATATGTAACAAGCGGATAAACATGCAACAAGTAGTCTGTGAAAAATTAATAAAATATACTAACTATATTTTTGGTAATGGAGAATTAATAAAAAAGTTGAGTCAGAGTTGTTTCCTTCTCTTTCTCATAATCCAGTCCTTGTTCAAGCTGTACCAAATCACAGTTTTATTTTTCTCTTATTCGTTGATTTGCTAACTGGTTATTGCAATTGGAAGCTCAAGCAAATGAAGGCCCCATTTTCGAGAAGCCGAGTTGAGACAAGTTTAATAAGAAATATAAATACATCATTGCGAGGATATACCTTAAATTCATAATTCTATTGTGTACAATATTTTGTTCTCGTAATGTGTTTGTTCTTGTTTTGTTAGGCTATGTTTGGTTAGACGTAAGATTTTTTAATATAATAGAATGAAATGAAATGATTTATAATGTAATAAAATATAAATAGATGTAATATTAGAAAATTGTTGTTTGGAAGGGATGAAATGATTCATAAAGTAATATAGTAAAATGTTGTTTGAAAGAAGAGCTCATAATATAACATAATGAATTGTTGTTTATCATTTTATATTTCATCCTAAACTCTTTAAATCAAATGTAATTTATTTTTACGATTTAGAATAGAATGAAATGTAATGTGAAACTTTTAACTTCTATAATATTCCATTCTATTTCATCGTAAACTCTACTCTCAAACGATAAATTAATATTATATTCTATTAATAACCACTCAACCAAAGACAGCCCTAGGATCGTAAATATGCACTTGCTGACTTCTTTTTAAGACTGAATTTCATAATTTTTTTCTCGTATATACTGATTGATGGTTGGTTTGAGTCTAAAAATATTAGTTCGTTTATCTAACTTACCTGTGTTTTCCATAGTTTTATTACCATTGACTCTGATTTCATCTAGTTTAGAGTTACCCAGTAGTACTGCTATGAAGTACCAGAAGCACCCACTTAGATCTCTTAAAATGTTCAATTATGATCTTCCTTTTCAAAATTATAAAAGGTCTGCTCAATGTGGTCGAAATTGACCACCATAATTATATTCTTAAGACCTCCTCCTCCTATACGAGGAAAGGGCATAAATATTAAATATGTTTACAGACTTGAGCAAGGAAATTCTGCTAGACATTAACTTCAAATTTGCTAAGTGCTGGAGCAATTCAGAGCTGTTTAAATTAACTTGATTGGTTGGCGGACATTTATTTGAAAATGGAATCTGATCAGCAGATTTGGATAAGGAAAATGACTATGTTATGGGTTGGGATGGAGATTCCATCTTGTTCTTATGCTAAAGCTTCCATTTGTAACAGCCTCAAGGCTCCTGTACAAAATGATGACTCCTTTCTCAAATTGTGTTAAGATGAAATTTTCTAAGTTTTAGAAGTCAGTAATAGAATGCATGCAGGCAAGCTGTTTGACAAAAGTCTAGGCTGAATGAAGGGATGGGGGGTTTGACATAA
This sequence comes from Erythroxylum plowmanianum, assembly GCA_025531925.1. Taxonomy (NCBI): domain Eukaryota; kingdom Viridiplantae; phylum Streptophyta; class Magnoliopsida; order Malpighiales; family Erythroxylaceae; genus Erythroxylum; species Erythroxylum plowmanianum. The sequence continues at coordinate 31,441,923 of JANVCQ010000002.1, forward strand.
GGGCGGCTGTTTTTATCATTTACAATTACACTAACCATGGTTACCTGTCACAGAAGTGTCTATCGGTTTCCATTTGTAAGCTACTAAGCTTTTACTAGGGAGGTTTACATTTGGTAATTAACAGATTCTCCGTCAAGCCTACAAGTTTCGACTTTCTTATCTCGAAAATCCATTGTTGAAGTTTGACGTCACCTGAAAGAAGAAGCAACAAACTTAAACTCACATAGAGCAGATGGTCTTCAAAAGTTGCATCAAACTGTCAAAAACAACACTGGCAAATCAGTGATCATTTCCTTACCTCAGCTGCATAATTCCTCAACTCATTCACTTGAAGTCGAGATTCCACTGCAAACTTTTGTACATTTTCCCTAAACACATTCATTTCGCGACCTTTCATCTCATACAACCTTTCTCTCTCTTTCTCCAACTTCTCTAGCTCTTCCACTTCATCCTTCAAAACCCTACATATCCAATCCCAACTCAGCAACATCTTTTAAATTGATTTAGCATTCTGATACTAACTTACCTCAATTCTTGCATATCGACCTGGTATTTAGCATCAAAGCGCTGAATTAGAGATTTAAATGCAGAAATCCTGAGATTCTGATACGCAACTTTCTGTTGAAGAAGCAAGCACCGTCGCTTCATGCACTGAAGACGTGCAAGCTTGGAAGCTAAGAGACGTGAGTTGGTGGCTTGCAAGTCTTTCTCAGCCTGCCTGTCAGGACTCCGATCAAAAACAAACTCGAAAGAATGAGGTAGGTGGAGGATCAGAAGATAAGAAACCTGAAGTAGAGAGAGGCGTTGGTTTCTGGTACGTTCCATTTGCTCTAGCCTTTGTTCAAACGTAGAGGAATGTGCCATTGTCACTTGCTCACAAACGACTGGGTTTGACTATTCATCCACTGCACTCAATTTTGAAATTACAACTGTTTTGTAGTTGAGTAGTGTTTTCCTTTTTTCCATATATATATATATACACATAAATATTCATCAAACTAATTTATTTTTCTGAGTAGATTTTCAGAAAAAGGAATGTATAATAGACCTGCCCAAGGATTTGACCCGCGCCACAAAACTTTCCAAACTAAGATTGATTCAATGTTGTATTAGGCTTGAGGTGGATTGGAATAAATTAATTTAATTTATAAGTTGAATTTAATTTTAAATAAGTTTAAAAGGTTCACAAGAAGTGAGAATTGAAATAAAGGGACATTATACCAAATATGTACGTTTTTAATAAAACTGGTATCAAATTTATGCCATCTTTACAAAAGGATAATTACTTAAAATGTAAATTAACCTTTTTGTATAATTTCTATTTTTATTTAAACTAAATTAGAATATTAAAATTTTAAATAAAATTGAACTAACCCAAGTAAAATTGATTTAACTTGAGTAGCTTAAATTAATTTAAATTTTAATATCTATTAAAATAAATAGAATTTATATTGACTTCTCTTCAATTTTCTAATAGAATAATAAGAATTTTAATATTATTATTATAATCTTCTAAACAATATCTATAAAAAAAATTTCTTAATTAACTGAAAATTTGAATGAGTAAAATTTTGATAATTAGAAATGACAAAATTGTTGAGCCCAATCAAAACTATTGATACGCTAATGAGTTAGTCTTACTTATAAGTTATCTAGTCTTACTTTTAACAACGATATGTTTGTTTCAATTTGAGCAACTTAAAAGCTCAATGGTGTTAGAGATATAGATAGAATTATATCCATATAGATAGAATTATATCCCTGTAAATTAGGGATTCTTTATCATTCCCTAATTTACAGGGATACATTGTGTATACAGCGTCTATATATGTACTGCCTAATACAATCAATGAATGATTCGATTCTCTGAAATAATATGGTATCAGAGCCAAATTTCGATCCTGAGATTAGTGTTTCTGAGTTATCATCCGTTTCTTGAAAATTCCAGCCAATGGCCGACGAAGAATCATCGTCATCACCAGCACTATCTGAGGCAGCCACGATCCTGTCTCAACAGATTGCTAAATTACTGCAAACACACAATACACCACAGTCACAGTCAAATACCAACCATGATAGCCATCCGGTTACAATAGATGTAAAATTAAACAGCCATAACTATGTGTTATGGGCACGAATGCTGGAGATTGCGATTGGAGGGCGTGGGCGCCTCAGTCATATTACTGGACAGCCTGCACCCCCTGTACAAACAGATGCTGCGTATCAGGCTTGGAGACAAAGGGACCTGCAAGTTTTTTCGTGGATCACAGGGGCAATTGATTCATCGTTGGTACACCAATTTATTCACTACCCAACTGCTAGAGATTTATGGCAGGGACTGGCAATCACATATCAATCAGGGGAGGATAGCCTACAAATTTTTGATCTTATGACGAAAGCGGATAGAATTCAACAAGAACAACTTACATTGGAAGAATATTACGGTGTGTGCAAGAGCCTTTGGATGGAAATTGACCGACGGCAACCTAATCCGATGGAATCACCAACGGATATCAACACCTACAATCAGTTACAAGAAACCCACAGATTGTTCAAATTCTTGGCAGGCCTCACAAACGAATTTGACAGCATAACCCGGGACTTACTTCGGTCAATGCCTCTACCCTCAGTCGACGCTGCATATGTGACGGTGCGCCGAGAAACCGCCAGGAAAAATATCTTGAGTTCGATGGCAGCTGCATCTAGTCACATACCATCACTGGGTATTGGGGCTGGATTAATCGGAAAGGGACAAGGACAAGATCGGGTGGACCAGAAGCAGGGGACGTGTCGCGAAGATCCAGAAAGCTCACACCGGTCAGATTTGACCAGAACTCCGACCGACCCATCATCCCGGAGAAAAACAAACAAGAAGTGTGACTATTGCGGCATAAAGGGGCATTTGAAACGGGATTGTTACCACATCATAGGGTATCCCGAATGGTGGGAACACAGGGAAAGGAAATCAGATCCAGAAAAAACAAATCCTAAGCGTGGTGTCGCTGCAGCCGCGAGCAGCCCAGATGCCACCAGTGCGGCGCAGGAGACCGGAGGAGGAGGCACAGGAATTGCAGCCCTCGGTTTTGGGAGAGGCGAAAAAATAGGTACCGCACAGATGAGGGAATCTGGAAAACTTAATGGAAAACTTAAAGTTTCTTTAAACTCCTCATCCAGTCCATATGTTTCAAGTTTTCAATTCTTTCCCCCGGGTATTTTGGATATTGATGAAACCAGTCCTAATGTTTATGATGATTGTGATTCAAGCCCAGATGATATGCAGTTGACCAAATTTGGTCCAACAGGTTGTAGTAAGCTGAAATTACCAAATTGCCCCTCTGCTAATGTTGTTCAAGAACCGAATGGTCACAGAACTGATCAGTGGATTTTTGATTGTGGGGCGACAGATACAATGACTTATGATAAATCTGACTTTGTTAGTTCTACAGTGCCACGAAAGAATTTCATTCAGATTGCAAGTGGCGAGTTAACTCCGGTAGGAGGAGCTGGCACTGTGGAGCTGACTTCTACATTAAAGCTCTCAAATTGTCTATTTGTACCTTCACTTTCATATAAGTTGTTGTCTATAAGTCATGTATCGAAGGAGTTGAATTGCATTGTTCTCATGTACACCACATTTTGTATTTTGCAGGATATCCGTTCGAAGGAGATCATTGGGCGTGGAACTGAAAGAAATGGATTGTACTACGTTGACGAGGTTTCGCCAAAGGGCACAGAGTTGTTAGCACATGGATCTACTGATCGTCAAAGTTGGTTATGGCACCGCCGTTTGGGGCATCCCTCACACGGTTATCTCAAACTATTATTTCCTAAGTTTTCCAGTACCCATTTACAGTGTGATACATGTGTTTTGGTTAAAAGCCATAGACAGTCGTATTTATCCAATAATACTCGTGTGGAACATGTTTTTTCCTTGATACATTCGGATGTTTGGGGACCAGCCCCGGTTTCTGGACCTAGTGGATTTAAATATTTTGTTTTGTTCATTGATGATTGCACTAGGATGTCCTGGATTTATTTTCTGAAAAATAAGTCCGAAGTTTTTGACAAGTTTGTTCACTTTTATCATTTAATCCAAACCCAGTTTCAAAAACAAATTCAAATTCTTAGGTCTGATAATGGGGGGGAGTTTGTGAACAAATCAATGCAAAAGTTTTTCTCTGAAAAAGGCCTTATCCATCAAACTACATGTCCTAATACTCCTCAACAAAATGGGGTAGCTGAACGGAAAAATCAGTTTTTGCTAGAAATTACTCGTGCTATGATGATTGAATCCCATGTCCCTACATCTTTTTGGCCTGAAGCAGTAGCCACAGCCACCTATCTTACCAACCGTCTCCCCACTAAAATTCTTAACTTCCACACCCCAGTTCAAACCTTGGCTGATCATACTAGAGTGCCTCCAGCCTTGGCACTCACACCCCGTATCTTCGGATGCTCTGTCTTTGTTCATGTTCCTAAGGCAGAACGTACTAAATTTGATCCATGTGCCAAAAAATGTGTTTTTGTCGGGTACGGGGTTCATCAAAAAGGCTACCGTTGTTATAATCCAAAAACCCGTCGTGTTCATGTCACCATGGACTGTGACTTCCTGGAAACTGAGTACTATTACTCTAACATAACCCAATCCACTGTTCAGGGGGAGAGTAAGGCAGAACCACTGAATTGGTTGTTTTATACTACTGTGTCACCAATATACTCATCCACGGTTCCTAGTCAGACTAGTGATCGCTCCTATGATCTCGCTGATGGAGTACAATCCAACCCTGACAGCAACACGCCCTCTCGGTATACTTCGACAGATATGCCTGAGGTTAGTAGTTCAGATATTCCCTCTGTTGGTTCCACTAACCATGATACTGCAGATACTGTGCCATCTACAGATATTGTGTCATCACCACCTCGATATACTCTTCCACCTAGGAGCACACGGGGAGTGCCCCCGAAAAGATACATACCGGAACATGAGCCTGGCTCCAGCAGATATCCTGTGGCAAATCTGGTCAGGGGGAGCTTGACAGAGACAGGGTACGCCTTTGCTACAGCATTATATACAGAGGATACTCCTAGAACAGTGGAGGATGCTATGAACAGTCCAGAATGGCGAGAGGCAATGAGGATTGAGATGGATGCATTGGAGAAGAATGGCACATGGGAGAAGTGTGTATTACCTGCTGGAAAGAAACCCGTGGGCTGTAGGTGGATTTATACAATTAAGCGGAAAGCAGATGGCTCTATTGAACGATATAAGGCCAGATTAGTGGCGAAAGGGTACACCCAGACCTATGGCGTTGACTACTCGGAAACTTTTTCTCCGGTAGCCAAAATTGATAAAATCAGAGTACTGTTTTCTATTGCAGCTAATCGAGATTGGCCTCTTCACCAGTTTGATGTCAAGAATGCTTTCCTTCATGGTGATCTAGCAGAGGAGGTGTATATGGAGCCCCCGCCAGGTTTTTCTCACAACTTTAGATTTCATGAGACTTGTAGATTGAGGAAGGCCTTGTATGGGCTGAAGCAGTCTCCAAGGGCATGGTTTGGGCGGTTTACTGTGGCAATGAAGAAATATGGATACAGACAGAGTAACTCTGATCATACTTTGTTCTTGAAGAGAAGAGGTGGAAAGATTACTTGCTTGATCATTTATGTAGATGACATGGTAATTACTGGGGATGATGTAGAAGAGATATCAAGACTTCGGGCAAATCTATTCGAGGAATTTGAGATGAAGGATCTGGGGAGTTTGAAGTATTTCCTGGGTATCGAGGTTATGCGGTCTAACCAGGGTATCTATATATCTCAGAGGAAGTATATTCTGGATATGTTAGCTGAGACTGGGATGCTTGATTGTAAGCCTGCAGATACTCCGATCATGTTGAATCATGGACTGAAGATAGTAGAAGGGGCAGAATCGGTTGATAGGAGCAGGTACCAGCATTTGGTTGGAAAACTCATCTATCTATCTCACACAAGGCCTGATGTTGCATATGCAGTTGGGGTGGTTAGCCAGTTTATGCATAATCCACAGAAAGACCATATGGATGCGGCGCTAAGGATACTGAGATACTTGAAAGGTACACCAGGCACAGGTATTGTGTTCAGAAAGAATGGTCATCTAAGAATAGAGGCTTATACAGATGCAGATTGGGTTGGGAATCCGGTTGATCGACGGTCTACATCCGGGTATTTCACTTTGGTTGGTGGTAACTTGGTCACGTGGAAGAGTAAAAAACAGAAGGTGGTAGCCTTGTCGAGTGCAGAGGCGGAGTTCAGGGGAATTGCCCGAGGATTGGCTGAGGTGTTGTGGTTGAAAAAATTGTTGACAGAATTAGAATTTCCACCATTACAAGCATGCCCTTTGATGTGTGATAATAAGGCTGCAGTTAGTATATCAGAGAATCCAGTTCAGCATGATCGGACAAAGCCTGTTGAAGTTGATAGGCATTTCATTAAGGAGAAGCTTGAGGAAGGAGTTGTCTCGCTTCCATTTGTTCGATCTAAGGATCAATTAGCTGACATTCTTACAAAGGCAGTGACAGGCAGGATATTTCATGAGGCTTTGAGCAAGTTAGGTGTAGAAGATCCTACGACCAAACTTGAGGGGGAGTGTTAGAGATATAGATAGAATTATATCCATATAGATAGAATTATATCCCTATAAATTAGGGATTCTTTATCATTCCCTAATTTACAGGGATACATTGTGTATACAGCGTCTATATATGTACTGCCTAATACAATCAATGAATGATTCGATTCTCTGAAATAATAAATGGCTCTCCACAACTTATGGACTTAAGATGAAAATTATCTCTTTCATTTATTTAAGAGCCCCTATATAAACTAAAAGGCCAATATTTGGCGATTGTTAGGCTTTATTCGATATGTTCCAGAACAGGATTGGGCATTGATGTGACAAAAGCTTAACATATGCAAGGATATTGTAGCTCATCAAATTCATCTAACAACTTATATGTTTATTGAACTTCACACATATTACTACCAAGGAACTTGACAATAACATTAGAAAGAATGATGAGAAATTTCCTACAGACTGAGGCTACCTTATGTTGAAGAAAATAAGCTAATATAGGATTGCCGAAGGAAGAGGGAGGACCATGAGTAATGCTAATGCAAACTCGCAAAAAAGTGCTATTTGCTAAAAGAATTTGGAGGCTTCTCACAGATAAGGAAATACTTTAGGTGCAATGGTCACTTATACTATTTAGAGAATAATAGCTTATGAAAGATTACGCCAAGGTCTGAAACCTCCTGGCCACTATGATGCAAATTTTCATGCTAAAGGAAAAGATTTGCTACGCTATTAAGCATAAAATTAGGAATGGAGAAAACTTAAGGCTATCGTTTGATAATTAGAGTGAATTGGGACTTTTATACCATTATCTCGAAGGCATGAGACATGTTGAACCCAAAAGCAGAGGTTAAGGAGCTTGTAAGAGGCAATGTGTTACATATAAAGTTCAGAGGATTCTCCATTGTTCATAATAATTTACCAATGTATAACTTAAATCAACTCCTAAAGGATAATATTGGGTAACATAGACATCCGTCAAACCTTTCTACTAATAAATCGTACTATTAAGTGATCAAAGGCTCTATACTGAAGTTGCATTAGAGTAAGTTGGTATGGTTTAAGTGAAGTCCTCCTAAGATATCTTTTATCTTATGACTTCCATAAGGAATATGTTAGATTGAATTAAGTGTCCAAAAAGTACAAATCCGATATGTGAGCTATGTAATGCAAAATAAGAATCATAGGATGGTCTCTTCTTTAAATGTAATTATTCAAGGGTGTTGGGGCTAAAAATTCAAGCTCTGTACGATCATAATTGTGGAGAGGACGAGTGGAAGAAGATAGTTCCACAAGCTTCAAAGAGGTAGCAACTAAAAGAAGAGGATTATAACTTGTTTACAATAGCCTCGGGATCTAGTTTATACATTATTTAAAAAGAAAGAAATGCAAGAATTTTCAAGAAAAAAATTCAAGACTAGCAAATATTCTGTCAAAGCTTATTGGCTTAGATAGAAGAAAGCATCATGATCAAGATAAGACAAAATCTTATATCAAAAGCTATGGGAAGAAGATGAATATAGAACAAGGATAACTAGAATAAGCAAGGACATCCTGGACTTAAGCTGGAACTTGGCGTAATTGTTAGAATATATAAATTTGTTGCCTATTTAAAGTAGACTCAATGAACTAAATATCAACATATAGCTTCGAGGAAGAGATACGAATTAAAGTCTATAATAGATTTGACTGTACAAGCGAAAAATAAGTGTTAGAACTCTTACGATATGTCCTTGTGCAGGGAAAAAGAACAACTATATGTTTCATACTCGATAGATGTAATCCACTTAACATTTATTCTCAACTCCCAAGTTTGATACGTTAACCTATTCTTTTGACGCAAAGGCAAACAACTTATTATGAATGTTCTTCGGTTACTTTAACTAAGCCACATTTTAGTAATTAGCTTGGTCAGAATGTCATTATAGCCTTTTGATGCGAAGACAAACATTTTGTCATAAATGCCCTTGTTTACTCAACTATATCATATTTTCAACTGACTACTAGCTTTATTCATAGTCTAATATTTTTTTATAAGGGCCAGTGGAATAATTATTCATTTAATAGAAATACATATTTTTTTTCACATAGCCTATCTCATTTCTTTTAGTCAATCATCCTCATAAAAAGACTACTAATAATACTAACATATTCAATTGACTTATAATTATAAATATATGTAATAAATTTCCTAAGATGAACAAATTGATGTCATATTTTAATTAACATGCATATTTAACCAAAGATACTTAAAACATAAAATGTACAAGTCAATATGCCTTTACAAATTCAATGACTATGTTCAAAGCTAAAATACTTCCATTAAGTTATTGCTATTGACACATTCACACTATTCACATATATGCAATATATGTTCACACCATGTCAGACTTATCAAAAACTAGCAATATGGAATGCAAAATTCACAGTCATGGCGTGCCAATGCAAAATCCTCCCCATATTTAGGCAACACATTATTATCAATGTAAGAAAAACAAAACAACAAATAAAAATAAATGACAAGAAAAAACAAAAGGAACGGTTAAGAGCACAAAACTAAGAGATTGAGGTGGTGACAGTGTTGGTGACAAAATATGGAGATACTTTCAGCCATGAAATTCCAGCAATTCTTTCCCTATAAAACAAAAATAAAAAATACCAACAAAAACAAATAAAACTTATCCTAATTCTTGGGTTGCCTCCTAAGTAACACTTAGTTAATGTCACTAGCTTGACATGCTCTTCCTTCCACACTCAACCTATGTCAATTATTAGTGGCTTAATTCCACTTGTGTCGCTCAGTTTCAGTTTAGTAACCTATAAATAAGTTACATATTGCAGGATAATCAAAAGGACATTATTAATCAAATCTAGAAAACGAAGTAAGTTTAATAATGCCCTTTTAAGTAACAAACTGTCAACAAAATAAGGAATAACGAAACTCCCTGAATCTTTTATCAAATCCAGCAGTTTGTCCTGTAAGAAGGTGAGTTATGTTTTTTCTTCCTTATTCACCCTCATATCCCCTTTTGCTTTCACTTCATGAACAGAGACTTTCATATCTTCTTCAACTTCTATGTATATTTGCATTTGTTTTCTTCCTCTCGCTCCTTCAAAGATTCAAACGCATCAATTCTCATGAATGAGCTACCCTCATTTAGATTCTTTAATACCTTATTCACGCTAAATTTCACTTATTCATCTCCAATCTGAAGGATGAAGTTATCTTCATAGACATCTACTAAAGCTTTTCCAATGGTCGAAAATGGTATATCAAGAATTAGCAGATAATTTTGATCCTCTTCAAAGTTTGTAATGACAAAATCTACAAGAATGATAAACTTATCCACTTTTACAGGTACATCCTCCACCATACCAAATGGTTTTTTTATCAACTAATCTACCAGTTGAATATGCATAGATGTTGGCTTTACATCTCTTAGCCCCAGTTTCCTAAAAATTGACAAAGACATAAGGTTTATTTCTTTAAATTACTAACTACACAGGGTATTGTAAAGCTCTTTGGATCTATCAATTATGAGGGCATATGTTTGGTAATTAAGGAGCTAGAGGTTTTTGTCATGGCTACTATTTCATTATCATCCCAAGTCCGCTTGGTAGATAATATTTCTTTAAGGAACTTTTCGTAGATGGGCCTATGTTTCAACACGTCCATAAAACACAAGTAAATTGGACTTTTTTTTAGCTTTTCTACGAATTTTGTAAATGGTACATCTAATTCGTTCTTTTAAAGTTATTGTGGGAATGGTATTTTGGTGTATAAGGTGGAGGAGGAATGTATGGAAGGTCTTCATTCTTGTCTTCATCCTTTTTCTTCTTTTCTTAGTCTTCTATAAAGTAGGTCTTAGCTTGTCTTTCCAGCGGTTCTTTTAGATCTTTCCTACTCCTAACTATGATAACCTTGCATTGTTTTCTTAGGTTTACTTCCATATTGCTTAGAAAGTTTTCCACATTTCTCTTACAGAATTTCCTGTAAAGCTGGCTCATTTAAACCTCTAGGTTGTGAATAGAAGAAACATGATCTTCCATTACTTGCTTAAAATTCCCTTCCAGTCTCTCATGGGCCTCTTCCATGTTCATGAGCTTGTCCATGATCTTGTCTAATTAAGAATCCTATGAATTGGACTCATCTTTTTTAAATCCTGTCAGGGCTTATATTCATATTTGATTTCTTGCATTGTTAGACCCAAAAAAATCTAGGTGGTTCTGCCACCCTGGATCGTGAGTGTTCCAATAAGGATTATTACTTCCCTGACCAAATTGTGTCTCATTGAAGTTCACAAGGGTCCTTTGCTCCCAGTGATATGTTTCCTCCATAATTGTTCTTTCTATCTCTTATTGACATTTAACTTTTTAGATTCGTCATTGTTGCCTTGTGATGTCCAAATTGATATGTCTTCAACTTTGAGCCTAAACTTCCTTTTTTTTAAAAAAATCTCTTGTGATTGGGTACCATAACCACAATAATTTGTGAAATTCCTTATAATAGAGGAATTCAACTAGTCCTAAGCTATTTTTGCGACAATGGCGCTAAAAACTTTGTTGAGTGTTATGTTAGGCAAGTTTAACTTCTAATAGAACCCCCAATTTTCACTAGTATATGGATTTTAATTTTGTAGTATTAAAGGTGTCAATTCTATGAGGAAATAGTTAGAACTAAGTGAATCTAACTTTATCTAAGGTATCAGGATATGAAATGAATGAAAATAAAATATCACAATTTTATAAAATTAAACAAAACTAAGAAAATAATCAACTAACAAATGAGCTACTACAAATATGTGAGAAACATCAAGGATAAAGCTTAGGATTCATTCTATCATTATTTTTCTTTCTAACCACTATTGATTCAATTATGTGTTCATTCTAGATCATCTAAAGGATTGAATACTCTTTCTCAAAACCTAATCAATTAACCCTAATTGATTATGAAACTCTAGATTTTGCAACCTCTCGATTCACAAAATCTACCTAACATTTTCAACTAATTCTTAAGTGATCTATTAAATAATCTAGTTTTTATACAAGATCTCTCTTCGTATGATTCCCAATTTGACATTTGGGAGACTTATTAGGTCACTAATTCTCATTACCCATCCTAATTGAATTAATTTTGACTCACTCTTTCGATTTATTTTTGTAGTATTAGCATACCCAAACATCAAAACATTAGAAAATTGAATTGAAATCAACAATAATCAAGTCACAAAACAACTCAAGAAAAAAAATCCAAATTTCATTATTAAATATCTTAGACATGAATAACATATTCAAATCCAAGTTACAAATCAAGTTTAATGAAATAAACAAAGGAAAAAAGAAAGAACTTGATTTGAACTCAAACTTGAAATCTAGAATTTCTGGATTGCTCTTTTTGCGTCTCCTTCTTGCTCTCTCACTTTGGAAGATGGTGGCTACTCTTTTTAAGCGTTTTATGTTCTTAAATAGTTCTTGAGGCTTCTATTTCCAAGGTTTAGCCACATAATTTGGTCCCAAAAATATCCCCAAAATGTTAAAATTACGAAAAAGAGTCATACGTTAGAAAAGCTGAAATTCGCTGGACTTGTTGTTTACACTCTCTGTCACTATCGTGGCAAGACAAGCCATGATCATGGCCAACTTTCATACTTCTAATTCTTCTTTTTTCTTCAATTTCATGTTTCCATACATTCAAACACACATCAAACATCTCTTGAAATATAAAATTAAGGGTCAAATCATGCTCAAAATCATACAAACACTTAAAATATAAACAAATAATAATGACATAATTCTAAGCCTATATACATGATAATCATCTAAGAAATACTTAAAAGCACAATTAAACATCTCTCAAAATATAGTATAATTTACACCTATCATATATAAGTGGAAAGGACTTATAAACCTCATGCCATAAGGTTTTGGATTAGAGTGTGGTGTCAAGGCTCACGAGCATATTCCCTCACTAGGCCCAAGACGAAGATCTCCCAAGAAAGTGGGCTCCTCAGCTCCAATAGGATGATGTTATGATATGCAGGTGCTTGATGTTGAAAGAAGATGAACCAACCATCAGTGCACAACATGTTCATCGGCAATCAAACGCTAACCAAAAATGACTCTCTACATAATAGAGTGGTTGTTTTGGTATCATGATGAATGTCCTTTATGGAGACATATATACATGAGGGACAAAGGTTGGTGATCTAAAGGCATTGTAAGCCAACACGTGTATAGGCAACAATGTATAAGAAATATACAATCTATGAACATAATGTTCATATATGTGGAAGATGCCGTCAGTTTCTCAGTTAGTTTAGGGTTGAATTTTTTAAGTTCATCAAACAATAGGGCTTTATTTGTACTCTAAAAAATGAGGGTTAAATTTGTCAAATGTTGTAGACCTTGAGGTTAAAAATGACTCTTTTGCTACGAAGAATTCAAATAAAGAAAGTATATAGTCTTTATTTACTTAAAGTACATCATAAAGAAAGAGTGAAGTTAAAACAAAGTAAAACAAATATACTCCAATGTGATTTAAGTAACTTTAAAAAATCTTCTAATTTTTTAAATTCTTTTAAAATTCTCATAATTTTAAAAATTTTACATTCTTATAAAATTCTCGTAATTTTTAATTTTTCAAAAAAAAAACTCTTCTCATACTTTTGTTAAGAAAACAGCATAAGTTGACTAATCAAATGTCATTGATAAGATAACCCAACTATCTCTTAAAATTGATTATGATTAATTAAATCTGACTTAAATAAATTATTTAAGATTATTATAATAGATTATTAATTAGGTTTAATTTTTAGACCAATTTTATGAGTTACATTGAGTAGTTATGTCAATAATATTTGAGTGGTTAAAAGGTTAAAGATTTTTCTATTACAAACATATTAAAACCAAATCTTAAAACTAACATTAGGAATAATAGTGACATAAATTGACCAATCAAATGTCATGGATAAAGTGAATAAATTATGCTCTTAACCCTAACTCTAATTAATTAAACTCGACTCAAGTTAATAATTAAAGATAATTATAATAAATTATTAATTTGGATAGGATAAAGGATCTTACATAGAGAGATCCTTCCATTTTTATAGGTCTTTTGAACTTTTTCTGCAAAAGATCATCAAACATCATAAGCGTGGTTCCTTGAAATCTCTTTTGGCTTTGATACCACAAATGTTGGGTCCCGTTTTCAGAACCCAACCTTTTGGAATCATCATCAAACAAACGTGGGCCAAAAACAAAGAGATCAAAAGCTTAAGGTCAAATCAAAGTCCCGTACGGAAACCAAAGGAATCGAGAGCTTAAGGACAAAACTCTTAACTCCGACATCCGAAAATGCATACTTTACAAAAAAAACAAACACGTTGAAAAACTACAAAGACGATCCGATCTACCTCAATCCGCTTAGACAATTGGGTCTAATCCAAAACCAAATTGGTATAAAATTTTTTTTCATCAATCAAAGCAAAACCACTTCCAAATGGGATTTCATCAATCCCTCAACCTCAATACATTTTCTTCTTCATATGCAATCATATCTCATCATTTAACAATCTTATTTTTTCTTTCTTGCCATAAAATCTCACACACATGTCTATATACCATCAATTCATATACAAAGAGCACTTCAATAATT
>JANVCQ010000002.1:31456286-31474471 GCA_025531925.1 Erythroxylum plowmanianum
TAACACTTTCACTATTCATTTCTTGATTTTTAATTCCATTCAAATCAACACTTTTCATCACCCACAACACAAACCTACACAACACTTATTTCCAACCAAAATAAATGTTCATGCTTTAACCTCAAAATATTATTTCAAAATCTTGAATTTCTCTTTTTTTTGCACATGAAAATAAAACCATCAAATCCTCATTTAATCTCATTTAATAATTCAAATTTTCCAAGAAAAGTTCGGGGTCCAACATTTTCCTTCGATTCTTGTGTCTTGTATTTAGCCTTAATACTTTTGTCTATAGTACTTTCTGCTTTAGTTATTTTAATTATTTTTAATTGCGTGTTGTTTTATTTATTTATTTGTCTTCTTCTTTCTTTGTTTTATTTATTTATTTATTTATTATCTTTATCTTTATTCTTTATTTTATTTTATTTTATTTTGAACTTTACTTTCTTTGCTTTTTATTATTACTATTTTTATGCAATTATTACTTTCTTTGTTTTTTATTATACTATTTTATGCAATTATTTGTTTATTTTTTTGCTTTTATTTTATTTAAACCATTTCAAAAACTTTTCTTTGTGAGTTTATTGGAAACAACTTCTCTCCTAATTAGGGGTAAGACTACATATTTCTAGACCTCTTCAAATCCTACATCTCAACAAGATTTTTGTTGAGATATTGTTGTTGTTGTTAATTAAGTTTAATTAATTTAGATTGATGATATAAAACAATATCTAAACATCTTAACTACCCCATTCATCCAAACATAAAGAAAAGGGAAGATGCTGACAATTAGTAGTAGATTGACTTTGAACTTGAAGTATCCTTTTATATGGAATCATAGTGTATGTCAAAAAATCAACTCCTCTAATTTTACAAACAGTTCAATCCATTGTATAGTAATGGATAAGGTAACGTAACCATTACCTCATTCTCCATCTTTCCATCAATTGGGTCTTGCCTAAATTTATGTGTTAATTCAGGTTTAAATAAGAGTATTGACTATTGAGTTAGTTTAACTCTCAAAAGGCGTTATATGTCAACTATAATAATTGTTTCTAAGATGTGTTTTAATAGAAAAGTACATTGCTAAAAGGATTAGTAATTGAAATTTTCTATTTAAAGATCGTAGAAAAAAGCAAAAATGTCATGATCAAATATAATTAAAAATGAAAAAGAAAACATCAAGAGAATAGTTTCCTATCATTTTTAATGTACAATAGTATTAATTTTATACTAGAATAGACATATAATCCAAAAAATTTTACTAAAATTTAAGTAATTTTATTTTATCTAACTTTATATGAGATGATTTTAAGAAGATAAATATAATTGGAGACATGCGGCTAATGGAAGATATTCGAACTCCTCTTATAAGGAGTTATTCTTCATACAACATCCTAAGTTGGCATGGACTAAAGACATATGGTTCAGTCATCCTCAACCTCGAGTAGGATTCACCCTATGGCTTGGGATTAAAGGTAGATTAAAAACAGTTAATAAAATTGCCAAATACACACAACTCACTAAACGGTGTTGTTTATGCAAAGAAGCAAAAGAAACTTGCAAACATTTATTCTTCAAATGTTGCTACATTAGAAACATATGGGGGCTTCACAAAAAATGCATGATAAATGTTGTAATTGACAGCCTAGATAGCATCCAAACCTGATGTATGAACTATAGAAATAGCACCGTATATAAATGTTTCTAAATAGCCTTGTCCTCAATAATCACTGCTACATGGGACGAGAGAAATTTTAGAACATTTCAAGACAAATGCACCACTAAAGAGTAGTTTTATAACCAATTGATACAACATATCAGGCTCCAAATCAGCTTACAATGGTAGAAGCTCCAGTACGAACAATACGTACATACATACTGGAATGTGTGAAATGCTTAGAACTATGGTGAATTAGTTTAACGTTAAAGGCAAGATAGATTGTGTCTGTTGATGAAGGATTCCACAAAAGCGTGTTTTGACACACCAAAGTTAGCTGCAACTTTTATGGTGAAATCATAATTTGCCCAGTTATGTTTTATACTATTGGTATGCAAGTTAAGTTGTTAACGACGTATTTGGTGGACGTATAAAGCTGAGACAAAAGAGACATGGTGAGTTGGGTTTTAAGGTTACTACGTGCTACTGGAATTTAATCACATGGGAATTTTCTCTTTGCAGTTCAGATGTAGCGATTTTCACTATCTTGAGATGTTAAGTTGTTTTATAAGTTGTGACATTTTGATTCACCTTCAAGGCTTAATACATTCAAAATTTTCAAAAAAAAATTTATAGAAGAAATAAAGATTTAAATTTTTATAAAAGGCTAAAAGTGTATTTTGAATATCAACATTTACAACAGAATACGGAATAGACACTAACATTTCACAGCATTCAAATTTAACCTAATGTTTTCAAAACAGGGTATGAGTGGATGAGAAATTTAACAGAGTTAACTCCTCATTAGTTACAACATTTTTTTTTATTTTTTAAATAAAAAGTAGACCTCACTATAACATGACAAGTGAGACTTACTACTTAAAATGTATAACTATGAGTCTCATTGCTATGTAATAAGTAAGATCTACTATTTAAAATATATAATAGTAGACTCATTGTTAAATAATTAATTTTAAAAAAGCTAATATATAATAGTGAGATCCACTGTCTATTTAAAAGAATATAAGTAATGTTAAATAAGCACTAACATGACATTTAATTGACGGAGTGTTAATTTTGTCAAATTTTTCGTCTATTCAGAATATTTTCTAAACGTTTTAAAAATGTTATGACCTTTTATAAAAATATCATAAGTGTTTTAAATTTTATTTTAAATTTGAAATGAAAATTTATAAAATTTGGAAAATTTCAAATTTTCTCATATAATTTTGAACTTTTTGTTAACTACTTTAATTTTATCATTGCAGATTCTACTAATATTTTCTTATTCCAACAATAGCTTATTTATTAGGTAGGATTAAGATTGCATACTATCGAACTTCTCTAGATCCCATGTCTCATTGGAACTTTAATTGGGTGTTGATGATGATGACTTCTTATTCCAACAATAGTAACGAAACATGCGAAATCACTGGATCCATTTTTCTTTCAGATTTCTTATAGTTCTAGTCCCAATGAGTTATGAAAAAAAAAGAATTCCCTTTTCAATTTGCAGTATAACTTGCAACAACAATGAATGCCCTCTCACTAATTTTTTCAGGGACAAGGAGTTATTGGGAACTGATCTTTTGCTGCCATATCTCTGATCCTCCTGTGTCCAAATATTTTTATCTATCCAATTTATTGCAATAAATAGATGAATGAGTTTAAAAGAGGGGGCATAGAATGGTGAGAATGGAAGATCTTTTCCAAAAGTTACCATTGTTATAAATTCAGACATCATATCTAAAACACCTTAAATTAAGCAAAAGGAGGGAATGTTTAATAAGCGTCATGAACAACCAATTTACAAGAAAACAACCGCACAACAATATAAAATAATTAAAGGGAAAAATACAAAATATATTCTTGATGACATTACGGTGTCCTAAATTCATACAAATCATAAACGGAGGAAGCCTGGGAGATAATAACCATAAGAAAACCTTCACCTCCTCATTTTGTGCCTCTCCCATGTCCAATTTACAATGTAAACCAAATATTCGTTTGTATTGAATTTTCCTATCTTATTATTTTTGGTTGGGTTCACTTAATAGAATGCCAGAACACTGTCACTTCTTTTGTTAATGTCTCTCCCCACCAAACGCACTGCCACTGCCACTGCCACTGCCACTGCCACCGCCACCATCACCACCTCCACAACCGCCGCCGAAGACTTCAGCTTGCAAACCATGAAGAAGGCCAAGCCACTGGCCGTCTCCGCCTGCTCTCCTCTCGATACCTCCTCCAACAAAAACGGCCTCCACAAGTTTGCTGAAAACGACGTGGTCTTCGACCCCTCTGCTATGGCTCACGACGACGAAACCAAGCTCCACACCAATCACGCTCCTCACACCGCTGCAAACTTGGCTCGCAAAAAGGCCACTCTTCCTCAGCCTGCGAAGAAGCTCGTTATTAAGCTTGTTAAAGGTGCCTTTTTTGTGTTTCGTTTCCCTCGAATTCTTATTGTGATTTGGCAATGTCCCACCTGGGATTTGTTGTTGTAGATATTTAATTAGTTGAGGGTTTTGCTCAATTTGTAAATTTCTGTGGATGAGAGATTGGGTTGATGTCTTTTCCGGATTTCAGTAATAAATTAGTCGAATTTGGGATCTGGATCTTTATTGCATTGACTATTCGGTTTCATTTTGGTAATTGGTTGGGTTATTGACTGATTAGAATGGTGCTTACATGGAAAATTGAACGGAGGATACTTTAAGCACTTTTATTTTTGGGATCAGGGTTGCCAGTAGCAGTTTTATTCTGCAGTTATTGGCTCTCAGTTTTGTATTGCTTGTACATTTGTCTTTTGTTAACGTTATTGTATGTTCAGGAGTTTGAAACTCTGGCTAAGTTAGGGTTTTTCTTAAGCGCTATATCTATCTCTTGTTATATGATTTCTGCCTTACTGATTCCGAGAACTTAATGTGATTTAATAAAGCTTCCGACATTTTGTTCCCCATGTCATAATGTGAGGAGTATTTCAATGTCCACTTATTTCTGAAAATAATTTACGATGAAGTTAATCTTAAGTGCTTATTGGTCTGGCTTTTCATTTCGGTAGTGGCGAATGCTTTTCTATACTGTCTGATACTTAACAGGAAGCATATCAGACAGTTTAGTTATCTGGTAGAAGGTTTCTTCTTCTTCTTCTTCTTCTTGTTTCTCATAACTCCCCCATCATTGCTTCCATTATTCTCGTGCATTTTGTTCATGTCAATAATTATGTTTAGATGTTGTTTGTACTGCCCTTTCTTTATTCATTTTCTTGATCGTCTAATCTTTACAGGCAGTGGATAAGCAACTGTTGTTGCAAAGTTTGTTCCTGTGGCTTTTATTTTTTAAGTGTGCAGGATGAAAATAATTTATTGGGCTTTATGCTTATACTTATAGCAATCCTCGAGACTGAGTGTACAGTGCATATAACAAATCTGCTAGACGTCCTTCATCTTGTTTTTATATGTATATTTTTTCCTGTATGAAGATAAACCAACACTCCCTAAGAACTTTGAGGTGGACACCTGGGCAAAGTTGCAGTCAGCTATCAAAGCTATATTCTTGAAACAACCAGATTCTTGTGACTTGGAGAAGCTTTACCAAGTAGGTTTTACTCTGTCCTGCACTCTTAGTAAACTAGAAGTTTGCTTATGTGATTCCTGTACTGGTCTTGGAATTGATGTACCTGTTTGTCCTCAGGCTGTTAATGATCTTTGCCTGCACAAAATGGAAGGAAATCTTTATCTGAGGATTGAAAAAGAGTGTGAAACACATATTTCTGCAGCCTTACAATCTTTAGTTGGTCAAAGCCCTGATTTGGTGGTCTTCTTGTCCCTCGTTGAGAGATGCTGGCAAGATTTTTGTGACCAGATGCTAATGATTCGTGGCATAGCTTTGTATCTTGATAGGACATATGTGAAACAGACCCCAAATGTCCGTTCCTTGTGGGACATGGGTTTGCAACTTTTCCGGAAATATCTTTCTCTATCTCCAGAAGTTGAGCACAAAACTGTCACAGGCCTGTTGCGGATGATTGAGACGGAAAGGTAATTCAGTTTTCCTCATTTTGCAGAAAAAAATGAGAATATGCTTAGATATCACACATTATCTAGAAATGTTAAGATTCAAAGTCAATGGAGTTTAGTTGGGGATGTAGTTTCTTTTCTTTGATAATATCACACCCCTAGATATGAATAGCCCGATACGCACCACCCCATACACAATTACTCACACACATGTATGGGTGAATATATCTGCAGGTTGCACGACAAGGTTGTGTTGTAAATATATAAAAAAAAGGCCATCAGCTTAGATTTGCTAAATTTTATTCCCTCAACAGATGTCTGGGCACAGAGTAGTTCATGCTGTATTTCAACTCCTAACTGCACATATTAATTTGGCGAATAAGTAGAAGTTAAAATTTCCAGTTCTTATTGCATACCTTTTATGAGTTCCTTTAAATGTTTATTGCTGAGAGCTTATTGTCCTCTGACTCTTTATATGAAACAGTCTGTATGTTCCCCTTTTTTGCATGGACAAATTGTTTCCATGTCTGAAATTTTAGAAGGAACTCTTCTTGGTGGTTTCTGAAATGAAGAAAAAATAGTTGCCATTTGAATGAGGATGCATGGGGCTTGCTTCTTAAAGTTTCATAAGGTTGGTAGATCTTATTTACAGGTTTCTGAGGGATCAAATTGAGGGGAATAAGACATGTCATTCCATACTTTGACTTACAGAATGTCTTGTACATCCGAATTTTGTGGTTTCTAATGGTATTTGATGACCAAAGAACTTAATTTCTTGGGATACTGGACTATAGATTGTTGTGAATGATTCATATCTTTGACTCTAGATTTTCTGCTTTTTATTTTGCAGATTAGGTGAAGCAGTAGATAGGACGCTTTTGAATCATCTTTTGAAGATGTTTACTTCTTTAGGAATTTATTCAGAAAGCTTTGAGAGGACATTCCTTGAGTACACGTCTGAATTTTATGCTGCTGAAGGGATGAAATACATGCAGCAAGCAGATGTTCCAGATTATTTGAAGCATGTAGAGGTGTACTTTTCTCTTTCTTGATTCTTTTTGATGATTTTAGCTGGTTAGTTTTGCTATATATGTCATTATTTGTTTAACATGCTGATATATTAACATGTTAACAATAGTATGTTTAACCTTAGAAAGTTCATTTTGCAGATCAGGTTGAATGAAGAGCATGAAAGAAGTTTGATCTACCTTGATGCAGGCACTAGAAAACCACTGATAGCAACTGCAGAAAGCCAGCTCCTTGAACGCCATATACCTGCCATTCTAGATAAGGTATGGAGGTGCTTTAATATGTTACTTCTTCTTTTGTTTATCTGAAAGTTTGGTAAGCCTAGAAAATCCTATCCTTGTTCAATGCAGGGATTCACAATGCTAATGGATGGGCATCGGCTTGAGGACCTTCACAGGATGTACACACTCTTCTTGAGGTTGAATGCCCTTGAAGCATTAAGACAGGCCCTCAGCTTGTACATACGAAGAACTGGACAAGGTGTTATCCTGGATGAAGAGAAAGATAAAGATATGGTGTCCTTGCTGTTAGAATTTAAGGCTTCTTTGGACAGAATATGGGAGGAAAGTTTCTCCAAGAATGAAGCATTTTGCAATACTATAAAGGATGCATTTGAGCATCTAATTAATCTTCGTCAGGTTGGTCTAATTTCTCTTTGTTTATGTTTTGTGGTCTTTATGTTATATTTGCTTGTATGGAGAGAATGTGCCCTGTATATCATAAAAAATTGTAATATGAAGGGTAATTCAAAACAATTTGTAGTCTGTCAAACTGCAAAGATTAAGCAACGTCCTTAGTGGTTTTCATTGCTAACTGTTACATTTTCTATCCATCTTGTTGGGTCATGCTTGATTCTACAGGACTTAGGTATGCTTCCTTCCATATATTGTGATATGATTTGCTAATCTTGAGAATGCTGTTTCTTTTTTTATATATATCCTAGGACCTGCTGAACTGCAAGAGACTTAAACAGCCTTTGTGAACATTGTCTTGGTGCTGGAGAAATGGTTATTGAGTGTCATTCTATAGTTACAAGTTTGTCAATGCCTTCCTCATTTACCAACCCCATAAACAAATAACCTAACATTTCATTTGTGGATGATTCATGCTTAATCTCCCCATGATTCCCTGCGGATATTTGTGTTAATGGAATTTCCTTTCTTAATAGCCAAAAGATTATTGAACTCTTGATAGGGGCATAATTTGCAATATTCTAGTCACTGAGTTATGATTTTCTTGTGTTCTTGTTTTATTTGTTGTGGCCAAGTTTCAGCTCAGCCAATTCTGTTGTTGATTTCATAATGTTGTTATCTAAGAATCAAATTGTTTTCCTCCCTTTAATAGAATCGGCCTGCTGAGCTTATTGCGAAATTTTTGGATGAGAAGCTTCGTGCTGGAAACAAGGGTACTTCAGAAGAGGAGTTGGAGGGTACACTTGACAAAGTTTTGGTTTTATTCAGGTTCATTCAGGTAATGTTGTTTCTTTGTAATCCAGTGTCAGTGGATTAAATCTGTAGCATGAGCTTTCAGTTGTTCTTGTATCTTGGTTTTCTTGCATGATACTGAGGCATGTTTCCATTTTTGTCTTTTTTCATGAAGGGCAAGGATGTGTTTGAAGCATTCTATAAGAAAGATCTTGCAAAAAGATTATTATTGGGAAAAAGTGCTTCTATTGATGCAGAGAAATCCATGATATCAAAGGTTAAGTGGTGAAAAGTTTCTGAATTTATAATTTGGTAAATCCTTCTTCTGCCAATGATATTAACAAGATTGTATTTCTATTGCAGTTGAAGACTGAGTGTGGCAGTCAGTTCACTAATAAGCTAGAGGGAATGTTTAAGGTGAGATACTATTGTCGATGCTTCTGTTGGAAAATACTTATGGTCGTCTATTGGCAATGAGTTTTATTAAGTTGAGATTGGATTATAGCACTGTGCATGCTAATTTTATACTTTTTTGAAGTGTTATAAGCTTGGAATAGCTGCAAAAAATAAACTGTTTTTTCTGTGGTATGTTTTCTAAGACAAGTCTATGATCCGCTGGCTTAATAGCTGTCAGATCTTGGAATAGCAACAAAAATATGTTTTACCTCTTTAAAACACGTTAGATGCCATAGTGGAAATGGTTTTGACTTGACAAAAAGAAATTTCATATCTGTTTCTATTTGAATACGTTCAAGATATTTCACCATATTTATAAGTATTCAAGATGAGTGATAGATAACAATGATTGGTGCCTTTACTGTGCTATTCTTATGAGGGAAGCATTACTTGCTATGACGTTTGCATTTGCAGTTCTTTTTCTTTTTACTGCTTCTAAATGTCAATTATGAGCGATCATCATTACTTGGAGTTTGTTTAATATCTATTTGAGTTCTGTTTCCAACTGTTTCTATCTTTGTTTCTAACCATCTTATCTTTCACACAGTCATTCACACAAAACTACACGAACCTTGATACCTTGTCTGATTTAAATTGTTGAAATTGGTGCATTATTGTTCTTTATGGTGATTCATTTTCAGGATATTGAACTGTCGAAGGAAATAAATGAGTCTTTCAAACAATCATCTCAGGCCAGGACAAAGCTGCCTTCTGGGATTGAGATGAGTGTTCATGTCTTAACGACAGGGTGAGTTGAGATCCAATTGTATTTGACAAGCAGATACCTGGCATATAACCCTGCTGAATTTTGTTTAATCTTTGAATGGTTCTATAGGTATTGGCCAACTTATCCACCCATGGATGTTAGGCTTCCTCGTGAGTTAAATATGTATCAGGTTGGGCACAAATACATTTTGGTTTTTTTCATTGTCAAAGTTGTTCAAAAATCGACATCAAAGTTCTTATCACTTTTTGTGACAGGATATTTTCAAAGAGTTCTACTTAAGCAAATATAGTGGTAGACGCTTGATGTTGCAAAATTCACTGGGTCATTGTGTTTTGAAAGCTGAGTTTCCAAAAGGCAAAAAGGAATTGGCAGTTTCCCTATTCCAGGTTGGTCCATTTTTTTATGCACCATATTTCTATGGCCATTCACTGTTTGTGTCTTTGTTTTGTTGGCTCATTCAAGGGCATGGTCTAATAGTTTGGCATTTCTATCTGTTTCTCCAGACCGTTGTTCTGATGCTGTTTAATGATGCCCAAAAGCTTACCTTTCAAGATATCAAAGATGCCACTGGCATAGAGGACAAAGAATTGAGGAGGACTTTGCAATCTCTTGCATGTGGTAAAGTTCGTGTCCTGCAAAAGGTGGGTAGTGTCCATTTGTGTTGCTGATATATTAGCATTTTGAATTACTTAATTCTTTTCCTCTGAAATAAGGTGACTACTTGCATAAAAACTTGGATTTTCATCAATTCATGTTTCCTAGTTTCAATGGAAGCACGATTCTTTCATTTCCATTTTCTGGGGATTAATGAGGTGCACATATTATTAAATTGATTATATAGTTTGTCAGGTTTGAAAGATTTTCTTCACCTCCAGGCTGTTTCCTGTGTTGTTCTATTTTGATCACAAGGAGAGGAATAGGAAGGCTGAATAGGACATGAATATGAAAATGAAAAGCCTCTTTTAAGTACATGCTCCACCATTGGTAGTTGTTTGTAATATTCCTCTTCATTGTTTGTTTTCCAGGTGCCAAAAGGGAGGGATGTGGAGGATGGTGATGAATTTGTTTTCAATGATGGATTTACTGCACCACTATATCGTATTAAGGTACTTGCATTTATATTGATTCGGAGTTCCCGTTAAATAGCATCAAGATTATATCTATCCGAAGTAAAATACATATTTTGTTCTTGACAAAGTCTTTGCGTGGAAGTAATTGACCTGCATGCTTTTTGTTAATCTTATATTGGAGCCATAAGCTAACACTCAATCGGAAATGCAGGTGAATTCTATCCAGATGAAGGAAACAGTAGAGGAAAACACAAGCACTACTGAGAGGGTATTTCAGGACCGACAGTATCAGGTTCATCTTATAAGTATCATCTAGAATCGAATTATCTGAGCTGTTGAGCAAGTTGGTAAACTTGGAAAATAACAAATTGACGCTGCATATGTTGCAGGTTGATGCTGCCATTGTTCGGATAATGAAGACAAGGAAACTGCTAAGTCACACACTATTAATAACTGAACTGTTTCAACAGGTAATATACTTGACTTTACTATGTGAGAGGTTCTGCCCAATATGAGCCATTTGAAATTTGATGAAAAATCGACCTTTTTGGGTTGAAAAATGAAATAAGCATCATAAATGATACGAGTGGGAATGAAATAGGGAGTTAAAGAAGCCTTTGTATTTGGATGAGAATTTCTTTTTTCTCTTGGTGGCAGCTCAAGTTTCCAATAAAGCCTGCTGATTTGAAGAAAAGGATAGAAAGCCTGATCGATAGGGAGTACCTGGAGCGGGACAAGAACAATCCACAAATATACAATTACTTGGCTTAACCCTTTGTAGATGATGAGTGGAATTTATATCCATCCTCTTGTAAAGGCTGAACATTTCCCTGTCAAGATTGATGTACAGAAAGTTTGTAATTGTTTAATGTTCGTATGGTGACTTCTGTAATTATATATATAAAGAAAAAAGATGTTTAGGCTATCTTTTTGCTGCTACTGTTTTTTGTTATGGACTTTTGAGGTAGGAAAATAAAAAGAATATTACATGAGTGAGGATGATAGAACTAGAAGGAAGCCAGATTGGATTTCCATTTCTTTTACGTGTAAATTTGCTGGTATCAATGTAATCATGAATTGCTTAGACAGAGCATATAACATAACAGCTGAGATCCTTGCTGTCCTCTTTCTTTCTTTCTCCCAGCACCCTAAGTCTTCATACACATGGTTGGTATATTTCGTTTGTTATGATTCATGGAGCTAATTTCGTTTTGTTCGGTCTGTAACATTTAGGTGGTTGATTTTTATAATTCAAAGCACAAGAAAAGGGAAATTTCAGTGCCTCGGCCTTTTGGTTGTTTATTAGGATGAAAAACTCTTATGGCAATTGTCACGTTTTTAAGCCCACAAGAAGGGGTTTGACTCAAAAGAGTATTCTAGAATTCTCCTTAAAATTTTGAAAGAGGAAAAGAAGACTCTAGAAACTTCTAGAATGTGGTGGAGTCTTACAGAAGATCTTGGAATCTTCAAGAATGTGGTGGAATCTTATAGTAGATCCTAAAAGTTTTTAGAATATGCGAGAATCTTATGGAAGCTTGTGGAAGTTTAAGAAACATGGTAGAATCTTAATTATGGAATATTATGGAAGAAGGTATAATGTTGTAAATAGTGTACGATGTGTGTAGAATATTGAATGTAAGATGTAGGATGTTTACAAATGAAGTCTCTGGTGCCATTAATAGCCTTCCATCTTCTAAATGGATGGTTACAATCTATTTGATGTAATGACTTACATTGAATATTCTACATTCAATATTCAAGAAGAAGCTTCCTTATAAGCACTCTCCAAGCTTTTCCTTTAGTCTCTTAAGTTATTTTCTAATTGTGCTAGTCTTATACCTAGCATTTCAGAGTAAGGTTGACTGGGTGTAGTAGAATAACACTCAAGTACTGCATGGTTTGAGAAGGAGAAGGTGGAGCTTGCAACAATTGAAGGGTAAGAAAAGTTTGAGGAAATAAACCAACACATCGAGGGACTCGAGAATGGGAATGAAGAAATCTGTAAGGAGATGCAAAGTTCCTTGAATGTTGCCACATCAAAATGTCACAATTGTGTGAAGGTTTTGGAAGAGTCTCTCCAACTCGAGATTGCACTTCTTAAGGAGGAGCTAAAAGAAACAAAAGAGGAGTTAGTTCTTTGTATAAAGGTCATTGCTCAAGGGGGAAGCAATGTTGTACCTACAGTGGTCTCCAATTCTTCAAGGGTAGACATTCCTAAACCAAAGACATATCGTGGGTTGAGAAATGCAAAGGAGATGGATAATTTCATATGGAGCTTGGAGTAATATTTCAAGGTTCTTAGCATAGAGAAGGATGCCAAGAAGATTAGTAATGCTACTCGTTACCTTTAAGATGCCGCCTTGGTATGGTAGAGAAGGCGACATTGTGACATTGAAAGGGGCATTTCCACCATCGAAACATAGAGTGAGTTTAAGAAGGAACTCAATTGCCAATTCTATCCTTAAAATGCCGAAGAAGAAGCAAGAGTTAAGCTAAGGCGCCTCTAACAAAGAGGAAGCACTCTAGAGTATGTGAAGCAATTTTTCGAGGTATTTCTTGAAATTCTTAACTATCTAGATAATTCTTTGCATTTAAGGATGGCTTGCAAAATTGGGTAAAGATGGAGATTCAAAGACATGGTGCCTAAGATGTTGCTACTACCATTTCCATTGCCGAGTCTTTGATCGAGTTCAAGAGGACCAAGAAACCCAAATCCCATAAGGATAAAAGTAATAAAGGGAAGAGGGGAAGATAGCCACCAAAGCAAAAAGAGTCTTCATCAATCTGGGAAGTTCAAATTTAAAAACTCCAAAGATAATTCTACTCTTAAATGTTTCTTTTTTGAAGTACTATATAAGGCAAGAGATTGCCTAAAGAAAGAAAAGCTCTCTGCCTTAGTAGAAGAAAGAGAGGAATAAGAGAAGCAAAGAGAGGAGGCAAAGATGGACTTTTTAAATATCCTTAGTACCATTAAAGCAAAAGTTGAAGTTCCTAAAACTGAGAAGAAGGGACGTTTATATGCCGAGTAGTATTGGTAGATACTGAAGCTTCTAACAACTTCATACAAGTAGAAGAGGCAAATTGGCTGAACATTAACTATAACAAAGAGCAAGGGTGGCTCAAAGTGGTAAACTCAGAGCCAATAGCCACTTTTGGAGTTGCTAGGGATGTCAAGGTATGTATTAGAAAATGGTGTGGTTTAATGGATTTCTTTATAGTTCCTATGGATGATTATCCTATAGTGCTTAGTATGGAATTCATCAACCGTGTTAAAGCCATATCTATTCCTTTTGCCAATACCATACGTATTTTGGATGAACGAAATACTTGTATGATACCTTTATCATGTGAAGAAAGTTTATCCACCAAGCAATTATCTGCCATGTAATTCTCTAAAGGCGTAAAAAAGATGCAACCTTTATATTTGGTGGTGTTAAAAGAGGAAGGAGCAAAATCTTCACCTATGAAGTTACCTAAAGGGATCTCTAATTTCCTTGAGGAGTTCAAGGATGTTACGCCTCCAGAATTACCATAAAAGCTCCCACTAAAATGGTACATGGATTATAAGATCGAGTTGGTGCAAGGCACTACCCCACCTATTGCAGTACCTTATTATATAGCACCTCCCAAACTTGAGGAGTTAAGGAAGCAGCTTAAGGAGCTACTGGATGCAGGTTATATCCAACCTTTAAAAGCTCCATATGGCGCACTTGTGCTTTTCCAAAAGAGGCACGATGGTTCTCTCTGATTGTGTATTACTATCGGGCATTTAATAAGATTACTATGAAAAACAGGTATCCCATCCCATTAATTACCGACTTTTTTGATCAACTTGGTGAAGCGACATAGTTTACCAGGCTTGATTTGAGATTGTGGTACTATTAAATGAGGATAACGGAAGGAGGTACCAAAGGCTACTTGTGTTACAAGGTATGGTTCCTTCAAATTCTTAGTCATGCCTTTTGGACTTACTAATGCACCAGCTATATTTTGCATCCTTATAAATTGTGTTATTACCCTTCTTGGATAAATTTATTGTGGTATATTTGGATGATATTGTAGTATATAGTAAAACATTAGAAGAGCATGTTATGAATTTATGACAAGTTTTCCAAGTGTTAAGAGTTGTACGTGAAGAAGGAGAAGTGCACTTTTGCACAATATAAAATCAGATTTTTTAGGGCACATTGTTATGGTGGGTGTAAGCTATAGATGGACAAGTCCAAGATATAAGCCATATATAAGTAGGAACCACGAAAGAGGGTTCTCATCAACTACTATCGGAAGCTCATTAAAGGATATTCCTCCCTCACTTCTCCACTCATCGATCTATTGAAGAAGAATAAAGCATGGAATTGGGATGCAAGGTGTGAAGAGGTATTTGAGGCCTTAAAGAAGAAGGTGACGGAGAAACCTGTGTTGGCGCTTGCTGACTTCACTAAGCCATATGAGGTACACACCGATGCCTCCAATTTTTCACCTAGTGGTGTTTTAATGCAAGATGGACATATCCAATTTCTTACGAGATTCGTCAGCTAAATGATGTTGAGTGGCATTACATTGTCCAAAAGGAGATGACTGCAGCGGTGCATTGTTTGCAAACTTGGAGACATTACTTATTAGGGTCTAAGTTCGTGGTGAAGATGGATAATGTTGCCACTAGCTATTTCCTCACACAAAAGAAGTTGGCATCAAAACAAGTTAGATGGCAAGACTTTTTGGCAGAGTTTGACTTTGTGATGGAGTATAAGCCCCAAAAAGGCCAACTTGGTTATTGGCACCCTTAGTAGAAAGGGGGAGTTTGCTGTCATCACAAGTCTAAGTTTTCCTTTAGTTGACCAAATAAAGGAGGGGTTTAAGTAAGACTCACAAGCCAATAGTTTAATGGAGTTTTCAAGACACAGGGAGACATGATAATTTTGGCTTCAAGACTTCATTAGCAGAGGAAAGAAACCCCACTGTAGCATAGAAGGAGGATCCAAGAGATTTTTACATCCCCTGCATTATTAGTGGTGTTAAAATAGATAAGGCATTTGTTGATTTAGGGGGGAGTATAACTATGATGCCTTATACCTTAAGTAAAAAATTAGGGTGAGGAGAGATATAACCCTCTAAAATGCTTGTGAAAACAGCGGATATATCAGTTCATCGACTGAAAGGTATCATTAAAAATGTTCAAATTCAGGTTGACAAATTTACCTTCCCCACATGCTTCTTCATTTTGGATATAGATGAAGATGTGAAAACCCCAATGGTCCTTGGAGGACCATTTGTAGCCACTGCTCGTTCAATTATTGACGTTGATGAGGTGAACTGATTTTGAGAGTAGGTTATAAGTAGATGTCCTTCATTATTTCTAAGAATGAGAAAAGTTCTCCCCTATAAGCTATAGATGGACAAGTCCAAGATATAAGCCATATATAAGTAGGAACCACAAAAGAGGGTTCTCATCAACTACTATCGAAAGTTCATTAAAGGATATTCCTCCCTCACTTCTCCACTCATCGATCTATTGAAGAAGAATAAAGCATGGAATTGGGATGCAAGGTGTGAAGAGGTATTTGAGGCCTTAAAGAAGAAGGTGACGGAGAAACCTGTGTTGGCGCTTGCTGACTTCACTAAGCCATATGAGGTACACACCGATGCCTCCAATTTTTCACCTAGTGGTGTTTTAATGCAAGATGGACATATCCAATTTCTTACGAGATTCGTCAGCTAAATGATGTTGAGTGGCATTACATTGTCCAAAAGGAGATGACTGCAGCGGTGCATTGTTTGCAAACTTGGAGACATTACTTATTAGGGTCTAAGTTCGTGGTGAAGATGGATAATGTTGCCACTAGCTATTTCCTCACACAAAAGAAGTTGGCATCAAAACAAGTTAGATGGCAAGACTTTTTGGCAGAGTTTGACTTTGTGATGGAGTATAAGCCCCAAAAAGGCCAACTTGGTTATTGGCACCCTTAGTAGAAAGGGGGAGTTTGCTGTCATCACAAGTCTAAGTTTTCCTTTAGTTGACCAAATAAAGGAGGGGTTTAAGTAAGACTCACAAGCCAATAGTTTAATGGAGTTTTCAAGACACAGGGAGACATGATAATTTTGGCTTCAAGACTTCATTAGCAGAGGAAAGAAACCCCACTGTAGCATAGAAGGAGGATCCAAGAGATTTTTACATCCCCTGCATTATTAGTGGTGTTAAAATAGATAAGGCATTTGTTGATTTAGGGGGGAGTATAACTATGATGCCTTATACCTTAAGTAAAAAATTAGGGTGAGGAGAGATATAACCCTCTAAAATGCTTGTGAAAACAGCGGATATATCAGTTCATCGACTGAAAGGTATCATTAAAAATGTTCAAATTCAGGTTGACAAATTTACCTTCCCCACATGCTTCTTCATTTTGGATATAGATGAAGATGTGAAAACCCCAATGGTCCTTGGAGGACCATTTGTAGCCACTGCTCGTTCAATTATTGACGTTGATGAGGTGAACTGATTTTGAGAGTAGGTTATAAGTAGATGTCCTTCATTATTTCTAAGAATGAGAAAAGTTCTCCCCTACTTGTGGCCATCATAAAAAGAACCGAGTCTCGAGGAAAAATGGAGCATATTGATGCTCATAAGGGTTCACCTAGGAAGGAAAAATCACGAAGGAAAAGGTAAAAAAGTGAAGAAGAATGACGATGGAAACCATAACCTAGTAGCTCATATGCAAAGTATGAGATCTATGACTGCGCTACCAATGCATAACTTGTTTAAACCACCCTAAGAAAATAAAGGCATTGAGCTATTGATGGTAGAAGAAGCACTATATGGGAGGCAACCTATGGTTTTATTACTTGTTATTTCCTCTATAGTATTAGGTAATTTGGAATTTCGTTGTTTGTGTGTTTTGTTTCCAAATAAATGTCTTGGAAGAGTGGAGATCAATTTTTACATAGGATGATCTGGAAGGAAAGCACAATGAGGTGATAAGTGCAAATAAGAAGTTAAGGAAGGATCTAGGAGGTGAAATGAGGAATAGATAAAAATTTGAAAATGTGCAGAAAATCCTCTTGCCACGATGGTGGCATTCAACTAGTTAAAGGTCACGATCGTGGCTTGTGGCAGGATAGAACAGGGACATGTGTTTTTCAGCTGAAAGTTTTACAATTTTGCCCTTTTCACCTCTTACTGACCTTTATATTTACATCTAACCTCATTTTTTCATTCACTTTCATTTTCACTCTCTCTAAACCTAAGACTCGTCACACTTCTCTTTAACCACTTCCTAGTCTTCACATCCTATCCAAACTTTTAGATCACTCTCAATCTCATAAAGACAAGAATCAAGCAGACTGTCAAGCGTACCCAACCCAATAGGAAAATCCAAGTTTAGGCTGCGACCAAAGGAATAGGGTAGTGGATTATTGATTCGAAGCCTTTTTGTTCTTACCCTTGGAGGTCAAATCAAAAATTTTAATTTTAAGGATTAGAGTATAGAATGCAACCTCGGATCGTTTCACTTAATTGGAACCTGATGAATGGATCTATGCTAGCCTATATGTCATGATATGCAAACCAAATTAGCAAGGAAGTGGGGGTTTTAATCTTTGAAAATTTGGACAAAAATAAATGAATTGTAAGAAAATGTAATAAAAAGTATTTTTTGGATTTTTGGGAATAGAAAAGCGATAAGATAAAAAAATGATCAAATGATGAAAGTATCCTCTTGAAAATAAGCTTTGGCTATCATAGTTCGAAATGAATTTTAATGGGAGTGAATCACTAAGTTTCAAATGGTAAACCTTAAAGAA
>JANVCQ010000002.1:31503745-31520289 GCA_025531925.1 Erythroxylum plowmanianum
TAAGGAAGAATCTTTTCCTTCATCACCATATCAGCCCGGGTGATTATACTTGGTGTATAATCATATGATATATCTATAAGCATAAAGGGACAATGTATACGTTTGGTGATATTTTGGATGATTTGCGGTATCATGACTATGTGAAAGTGTTATGTTAGTTAGATGGTGACTTAATATAACACTACTGGTTCTTTAATGGTCGCATGCCCCATTCTCAATATGACACGTGAAAGTTTATAGAGAAGATGTAACTCGTAGCTTATGTGGCCGAGTGGGAGTTGTTGGAAGTTACACAAGAAAACTTCCAACGGTTATGTTCGTCCTCATATAAAAGGAGGAAATGATGATTACATTTATGACAATCCAAGAGAAAAAAATTTTTTATTCTTAAAACTCTCTTCATTCTTCTTCACGTGAATCACACCATCAAAGATTAGAGTTTGAGGCGTGGATTAATCAGTGATTCTAGTAGCCAACCGTAAAACGAAGACTAGCAAGTAGCAAATCGATCTAGTACTTCTGCATTAAGGTTAGTCCTTAAATATAAATTTACAAGAACTCTTAACTCTTACAGAGATAATTAAGCGAGATGTATTCGCTCTATAGAGCTTAAGCCTATTTAAAATAGGTTTTGAATATTTTAGTAATTTAATTGAAGTTAAATTCTAATTTTAATTAAACTTTAATTAGAATTAATTATGCCCAAAAAAGATTTAATATCTCATATTGATCTTTCTTTATTAAATATCTCATTTTTAATCATAAAGTTTATAAAATTTTACATTTAAGTCCAACTTGATTAAAATAACTTTGCATTCTTCAACTCATTCTTTACTTGAGATCCATTAGGTTCTTAAATATGTTAATAATGATTATAAATTCTAATTCTAATTTATAAATAGAAATAGATAAATTAAAGCTCATTTTAATTTATCTTTAATTTTTTAATTAAACAATTTATAATCATATGACCACTCAAATATTTAGGAATGTCAAAGTAGTTTTGACTAACCTTTTCGTGCATGATTTTTTCTTATAATTCAATCATTTCATCATACAATGTTCCGATTAGACATAGAACATGAAATTAATGTCTACTCTATTTTAAGTCTAATCATATTAATTCTCTGTCATTAGCTATTTATTCAAATAATGACATTTGTAAATTATTGACAAAGTGTCATTCCACCTTGGCCAAGACCTCCCAAATCAATACTAATCAACAACAATAAAACATTCTCCTTAATTATTTTAGGGTGATAAATCTTATTTGGATTGTACAATTACTTCCATATAGTTTATGCTATATCCAATGACTACAAGTTGATCGACTCATGATTAAATAGGTTATAAATAGTATTAAAATATAACAATTCCTATACAAGATAACTTTGGAGACCTCTCACAATGAGAATTCCATAGATATACAAGTAATGTCCCAACTAGCCTGTTCAGTGAACTTATTCTCTAACAAGCACTCACACATTTGTTTAAATATCTCTATGTTTTAGATTATGAGATTGACTATTTCTTTCATAAGAAAACAAATGAAATTCATATTGTATTCTATTAATGTCTAATCTTAATAAAACAATGACTAGGAACAATCTATGAATAATACATAAATACAATATGAATCTCATAATTATAATCTCATTATAATTTCATTTGTAATGTACAATTATCACATGAACTTTATCATATACATCTAAACATATACAAGATAAAGAATGTCTTTAATTTATATTATCACTAAACTATAACCAGAGTGATTGACTATACTATA
This sequence comes from Erythroxylum plowmanianum, assembly GCA_025531925.1. Taxonomy (NCBI): domain Eukaryota; kingdom Viridiplantae; phylum Streptophyta; class Magnoliopsida; order Malpighiales; family Erythroxylaceae; genus Erythroxylum; species Erythroxylum plowmanianum. Next base: position 31,505,532 of record JANVCQ010000002.1, read on the forward strand.
TAAACTAACAGACAAAACTACGGACTCTTAGGATTCAATGGGTAAAAAAGCTTAATATGATTTTACTAGAGTTCAACTGTTACTAAAAATCTAGAATAATTTACCAATGTGTTAATAATAAAAATGTATTACGATTATATCCTTTTCGAATCATAGACATGTGACAACCTTCTTATCATTAGCTTAATTTAATGTTTGAACTTCAATACTTCCTCTTTATTTTTTGGTTACAAAATGCTACGATGAATTCAGTTATACAGGTGATGGAATCAATTGCCACATGCATGGATTGCAACAAGACATTAATTGTCAAGCACAAATATGGTCCTTAAAATTAGGTTCTTGTTGACTTTCAAGACAGTTATGGTGAATCTCTGCCCCAGTACCAAACCAACCACAGAAGGAAGCTGTTGCTTCAAAGGGTGTCCCTTTCTGTTTCTAGTTTTACAGAAATGAGAACTAGAGATCGAGTCGACAAGTGTATCCATTGAATTAATGACTGATGAAATTCGGAATCAGAAAAAAGATTGAAGGTGTGATAGAGATAGTGAAGTGCACCTAGATGGTCAATACAAACTCTTCGGAGAGCGACCCGACTCTTTTCGGTAGACATTTCCTTGTCAGAATCTTCTTAGCCCTTGCCATTTTATTATTCGGTCATGGGATGCGCCTTCACCGCTAATTAGAGGGGCCACCACTGAATAAACCCATGAAAAGATATGGATGTCTTAACGCAACAACTTTTTATATCTCCTCAAAACTTAGGTTCAGTTAGAGTTACCCCCAAATACTGTTTAAATATTACTTTAGTAAGAGGATTAAATCCAGTCCAAGATTCTAAATATAGGATTGCGGCTAATAGGGGATTTTCACACTAACTATAACAAACCAATCCTCTGATTTCTGACAGCCGCCACTTAAAAGTCTGCTCTCTCACTTATTCTTAAAATTGTAATAATAGGATTAGGTCTAAAGACACGTGTCTTTATTCTGGTAGCACTGGTATGTAAAGCTTGAGGTTGACTTGACATGCCTGTGAAACAATTGAAGTGGAAGAAAGTTATAGTTTAAATTCCAAGCTTTTAATTAGGCAAAATGAAGTAAAAATGGAGATAGAACCAAGCCTTTTTTCTCGACTGCAGTTACTTCCCCACTTTCAGGATAGCTTGCCCGAAGTACCGAAGACATGTTTGTTTGCCATATTTATCTGTTTTTCGGAGGATGGCTGCAATACCAACGTTTGGCGAATGTTGCCAGGAAGTTATATAACCGAAAAATTAATTGTAAGCCATGCTTGTCGGAATAGGTGGGGCAAACTTTTGGTTATTATCATTACCGTCAAAAATAAATGTTTTTGATTCATGGTCATGGTATTGATGTGATGATGATATTTTTTTGAAAATAATGGAGAGAAGTGTTGTTAACAATTGATTAGAAAGTAGTTGCCTGCCTATAATAATAAAAAGAAAGTAATAGATAGAAAATTTGAAGTTTAGTAAGAAACTTGCATTTATTGCACAAGGTTACCAGCATTGCAGTTACATGTAAACTAAACAGGAGATGTAGGAAAAGAAAACACAATGAGAAACTTTTTTGTTTCCCATCTATGGCAGAGTCGAGTCGAGTCAACTTCTTCACACCTATATGGAACTTTGACAAAACCCTAGATTTTACTAAAACAGGGAATTTGACCGCATCATTTTAACTGCTTGTACTACTCTCAAATAGCCCAAGCCTGTAATCAGCCAATCTTGATTTGTAGGCAGAGATTTTGTATTCACACCATGTGAATTCCTTGTATAGGCTGCCTTCTCCTTCTGCCAGTAGAGAGGGTAAAGGTGCTATCTTTTCACTCAAAGGTGGACCACCAAAGTAAATCATGGAAATTCTTGATTTCATTTTGTCAGCCATAACTCTATGCTTCACACTCCTAAACCTTCCATTAGTCATTACCTGCATAATCACACATGCCAATCAATTTTGGGAAAATAAAATAAGTGCGCAAGGATTACTTCTTTTTTTTCTATTTCATAAGAAACTTAGGTGGGTCCATAGAAGACCATCAATGGGAATTTAGAAGAAAGATTCGTTTCCACTAATTGTAAGGTACTAGACTGGACAAGTTCAGATAGACAGAGAGGTTGTGACAAAAAAGAAAAGAAAACCCAATAGTATTACATATAAAATAACTTGGTTACAAAAACAAAAAGACGTGTTCTTATTACACTAACAATAAAGGAAGTTTACCTGTAAAGCATCTCCAACATTGATGAAAAAAGAGGTCTGATCAGGTGGGACTGAAACCCAAGTCCCATCTCTGGTACAGATTTGCAGGCCAGTTGTGTTGTTGGATCTTAGGACAGAAATTATCTGAGGGTCAGTGTGCTCCCCAAACCCAACCAAATTTCTACCACTCAATGCTTGCAGTTCTGGGCATGGTGGATAGTAGTTCAGCCTGAAACACGAGTCACTCTTCTCATCTCTTAACAACTTACTCAACACATTCCTAGGCTCTATCCCCAAACCATCAGCCATCAATTCCACTACTTGGAAAGCCATTCTCTTTACTGCCAATACGTAATCTTCCACAGCAGAGCTACATGAATTCCAATAAAACAAACTCAATTACGGCAGAACTTATTGCATTGAAATCTTTTAATTAACGTGTCGACTAATAACTCGTTGACCCTAAAAGAGAGAGTCATTCATTTTAGTCTCCTCGTAAATACTAACCGGAATTTTTGTGGACTTCCCCGAAAAACGGCGAGGCTTTTCTGGGAGCTGACTTGGGGGTTGGTGTTGAGTAGGAGATATTCAACCCAACCAATGTCACCATTAGGGCCAATTCTCTTGTCTCCGTAGCCAAAAGGGTCAGCAGGGCCAGCCTTGTCCTTGTCGGACTGAGGGAGGTTAAAAAAATTTAAAGCTTGAGTTTCCAAGTTGATCATGGACTCCAATGAGACTCCATGATTGACCAACTTAAAGAGCCCAATCTCCTCACATGCCTTGACCATGAGGGTCTTTGCGTCGGGGTCTGCGAGGTCTATGACGGGAATCTCGGTGGACAAGTTGGTGGGCTTGTATGTTTTGATCAAAGAAAACTGGTCTAAAGCTGGCTGGGAAAGAACAACCATGATTTTTGGTATTGAGTTGCAGAGGAAGAGAGAAATGAGAATGACAGTGACTGTGAGTGTGAGTTGATTAGATAGTAGGAGCAGAGGTGGTGCGATGGGAGGATATAAATTGGCAAGTCTAAGTGGGAGGGAGAGAGAGCTAAATGCTGCACCAGAGACTGATAAAGAAGGGCAGAGGCGTTAACAACAATAGCAGGGTCCATTTGGGCCTGTATGCCTCAATTTCCTTTTCTTTTTTTCTTGTCTCCAGTAATATGTGAACATTTCCTATTACTTTATTTTTTTAATAACTAAATATGGTAAACTTTGTGAATTGATCAGATAAGTTCTCCATCCCTTATCCAACCATATTTTATTTAATTATTACGCCCAACTGCCAAGATTATGCATATGCTTGACATGTAGGAAATTAATTATCTTTCCAATCTCTCACTTCTCTCAAGATGAGCAAATCCGGAAGTAGCCAAAAGGTAAGGAATACAAATAATGAAATTAACACAGAAATAATAGTGAGTGTAACATGATAAAGCATTTGCCTAAGTGAATGTGATTGGCGAGTCGTTGTTTTATCCCAACATCCAAGAACTAGACGTATGTTTTAGCTATACCTTTCCCATTTGACATGGATGTCGTGAACTAGTTTCCTATGCACTAATATCCTGATCCGTTGGATGCTGTATATCTTACAGAATATAATCTAGATAATAAAGAATGCTATTCAATGTACAAAGAAATATATTAATTAAGCTAGTAGAAAGGAAAATACAAAGAAATATACTAAGCTCGTGCCATATAATTAATGTTAATTCCACTTGATATCTTAATTCAATGCTTAATTAATGTTAGGCAAACTCTTCAGGGGTTTGCTTTATTACAAATAAGTTTATTTTGTATTAAGAATATCCTTGATTGCTCACAGTAGCTGGATGCATTGATAATCCAAATGATACAACTTAAGTTTGGATCATATAACTCTCTTTGTGGGGAGAGTTTTACCTTATTCAGGCTTAGCACGAGAAATGATGAACATCATAGACGATTTAAAATAGACCGAAGCTGTCATGATACTTCCTAATAAAAAATAATGTACATTGAACATTAGATATTTATGAGTGCTTCTTCTAAAAGGCGTACATATCTATTTAGTATTTATTGCCGTCACATTCTGACATGTATTCTAGAGGGCGAGCAACTACCAAGTCATGATTTTCCATTGACTAACTGGAAAACAACGGGCAAAGACAACAAAATTATGCAATTACAAAGCCACACGGCTTTCTTAAAAGACTGTGGATCCCATCCCACTCATCTTTTTCACAAAATCTTCCTTTTAAAAAGAAAAAATGGTTTATACATTTTTATCATTTTGAAAATATCCTCTTTAGTAATTAGATGCAAGGCTGAATTTTTTTAAATTTCACATATTAGTATGATTCGTGTTAAGGACGACGAAGACGGCGACCAAAAAAAAAAAAAGATGATACATTCTTTATCATCGGTCAAATACCTCGACTTACATTCCTTTCCGTTTGTTCCATAATGGAAATGTTCAGAGGGACAGTTCTGTTATTATTGTTCACTTCCTTACCAAGCTCCATATTGCTTCAACTATTCAATTTGTTAACCTATTGTTTGTATATATTATTATTATTTTCTTATCTCCTATGCAACTGAGAGTTCTCTTTTCATTAATAAAATATTGTTGTAGTCACTTAAAGTGAATCCTTTCACATCAACAAGTGTCGTAGACCCAAGTAAGAAAATGGAAAATTAACATAAATTCAATAAAACTTTGAATTGAAACCTCTTCTAAATTGTTCGCTCCAATTCTTCGGAACTACTAATTCTTTGAATATGGTCGAATGAAAGCACAACAATGTTCATGGAATATTCTCCCACTTTTCCTAATGAGGTATAGTCTGAGCTCATGAACATAAAGTCACAAGAGACGAGACTTAGATACTAATTAAATTAGTTATATCAATTTTAGAAAGTTAACATAACTAAAGATTTGGAATATCAAAGTATAGAAGATATCTTAATCCACGTGTACTTTATTAATTGTAAGATGATTTACACCATAAAATAATCTCTCACTTTATTCTACGGATGTTTATTTATTTTACTCCTTTATTTTTGGTCCAGATCTCTTTTTTTTTCGTGTGTGATTGTTATTTAGATGAGATTTTTTCTTACCTAATACCTGCGTGTTTACTTCCGTTTAGAAAAGGAAATAACATTTTCATTTAATTTTTCAACTGTTTCTCCTAGCTTGGACATCTTTCAACCTTTTCTCGCCTTTCTCCATTAATTTCCTATTTTAATGGAAACTCACATACACTACTCTACACCTCCTCTTTCCCGGCGACCATAAAATATAAATTAGCACTGATGTTTCTAGGAGAAACTTGTCCATATCTTTGACAATCCGGTTTGCTTTTGGAAGACTAAGAATGATAGCGCCTACCTATAGTTTCTAAGAACATCAAAGTACACAAATCATCATTATTACTTATGGACATATGTCCAAAGATCCTAGTAATTTTCCCCATTTTAAAGGCATCAAATCACAAGTGCATAATGTAAGTAGATAAAAGGTAATCTTTGGCAGCTGATTACATTGGTCACGTCACGTTTATGTTTTGTTAAAGATATTTCATAAAATTAATTATTTAGTGTTAGTTATTCATGTATAAAATAACTTATAAAAATATAATTTTAAAAAATTATAAAGACATGATTATTATATCTTAGTATTTTTTTTGAATATTTTCATAAGATTTTAGATATTTAAAAATTTCTTACCTTATATCCAATCTTTAAGATATAATTTAATTTATCAAATTAAAAAGTATTCAAGATAAATCTTAAAAAATTAATATCTTTTGATTTATAATTATATTCTATAACAAATTCTTATGTCCTATTATGTATTATGAAAGTTAATATATTATATTATCGTATTAATTGAAGCTTTATTATCCATATTTATTTTAAATCATATTTTATCATATAAGTTGATGTTAAAAATTAGTTAAATGTTAGTATTTAAGAAATTATATGTTACTATAAATAATTTATTCTACTAAAGAACAAACATTTTCATTGATAAATAATTCCAGAGTAATATATCTTTGTTAAAAATTTTAATTTTGAGAAATTAAAATAAGTTGTTGAAATCAAAATAAATTATTCCACATATATCATATATTGTATAATTTATTTGTATTTCACAAGCATTATCTATAAAAAGGACTTTTATCATAAATATAAAAGATGTTTAATATTGAATTAATATGGCATGTAGGATAATATAATAATAATAATAATCAAATTAATCAAATTTTATTTTAATTTAATTTTTAATAATTTATAAATTAATTAAAATGTTAATAAATTACTCATTTTTTAAATTTTAAATTTTAATCTCAAATTTTTATTTAAAAAATTAAAATTAAAATAATAAAAAACAAAAAAAAATCAATGTCACATATGCAACGGAAGTGTCACACCGTAATTTAAATATAAACTAAACTTTTGGTTTCTTTTTTATTTTTATCATTTTAATTTTATTTTAAATAAAATTATCAGTAGCATAATTAAAATTAAAATTTAATTTAATTTTTATTAAACTAATAATAGCATAATTAAAATTAAAATGATAGAAAATAAAAAATAAAAAGACTTATAGGTATCAGGCCTAAGACGTGTCACACACTGTGACACTTATATCATGCCTGTAACAATTTCTATCATGAGCATGATAGTTATGTTTTAAGAGCAAAATAGAATCTTTTTTTAAATGAAGGAACTTTCAGTTGCTATCTTTTAGATGCGCATTGAGTAAATCTTCGAATTGACGCAATAGTTTAAAAATTAAGTCAACCGAGTATTTTACACTAGGCAAATCCTTTATGATGGGTTCGAATGAGAGAGCATAGATAGAGATAATCAAACACAGAATCTTTTGACCTTATATCCTTCTACTCCACCAACTCGACCACTCCCTGTTTGGCTGGCACGGATTGTTGTCAGGGAAAGTAATCTTTTTCTTAAAATTTAAATTATTACGTTTGGTTCGTTTTTTAGTAGTTAGGAAAGTAAAAAATTTCCTAATTTAGAGAAAGTAGCGTATTTTTCTTGGAATCTAAATCCCAACACCCCCTTAGTATTTAGATTATTTTTCTCAGGAATTTAATCTAAAAATACACTAGACAATTTAAGCCTTCCTTTTCTCTCAACTCGGCGATTTTAAAATATATAAATTTCAAATAAATTTTAATTTTATAATTAAAAATATATAAAATAAATATTAGTTTGTAAATAATAAATTATTTATTTTTAAAAATAAAATATTTTGTTAATACTTATTATATAAAATATAAAAATAAGCTTAAATAAAAATATTTTTTGTAAGTTTTATTTAATTTATAATTATTATTAGTAATAAAAATATTTATTATTATTTTAAAATTAAAAATTAAAAATTCACAATAATTATAAAAATTGAAATAAATAAAATAACTAATTAAAAAATTTTGAAAAAAGAGGGAAAGGAAACATAAGAGAGAGGAATATTTTTGTTCAGAAGTTTCAATCGATAATTTTCAGGTTTATATTTTTCTTATTTAACGATTTCAATTTTTATTCTATTTATAGGGATATAATTGAAAATACAAGCCAAAATTAAGTTATATTCTATAAAATATTGTTACATATCAAACATTATAATAAAAATCTACCCAACTTTCACATTAAAATTTTTGTAAGTATCCAAACATGTTAATATCTTTACTTTCTATAGATTTATTTTCTAAAGAATCATATTCCAAATTCACTTTACTTTCTCGCTAATCAAATGAGGCCTTAACGTTTTCTTTTTCAGGTGATTGAATTAAATCCTTAGTCATTTACTAAACATTTTTATCTCCCATTACATGCGGATAATCAGATAAAAGTTTTGAAAAGGCTAAAAATCAACTTATCAACTGTGTACCAACAAGGCCAAAGTCCTCTTTTGGGTCTCAAAAAGTTCCCAGTTACAAATTATCTTACTATTATAGGCTAATAGCCCAACTACGACATTTGATTAGACAAGAATTAGAGGGAATGCAAATTCCTTGGAGCCTTGGAACTTTTGGTCTGTGAGTACCTCAACTTAGATTTCATCGTTGGATGAGTATCTCAAGACGAATGCACCAGCTATCGTCTTCGGAACTGCTTAATTACATCGGTTTGTAGTTATTTGTAAATATAAGAAGAGCCAACATATTTACCTTGCAAGTGATGCACATGTATTATACATTATATGAAATCAACATAGTGTTTGGTTGATTGAAATAATTATTATATTCTTAATCATTTTTTATAATAGATTATTTCTCGAAGAAAACATGTAGAGTATATAACCTAAAGATTTAGTTATCCTTTAAGTTTAGAGAATAAGTAAATTTATTGAGAACATGCTGAATAGAAATATTCTTAAGAAATTTAAATAATTATTTAGCTATAATAATAATAATAATAATAATAATAATAATAATAATAATAATAATAATAATAATAATAATAATGATGATGATGATAGTGGGAATTACTTAAATATTTGGATTTTTTAATTAATTATTTCTTTATAATTTCAAATTTATATTTTCAAATTAAATATTAGCATTGTATCCTTATTAGAAATTTTTATGAATAAATTAAACTAAATGACATTCATTTCATTTCATTCCTTGTATATTCTATTATTAAAAACTTGTTATTTTATTCCTTATCTATTTCTAAAAAATTTGGTCTGATATTTTATAGGAAGTACGAGGCCTGTTTAATTAGGAAACATTGCCGCCCTGTTCTTATTCGGCTTGTTTGATTTTTCGTAAATATAGTATATGCTATGGTTTTTCTTCTTACTTGAAACAAGTTAATTTGGTACGTTACGAAGATTATATACTTCTCTAGTCAAATTTTAACAAGAAAAAATTAATTTAAAAACTTTAAAATACAATGCCCAATGTTGCAGAAGCTATATTTTATTTATATGTTTTTGCATTATGTTAAAAATAAATAAAAAATGATTATTCATAATTCCTCGAATTTGCCTAACTTAATTCAACGTTTTGTCTTACAGTCGATGTATGTATGCAGTAATTGCCGTTATTATGACCTGGAGCATTATAAGCATTTAGTGGGATTATCATTAGATATGGTTCCTGAATCACTTTCAGTTCCTTGAATATCTTGGAAGAATGATGATATTATGCTCTTTCCAATTAAACTGGGTGTATCAAAAAAGAAAGCATCAATCTTCTTGGACTCAAGAGACGAAAATATCCCTAAGGATCAGCGTGCAATTTACTGGGTTTATAAAATCCTGCATAGTATACAAGAAAGGAGCGCTGCAATTAGAGAAATCCATTTCCAACTAGACGAAGACAACTAATATCTATATCAATGTCATGATCGTTTTTCTGCTCCTTATTCTTTGGGAAGGCAACTGTTGGTTATACTTGCCCCTCGTGAAAAAGAAAAACCAATTGGGTGACTTCTACGTGGGAACCTTTTACCAGTCACGGACAAGTTCGTTGAAATCACCCAAAAGGGTTTATGTAATTCTGACTAACTTGACAATTATTAGAGTTCAATCTAAAGAATTTTTAGTTGTTCTTATCAATTAAACTGGGTCAGTCACCTGCTAGCTTCAACTTTTTCGTTAACAGAGATGAGTCATTCTTATGCCCCGACAAAGTATTGAAAGAGAAGGACGGGTACAAGTAAATTGTTGGTTTATGTCCTACAGCTAATCACTTTGGTTGTAGTTTAGTGACAAATTATTTAAAGAAATTCTTTATGTTGTACATGTTTAAATGTATATGATAAAGTCTATAGTATAATTGTACATTGCAAATAAATATGAGATTCATTTTGCATTTATGTATTATTCATAAATATTATTAGTCATTGTTTCTATTAAGATTGGATATTAATAGAACGTAAAAAAACTAGCACATGTTTTGTTTTTCCTTATGAGTTTTTCCTTATGAAGGAAGTAGTTGATCTCATAGGTTAAAATATAGAGATACTTAAACAAATGTATAAATACTTGCTAGAAAATAAGTTCACTTAACAGACCCGATATGAGAAATCCATTTAGAACGTTACTTGTATGTCTATGGAATTCTCATTATGATGATTTTATAAGTTGTTCTTTGACTTGAGATCATCAAAGTTATCTTGTATGGGGATTGCTATATTTTGATACTATTTATAATCTATTTAATCATAGGTCGTTTAATCGGTAATCATTGGATATAAACTATATGGAGATAGTTGAATAATCAAGATAGAGCTCATCACCTTAAAGTAATTAAGGAGAATGTTTCGTTGTTCTCAATTAGTATTAATTCAAAAAATTCTTGACCAAGGTGAAATGATATTTTGTAAATAGTTTACAAACGTCATTAATTGAATCGACAGCTAATGGCAAAGAACTAATATGATTAGACTCAAAATAAAATAGACATTAATTTCATGCTCTATGTCTAATTAGAACATTATATGATGAAAGGATTGAATTATACAGAAAAATTATGCACGGAAAGATTAGTCAAAACTACTTTGACATTCCTAAATATTTTGGTAGTCATGATACGTTGCTGGACACCAATAGATATTATAATCACTGCCAAAATATTTGAGAATCTAATAGATCTCACACTTAGAATGGGTTGAAGAGAGCAAAGTTAATTTAATCAAGTTAGACTTGAACGTAAAGTTTGAGAAATTTTATAAGTAAATATGAGATATTTAATAAATATGATCAATATGAGATATTTAATAATTCTAATTAAAATTATAATTTAATTTCAATTAAATTGCTAAAACATCCAAAGTTTATTATAAATAGGCTTAAGCTTTATAGAGTTAGCACTTTTTGCTTGACCCTCTCTGTAAGAGTTATAGAGTTCTCTCGACTCATTCGGTAGATACCGTTAGAGGTCGGACATTTGTACGGCTACAGTAGTTAAAATAAATCGATTTCTGAAACTGTTCGAGGGATATGATAAGATAAAGATCAAGTTTCGGAATAAGGTACGAATTAAATTTCTGCTTTATTATAATTTGTATTGATTATTTGATAAAATTAAATAGATCTTGATTTTTGGGAATAAAAAGTCACGAAAAAGTTTCCGAAACAAGAATGTGAAGCTTGGTTAAGCATACATTATCCATTAAGTTTAAAACTAAATTGGATAATAAAAGGTTATGAGATGTCTAAAAGATTAGATATAATCTTACAAATTCATTGAACAAATTGTTTGATTCAATGTATACGTAAATGGTTCTCAAGATAAGTAGTGGGAGTAAAAAAGAATTTAAAAGGTTTAAATCTCATAACATTACATTTAATTGGAACTAATGCCTTTAATGATACACTTGATGTATAGTTCAAAAGCTACGAGACATTGAAAAATTCACTTTCACGATGAATTGAAAGAGTTTATTTTGGAGATGATTATGAATTTATCACATCTACAAGAAAGTAAGTGGGAGTATAGTTGTCCTCTTTAGTGGGACTATGTAGAGACATATTGCTCATAGAGAACAAAAGTTCTGACTTTTAATTGTCGAACACATAATTTTCAAGAACAACTCTTATTGGTTATGAAAAGGTAACAACTTAATTATGGGAATTAGATCTATAGAGATAGATTGGACATTGTTAACTTATTCTAAGTGCAAGTGCATAGATAATGTACTAAAGATGTTTAGTGTTTAGAGTATCAAATACTTATGAAGTATTAAAGATATTCATTACTCTATGTGTGAGTTGATATTTGAGTTTAAGATGAAAAGAATATAACTTTAGAAGTAAATCCTAATTAAGGTTTATTTACATAAAAATATCATTTAGGATTGGAAAAGTTTCAATGTAGCAATTGGTTGTTAATTAAGCCATAATATATTTTTCATTTAGTGGAAATGAATAATTGGATCAATAAGTTCTTTAGCAAACTTGATATAGTTTCTTTGCATTATTCAAGATAGTAATGTACTGTAAAGCATTAGAGCCATTGGGCATTCATAAGGAGCTAATGTCTCATCAAAGATCTAAGAATGTGTTTAGGCAAATTTTCTTAATTATGAAGATAATTAAGAAGGAAGTTGTAAGATTTAATCAAGTGCTCACTATAGAGAATCTTATAGAATTCTCTCATTAAGCCACTGCCCCGACAGTAGAATAATCGTCATATGATAATATGGTATGAGATACTTAAACAATTGGCTTAGTGCAGGTGGGAGATTGTTGGTTTATGCCTTACGGCCAATCGCTTTGGTTATAGTTTAGTGATAAATTATTTAAAGACATTCTTTATATTTTACATGTTTAGATGTATATGATAAAGTCTATAGGATAATTATACATTGCAAATGAAATTATAATGAGATTATAATTATGAGATTCATAGTGCATTTATGTATTTTTCCTAAATGTTCTTAATCATTGTTCTATTAAGATTGGAAATTAATAGAATGTAAAAAAACTACCACACATTTTGTTTTTCCTTATAAAGGAAGTAGTTGATCTCATAGGCTAAAATATAAAGATACTTAAATAAACGTGTAGGTGTTTGTTAGAGAACAAGTTCACTGAGCATACCTGATATGAGAAATCCATTTGGAACATTACTTGTATGTCTATAGAATTCTCATTGTAATGATTGTGTAAGTGATCCTTTGACTTGATTTCAACAAAGTTATCTTATATAAGGATTGCAATATTTTAATACTACTTATGATCTATTTAATCATAGGTTGTTTAATTGGTAGTCATTGGATGTAACATGAACTATATGGAGATACTTGAGTGATCAAGATATGATTCATCACCCTAAAGTAATTAGGGAGAATGTTTTGTTGTTATTGATTAGTATTAATTTAGGAAATCATTGGCCAAAATGAAATGATATTTTGTAAATAGTTTACAAATGTCATTAATTGAATCGACATCTAATGTTCTCAAAATAGAGTAGACATTAATTTCATGCTCTATGTCTAATCGAAACATTGTATAATGAAAGGATTGAATTATACGAAAAAATTATGCACGGAAAGATTAGTCAAAACCACTTTGACATTCCTAAATATTTGGGTGGTCATGACGCGTTACTAGAAGCCAATCTTGATCTATGATTATAAATTGTTTAATTGGAGAATTAAAGATAAATTAAAAGGAGTAAATTAAAAGAAGATTTAATTTATCTAACATTTCCAACATATTTGGGAACCTAATGGATCTCACATATAGAATGAGTTAAAGAGAGCAAAGTTAATTTAATCAAGTTAGACATGATTGTAAAATTTGAGAAATTTTATGATTAAATATGAGATATTTAATAAATAAGGATCAATATGCGATATTGAATCTTATATGGGCATAATTGATATTTAATTAGAATTATTTGTAATTATAATTAAAGTTTAACTGAAATTAGAATTTAATTTCAATTAAATTACTAAAATGTCCAAAGCTTATTATAAATAGACTTAAACTATATGGAGTTAGCTCTTCTTGCTTAACCCTCTCTGTAAGAGTTATAGAGTTCTCTCAACTCATTTTGTGGATACTGTTAGAAGTTAAACATTTATGTAGCTACAATGGTTAAAAAAATCAATTTCGAGAACGGTTCGAGGAATACAACAAGATAAAGATTAAGTTTTGAAATAAGGTACGAATTAAATTTCCGCTTTATTATAATTTATATTGATCGTTTTATAGAATTAAATAAATATTGATTTTCGGGAGATCAAAAGTCACAAAAAAAGTTTTGTGATTATTTCGCTATGAACGGGATCAGATCTCAACCCAATTTCCAACATAAATAACGATGTGCCATTATTTTTTTCCTTTCCCATTTCTTGAGACAATAAGAATATCTCTCACTTTAGACAAATGTGTGCTATGCTTTTTCAATGAAATCGACAGTCGAAAAGAAGGGTTTACACTTTACACTCACCGTGGAAATGAAAAATATTTTATTGCAAACTTAATACGGCTAGGACACAAGTAAACAACTCAAATTGTAACCCATTTGTAGTGAATATCGTAACGTAGTAATGATAGTCTAATAGACAAGTATAGAAGTCTTCGTTCAACTTTTAGTATATCTTTTTGGGCTAATTAAAAAAAATTCAAATTTTATAATTTTAATTTGAACTTAAAAAGTGACAATTAAATACTAAAAACTTTTAATTTTTTTCAATTATAGCCCAACGTTAATATCTCTGTTATCATTTCTATCTTGGATTGTCACATAAGACATATATCATTAACACTTATACACGTCTGTCTTAATTAGAATAATTAATTAAGTTTCATTAAATCGTTTAACTAAAGTACGTCATTTTGGAATTGAAAACTTTAATCAAACATGCTCCCTAAATAACTGGAATTAAAAATCCTAAATCAGTTCGTTTTTACACAGAAAGAGAGCCTAGGGTGATAAATTGAGATTTCATTTAGATTGTTAGAAACTATGTCATTGTTGTTGGTTTATGCCCTACAGCCAATCGATTTGGTTGTAGTTTAGTGACAAATTATTTAAAGGCATTCTTTATCTTGT
>JANVCQ010000002.1:31532246-31545230 GCA_025531925.1 Erythroxylum plowmanianum
TATGGCAAAAGGAAAAATAAGAATAAGAATAAGAATAAGTTTTGTTATAGATGAAATTGAGATATTGCTTGATTAAGAATAATTTTATGAATTGAATTTTGTTTGAGGATAAGTTTCCAAAAAGGGGAAATTAAATTGCGTTTGTATGATGTTGAATAAAGATGAATAAATGAAAAAGAAAAAAAAATTTGCACCGGATTCGGATTGTATTAGTCTAAGGTTTCCAACACGACAAGTTTGTTTTGTTTATAAGTTTATAGACCGGATGTCGGGAATTTGTTCAGTTTGATTGAATCGTTCGTTTGCTTTGATTTCGTTTTGATTTATGATTCGCCTTTCGTTTCCGTTTTCCGTCTTTCCGGTTGGGATCCGGTTCCCAGATCGGGTCCCAACGAAAATATACTAGATTTGTTTACTATTTGAATATTTAATTAAAAATTTTTGGAAAAATTCCATAGGATTAAACACATTATAAATA
The DNA here is from genome assembly GCA_025531925.1 of Erythroxylum plowmanianum. NCBI lineage: Eukaryota > Viridiplantae > Streptophyta > Magnoliopsida > Malpighiales > Erythroxylaceae > Erythroxylum > Erythroxylum plowmanianum. The sequence goes on from JANVCQ010000002.1 coordinate 31,532,725, forward strand.
TGTTTACATAAAATTTCAATAATCAAATTCCATAAAAAAAAACATGTTAAACCTCATCAATTAGCCAACCCATAACATATGTTTAGTAGAAAACAATTTTTTAGCATGTTGTTAAATTCGACAATAAATATTTCAATCACATTGAAATCAATTTTCAATCTTTATGACATTTCCACTATGGCCAGAGATTCTTGAGTAATAACCCCGACAATAGGTCATTGGTATCATCTCCTCGTATTAGGAGCAGTGAATCCTTTGTTGGCTACTCAGTTACCTTCAAATACTTTAAGTTGTACCCAGTTGCCACCCTATAAGCAACCTCTAAGAGGCAACAAGGACTGGAGTCCAAGTGCATAATCAATATCTAAGATATCCTTAAGCACCTCAAGTCTAAAGATATTTACACTATTGCTATGATGAGACTATTACTGATACTAGAATAGATTATCCATATAATTGTATCATAACATGTCACCAATGTAATTACTACTCTTAACAAGCATCCACATGTTAACTCTAAACAACTCATGCTTACAGCTTATGAGATCCACTACTTGATCTAATCAAAGAGTATAACATGTGCTAGTCCATCTGAATTAATAAAGTCTCATCTCATTAATCCTATGACGAGGGATAATTTAGACACTAATATAATTACATATGATATGAATCTCATTATCATGATATCCTTTATGCTATCTAATGTATCAAGGACTTCATTAATTCGATTTAATATCACTATCAATTCATAAAGAACATGAACATCAAATTAATAAAAATGCCTATTTATTAAACATAAAGATTTACATAATAAGTGCTAAAGGCAATTGCCTTTAGAGAAATTCTCTAACAAATGTCACAAAGCACAATATGTTGGCGATTATGGAGCAAAAAAACAACATTTTGAGTACTCGAGTGTGCATTCTATTAGCTATATATGTTTAAGGATTCTCAAGCTTTTATGGCAAAATGTGATCGCTGTCAGAGAGTGGGTAAATCTCCAAAAGAGATGAGATGCTTTTATCTAACATCTTGGAATTTGAAGTCTTCAATATGTGGGGCATCAACTTTATGGGTCCTTTCCCATCCTCCATAGGAAATACAAACATTTTAATGGGAGTGGACTATGTATCTCGCTAGGCCGAAGTTGTGGCATCTCTAACTAATGATGGGAAAGTTGTATAAAAATTCATAAAGTAGATATTCAACCAATTTGGAGTGCCACAAACAATAATAAGTGATAGGGGAATGTATTTTTATAAAAGATCTTTTGATATTCTCCTAAAAAGGTACGGAGCCCACCATTGAGTTGCCACTCCTTATCATCAGCAAATAAGTGGACAATTGGAAGTTGTGAACTGGGAACTAAAATAAATTTTAGAAAAGACAGTGAATAGTTTTAGGAGGGACTGGGTATTAAAGCTAGATGATGCCTTATAGGCTTATTAAACAACTTTTAAAACACCTATCAGAACAACGCCCTTCTGACTCATATATGTTAAAGTTTGTCATTTGCATGTAGAACTAGAACATCGAGCACATTAGGCAATGAAGGTTTTAAAATTTGATTGGAAACAAGCGGGTGAGAAATGACTTATACAACTAAATGACCTTGAAGAGTTTCGTTGCAATGCGTATGAAAACGTCAAATTTTATAAGGAGAAGGTGAAGAGATGGCATGACTCTCATCTTAAGCAAAAGGAATTTAAAGTGGGAGATGCAGTTTTGTTATATAAATTGAGGTTAAGACTGTTCCCAAGAAAAATTAAATCGTGATGGATTGGATCATTTACGGTCACCCAAGTCTTCACCTTTAAGGTGAATGGGCATCATTGCATACTGTATCTTGGCATAGTGGTCTCGAAGGAAAAGTAAGTAATTTCTTTCCTTTTGAAGAATTGAAAACACTTCCTAAGATGAAAGGTCAAGCTAATGACGATAACCTAGCACATTTGATAGTTAGATTGAAATTGTTGTGTAGTGAGATTTGTTTTAAATTCTCAAAATAAGTTTTTAATGATGTGGAATGGTTTGGACTACTAACTCTCTTAGTCCTTTAAAACAATTTTAAAATAGGGTAGTAATCTCGAGCGTCAAGTGCATTTGGTTTTAGACTCTAATGTCATCAACACCTCAATCGCCATGATAGGTTCTTATGCTCTGGCCCATATCTTTTAATTTTTTCTTTGTTTTGTTCTTATCTTTTCATATAATTTTATTTTGATTCTCACCTTGCATGTTATTTGTCCTTCTCATATTGAGGACAATTTATTGTCCAAGTGTGGGGAGAGATACACTATGTGCATTATATGTTTTTGTTTTAAGTGTGAATTTTGCATATTATATGTTAGTTTTTGTTTAGGTTTGCATGATGTGACTTGTGTGAATGTGTTAATGGCTAGGGCTTAACATAATCAGTTTAGCTTTGAACGTAGTCTTTTAGGTTGCCAAGATTTATTGGCTTGTGAAATTAATGTCTTAAGTTACTTTGGTTAAATATGCATGTTAATTAGGATATGATGTTAGTTCGTCAACCCTAGAAATTTGACACATTCATTTATAATGTTAGGTCAATCAAATAAGTAGCATTGTTAGTATCTTTTCATGAGAATGATTAGCTAAAGAAACAAGCTAGGTAAGAAAATAAAAATAAGAAAGTGTGTTTTTGTTTAGTAATTAACTATTCCACTGGCTCTTTTTGGCAAAAGTCAAATTATAAATAAATTGAGACAATATTTTGTAAATACATAATTATCTTGAATATATTAATTATTTCTTTATTTTCTGATCGTCTGGAAGGGACAAAAGAAACATCTTGTTCTTTCTTCAACAATTTCTGATCTCTAGTGGACCTCTCAGTGGGATTCGAACCCAGATGAAGTTTTGGCCATCTGTCAAAGAAAAAAGAACTAATGGATCTTGTAGGATTCCCAAGAAATTCTTCGATTTTTTTTGGAAGCAGATGATTATTCATGAGCTAGTGACCAGTTGAGAATCTAATCTAGCTCAATAATAGGGGACATTCATTATTAATGTTTACCTTTGGGTCAAAAGGCTATAATGACATTCCAACCAAGCTACTTAATAAAAACATGACCTAGTTAAGTAACTAAGGAACATTCATCACAAATGTTTGCCTTCGTGTTAAAAAACTAGGTTCATGTTAATGAAAATTAACAAAAATAGTTTGTTGTTTAATAAATTCATCCAATCTTTCTGAATAGCATGACTTCTCATAAAAAGCTACTTAAGGATAGTTACAATTTTGATTTAGCTAATTATCAATGTGTGTGTGTGTGAGTGATAGGAGTGAATGAATTTGACATTAAGTCCTGATTAGTGTGTATATTCAGTCCGAAGTACCTAGACACAGATTTCATAAGTTATTAAGTTGGAATAACTTGAAGGATTGTTTTTGTATTTAGAATTGTTTCATGAAGTTCAATTCCATTGTGCCATTATTACATATGTATGTGTTGTTTGTTGTGTTTATATTTGTGTTTGCGTTTGTGTTTTGTTTTTTTGGTTTTTGTTTGAGAATAAGAAAAAGTTCAAGCGTGGGGATGTTGATAGTTGTAGGTTGTATGATGGTTTAATAGGAATTTTAATATGTTTTTAGTTGTTAATTAATTGCTTTATACATGATTAGGTTTAGAATTGTGTTAGTTGGTTAGATGTTTGTGTTTTGAGTGTTATGTAGGTTAGAGCATGTTATTGAGCTTTAATTTTGTTTTCTTGAGGTTCCTTGATGTGTTTGTTAGAGTTGGAGATTAGATATCAAAGAACAAAGAAGATTTGGAGGAAGCCCAACGGAGGATCTAGGACCACGATTATGACAAAAAATTTTAGTAGCCTAGAACCGTCATGGAGACTATTTCATCAGGCCACAATCATGGCCTAGGGGGCTGCATAAGGATAGATGCGACTTGATCTCCTGAACTTAAGTTTTCAACAGGTTATTTCAAACTTTTGATCCTAGGTAAAACCTAGTTTTTAGCCCAATTAGTAAAGACTACATAAGACAAGAGAAATGATCTAGAAAGGAAAGACTCCATTTTGCCACTTTGGGAAAAAACCAAGGAAGAGGAAGAAGGAAGAGAGAGAAGGTAGAGCTTTAGTTGGTACTTCAACCTCCAACCCTCCAAGTTATCTTTTCTTCTTTTCATTTTTTATTTCATTTAATTGATGTATAAGATGGAGTTGATGATGATGAATCTTGGTTCTAAGATGTTCTAACTTCTTTTAGGGATTTATACTTGATTCAATGTTAATCTAGTTGTTTTTGTTGTTAATAATGTTGGGTTTTATGATTATTTATTATAATTGCATGCTTCGGAAATAAATAACTGAATGCAAAATGAACAGGTTTGTTAATGAGAGTTAAACAATCTAATAGATCATGAAAATAATCAAATCGGTAATTATACAGAGAGAGAGCTCGTGTAAGGATCTAGATGTTTATTGGAATGTTTAAGAACTAATTTGGTCGTGGGTTATTTTATTAATCAAGAGATAACATGTTTGATAATTCAACTTAATTAGGGTTTATGATTTAGGGCTTAGTGATTACAACTTGAGAGAGACTAATCCACCATTTAAAAGTTTAGGACCAACATCACATTAACACAAAAGTGACTAAGTTAGCATTGATGATAGGATAAATCCCCTTTCTCATAATTTGTTAATTTTCCATGTTTGGATTTCAATCGTCAATTGGTGATGCTCTAATAGGTGCTTAATTAATTATGAAATTATTCTATAGCACTTAGTGATTATTGACATGAAATTGCCTAAGATACTCACTTTGACTCATATATGATTTTAGGCATAATTTGGAAGCAAAAAAATTAAAGTGATTCAAAAGCACGATATTTGGGTCATTTTTTGAAGATTAAGTTTCACTTGTCTTCATGGAGCAAGAAGAAGAAATTAAAAGACAAAAATAAAATTACAAGAAGAAAAAAATGGAAGCTAATAGGATAAATCATCAAAAAGACAGCAACAACAAGTATGAAATGGCAGCACAAAGAGGAGAACTAAGAAGAACAAAACGCAGATGTTTGGGTTAAACATAGGATATGTCTGCGTTCAAATGAGAAGGTCATAGGTTTTAAACACAGTTGAATAATAGCGTGGCCAACGTGTTTAATTGTCACATCAGTGAATAGTAGAGAGGATAGAGAGCTTACAATAGAAACAAAGGGAGGCGTAGTGAAAGGGAAACTAGGGGTCTTCAATAGGGATATTAATGCGAGCTAAAATATTTTATTGGGAGAGACCTATGGAGAGATAAATATCTCAACGTCAATTCGGAGGTGATGTCGATGCCAACGACCGGGTTAAGTGTATTTCATATTTTTGTTGTTTCTTTATCTCATTAGAAATTGTTATCCCTTGTTAGTTGAATTGGGTTATTGTTCAGTTATTTGTGTATAAACCCATTGGGTATTATGAAAAGATGATTTTAATGCATTCATTGAATTGTTTATTTTCAAAACCATTGCTAGAATTTTGATATAATTTGTAATTGTTATGTTGAAATTCATGTGTAGCGACTAATGATTCGTAATCATTAAAGATAACATAACCCAGGTTAAATGATGCATTGTATGTAGTTATTTCCTTGATTAATCGAATATCCTAATTCGTAATGCTACTACCTAATTAAATCTAGAGATCGTATCCTAGGTTATTTGGTGGTTAGGTTTAATTAACGATCGTATCTTGATTAAACACTATCTAAGGGAAAAACTTAGGTCAATTATTAACCCAAAATTAATAGTTGCTAGGAGAGGTTAGAAAACAACAAATCCATGAAATATGTTTAATTAGGGTGTAGGCTGAGATTGAACCAAAGAACTGGGTTCCTATCGAATTTCCCACTTTTATCATTTTTCTCATGTTTTTTAATTTGTTTTCATTTGGTTAGTTTTATTTTATTTTCTTATTCAAAAATTCAAAGCCCCACTTTTCTCTAAACATCGATTAATTTCATTTTAGCAACTTTTCATATACTCTCTGTGGAATTGACCTAGACTCACCACTGTTATAGTAGTAGTCTAGTTATTTTATTTTGACTAGCGTTTTGAAATGTTATTAACTTTGGCATCGTTGCTGGGGAGTGTGGTGTTCTAGTTTTTGTTTATGATTTTAATTTATGTTTTGTATATATTTGCTGGTAATTGATTTCTTTTCAATTATTTCGTGATCGTTTCATTTTTTCGTGTTTGTGAAAAAATTAAAAATAACATTTCATGGACAAAGGTAATTTCTTTTTATAATTCATATTCTCAATCTTATAACAATGTTTGGACTAATCAATCTAACTTTTGTTACGGATGGGATAATCATCGTAATTACTTCTAGGATAGTTTGCAGGAGTTTGTAGGACACATAGCAATTCCTGTGTGAACCAAAAGCTTCTTGTCAAAACTTAGGTACATCTCTGGAAGAATTGATGAATGTTGTGATCGTTAACAATCTCCAATTTCAACAGAGCCTACAATACCAGTTGCAACAGTTCCATCACGAAATGAATCATATAATGTCTAGAAACCAAAATATGACAAGCCAAATGAGTGAGATGGCAACGATGATTGACTACCTAGAATTACGAATAGAAGAGGAGCAGCCATATCAACCCGAGGTATACCCAACAGACGTTAGTAAGGAAACCTTACAAAGTGATGAGGAGCTTGAGAATTTTGAGAGCATTACTCAAGGAGTTACTTGTGTAGAAGAAGCAGAGGAGGAGCTTGAAGTAGAAAAAGACATATCTTTTAGCTCAAAGGTAAGTACTGAGTTCATGATTATTTTTTAAAACAACTATTCACCTTTATATAGTAGATTGGAGGAATTATATGAGGAAAAAAAGGTGAAGAGACATTTGAGATCCTTCTTAAGTGTATGAACTCAGTTGAGATTAAGAATCTGAGGATAAGGAAGGCGTTGAATGAGGATGATGATCAACTAAGGCCTTATTCGAAACAACCTCGCGTGGAAATGACACTAACTATAATACCTAAAGATCACAATTTTGTCATGTGAGGGGAAGAAGGAGTCGAGCCAGTGATCCTAAACAAAGACACTTCTTGGGTAGTAACACAAGGGAAGTAAATTTCTTTTCTTTAAATTTTTATATTACTTTTTATTTGCATATATGTTTCTATGTTAATTTGTTTCTTGCTTGTTTTTAAGTTTTCAATTAAAATGAGAGAAAGAATAAAGCAAACTAAACAAACATTTTCTCATTTTATATTGCTTCTAGGATTATATAGTCATGATTAGAGAATGAGTTGACTAGAGAATTTCATGACAACTTTAGCATTTTTTTTTACTCTTGTGATTGATCGATATGCATTATCTTTACAAGAGTAGTGACTAGTGGTAGACAAAGTTGGTGAGATTTTGAGCCTTATTTGACTGACAAATTCATATCAGTCTCATTGACTTTTGATAATGTGTGACATTCATGACATGTACTTCCTGATTTTGCCTTGAACTTCTATTCAAGACCACATTTTTATCAGATGCACTAATATGGATATGATTAGGCATTCTTTGCTTTTTCAAACCACATTAGCCAAATAGCCTAACCCATCAATATGATTTTTCCCTTGTTAAGGCCCCTTTGAGCCTTATTTTCTTTTTTTTTGCATCAACCACATTATATGCTTTATACTTAACCAAATGTCCTACCCAAGCCATAAAGCTAGTGGAACATTTTTTATTATTGAGTTTATGGGTATACAAAAGTATAAGTGTGGGGATATGCATATGTGCAGGTTGGTTATAATGTTGGGGTGTTTTGTTATGTCTTATCATTAAAATTCTCATGTTAATATAGTTTTTTTAATGTTAAAAAAAGAAAGGAAAAGAAAGAAAGAAAAGAGAAAAACACAAGAAAAGAAAAGAAAAGAAAATGAAAAAGAATGAAAAAGAATGAAAAAGTTAATAAATTTATCAAAGAGGAAATGCATATGAGTTTGCAAAGTTGTTTATAATCAATGCATCTTCCTAGAGTTGTAATGAATGTGTTATTTGAGTATGTTGAATATAAGGTAAATGTTGGCTTAGAAGGTTCACTCTTGTGGTTTCAATGTATTGTTTAGCATAAATTGTATGAGTGATTTCTTCGAATTTTTATATGCTTCATGTGGTTGGTGTGAGAGAGTTGAATTTGGGTTGTGAAATATAAATGTTGCATTCATCACAACTGACGGTACCCAGTTTGGATGAGTGTTAACTTAAGCACTTGATGTCACATGGAGTGTTGTTTTGTTTCACTAGCTTAATGACTTTCAGGTTACCTGACCTAACGACATCTCACCTTACCTTTACCTATATTACAACCATGAAAAGTCCTTTGATTCATGATTTTGCATGTGAGTTTTAGTGGTGGAGAAATGAAATGATATACAAAGTTATGGATTGTCATGATCATAAATGGTATTGAGTGCACCCTTACCCGTGGATGTATTTATTTAAACACATTTTTCAAGTCTACCATTAGATTGCTCAGTTTTTGAGATGATGAATGTTGATTGATTATGAGTGAAAGCTTAGAATGTTGACATCATGCTATAATTTTTGAAAGTCACTCATCTTGCTTATGATTATATATTCTTAGAAAGTATGGGAAATGAGTCAATGTTTTTATGTCTTTGAGCTTAATTTTAATGTTTTGCTTGAGGACAGCCAAAAGCTAAGTGTGGGGAAAATTGATAGGTGCTTAAATGATAATGAAATTATTCCATAACATTTAGTGATTATTGATGTGAAATTGCTTCAGATACTCACTTTGACTCATATGTGATTTAGCCACAATTCGGAAGCAAAAAAGCTAGAGTGAGTCAAAAGCATGATATTTGGGTCATTTTTCAAAGATTAATTTTCACTTGTCTTTATGGAGAAAGAAGAAGAAATTAAAAAAAAAGGGGAAAATGATGGCTGCTGGGATAAATCACTAAAAAGGTAGCAACAATAAGCATGAAATGGTAGCGTAAAGAGGAGAGCTAAGAAGAGATGCCTGCATTTCGTGCAAACAACGCCTACGTTTAACACAAACATTTGTGTTAAACACAAGCAATGTCTGCATTCAAATAAGAAGGTCCTAGGTTTTTAACCCAAATGAATAGTAATGTGGCCAACAAGTTTAATTATCACATCAGTAAAAGTTGAGAGAAGAGAGCAAGTAGGGGCCTTCGATAGGGATATTAATAGGGGCTGAAACATTTTTCTTGACGTGACTCATGGAGGGATAGATATCTCGATGTTGGTTCAGAGGTGACATCGACGTTGATGACCCGAGTTAAGTGTATTTCATATATTTGTTGTTTCTTTCTCTCATTAGAAATTGATTGTATTATCCTATGCTAATTGTTTTGGGTTTTGTGTATGGATAATCAAAATTTTTTTATTGCTCGATTATTTATGTATGAACCCATAGGGTATTGTGAAAAGATGATTTAATGCATTCATTGAATCATTTATTTGCAAACCCATTGCTAGAATTTCAATATAATTCGTAATTGTTATGTTGAAATTCATGTATAGCGACTAATGATTCATAATCATTAGGAATAACATAGCCTAGGTTAAATGACGTATCGTATATGATTATTGCCTTGATTAATCAATTTTCTTAATTCATAATGCTACTTCCTAACTAAATCTAGAGATAGTATCCTAGGTTATTGGTGGTTAGGTTTAATTAACGATCATATCTTGATTAAACACTACCTAAGGGGAAACTCGAGTTAATTATTAACCCATAATTAATAGTTGCTAGAAGAGGCTAGAAAACAACAAATCCATGAAATATGATTAATTAAGGCATAAGTCGAGATTGAACCAAAGAACCAGGTCCCTACTGAACTCCCCACTTTTATCATTTTTCGTATGTTTTCTTTAATTTGTTTTCATTAGGTTCGTTTTATTTTATTTTCTTATTCAAAAATCCAAACCCCCCATTTTCCTAAACACTAATTAATTTTATTTCAACAATTTTTCACACACTCTCTGTGGGATTGACCTAGACTCACCACTGCTATAATAGTAGTCTAATTATTTAATTTTGACTAGCGTTACGACGCACTGTTATGCTCAAATTTCATTTCCTGTATTAATGTAGAATTTTCATTTCAATCACTCCATATTCAATTGTTTACTTTTCTGTTTACTTTTTATTTTCATTTTAATTACACTTTTAGGCCTTAGATAAAGTAGGATTTGATTAGTTTAATAATTCCTCGTGGGATTGACACCTCATATACTACACTATGATCTATGCACTTGTAGAATATTGAGGGTTTTATAAGATTAAAACTTGCTTAATAAATTAAAGTATGGAGATATTTATACTAATATGTGGGTGCTTATTAGATAATAAGTCACTAAAATGACCCATATGAGAATCCTAACTAGAATATTACTTACATATTTATGGATTTTCTCATAACGATGGTTAAATAATTGATCCTTAGACTTAAGATTACCAAGGTATCTTATGTTGAGAATTATTGTGTTTTGATGATATTTATGAACTGTACTAGGATAATTCAATCGGTAGTACTTAGATGCAATATGAACCATATGGAGATAGTTTAATAAGTTAATAAAGGATTCGTCACTCTAAACTAATTAGAGAATTCTCTGGACAGAGTGAATTGACATTTAAAAAGGCATTTTGAAATATCAACTGTAAATCAATTACTAATTAGCAAGAATTAACATAATTAGATATAAAAGAGTAGACATTATAGCCATACTCTGTCCAATTGGAATAGTGGATGACAAAAGGATTATATTATATATTATAATTATGCATAGATAGGTTAAGTAAAATCACTTTGACATTCTTGGTATTTGACTGGTCATGACATATTGCTAGATGTCAATCTTAATTTATGGCTATAAATTGTTTAATTAGAGAATTGAAGATAAATTAAAAGGATTTTTAATTTATCTTATTCTAGTTATGAATTAGAATTAGAATTTATATTCTTTGTAAATATATTAGGAACCTAATAGGTTACACATTAAAGAATAGTTTGTGAATAAAAAGTTAATTTTAATTAAGTTGGACTTAATTATAAAATTTGAGAAACTTTAGGGATCAAATATGAGATATTTGGTTTTTATTAAAATTAAATTAATTATAATTAAAGTTTGTTTTTAATTATAATTAAGGCATTTAATTTAATAAAAAGTTTTAAAACCCTAATCCTTTTTGTGAATAGAAATAAACATTACGAAGCTAGCACTCTTACTTAATTCCTCTCAATTGTTGAGAAGAGCCTTTATGGAAACTGTTACAGGTTGGACAAGTGAACAACTTGTAGTTGACACATCAAAAAGCTTTCAAAGGATTTCAATAAGAAAATCGAATCAGGTACAATTTTTTATTTTATGATTAATTTTGTAATATTCAAGTTATTCAACCATCAGGATCGGATCAGAAACTACAAAACTTCAAAATTTCTATTATGTCAGTGATTCAATCATAGTTGGTTTCCAACACAGTGGGTGAAGATGGTGATGAAGTATATCAAAAGATTGAATCGCAGTTAAATAGGGTGGCTCTCAAAATTGAAGATGAGGGTATGTCATCATTCTATAAGAGATAAGTCGATCTCAATATAATAGGAGCAAAGTATAAGGCAATCTTGTCATAAAAAGGAATAAAGAGTATATTGAGGACGAATTATATGAAAATGCTGATACTCTATTCGAATATAATAGCAATGAAGAGTCAAATGATCATGCAATTAATGATGATGATTTTAAAGATCTTGATTATAATGATTGAAGGTATTATGAAAGTGCTATTTTTATTGTTTTTATTTTAATTTTGGTAATATTTATTTTGTTTATGGGATTAATGTATCATGAAAGCACTTTTTCTATTGTCTTTTTTGTTAGTAACATTTATGTATTTTTTTCTTATAGATATACAACATAATGTAACCTAATAGAAACAAAATGAAGAAGCTGGGAGCTATGTGAATTGTAGAATGGAGGGATGTGCAACTTCAATCAGAACAATTAGTTAGTGCCAAAAATTCAATTCCTAGTTAATAACAACATTCTAATTCAAACAACGATGAAATTACTCACGTAGGTTTAAAGTTTCGATACCTTCAAATCTTATGATATGAATATACCACACCAATTTGTATTGTATGGATGATGAGATTCTATTGATACAGAGCCAATTCCAATAGACTTATTGGAAGGTTCCATTGGCATGCATCCAGTAGGAATGCGCCAATTATGAGTTGGTTGCTTTAACCATTCAGCCATGCCCCTATATGGATAATACACATTCCAGTTGACCGGGCCTAATTCGAATTGTTTTGTTTCGAAGCAAAGATATCCACGGTGTGGTTCTCCAATTCAATCGTTTACTTACTTTTTCTTTTCAATTCATTTTTTTCAAGGGGTGAATTTTCAAGTTCAATTATCTCATTTTCAAAATATCAATTGGATGAATAAAAAGGCTTTTA
>JANVCQ010000002.1:31579226-31590883 GCA_025531925.1 Erythroxylum plowmanianum
CTCTAAAACATCCACAACACATACATACTCAAAAACACCCATTTAATTTTATTTAATATTTCTAAATTTCACTAAAATATCGGGGTCTAACAATTAGTCTAAGATTTATAGGTCCATATGAACCCTTGAGAGAATTGTACCAATGGCATAAAATTGGCTCTTACTATGGAACTATTCAAGTTGTATGTTGTATTCCATGTCTCAATGCTAGGGTGATACCAATCAAATGATTCATATATGTTACTGCTACAAGAAATAAAGATCCAACTAGACTTCTTATATGATGAAGAGTCGAAGGAAATCCTGGCCAGAGAACTAAGACAATTAAGAAATAAGCAAATTCCTCTTGTAAAGATGTTTTGGCAACATTATGGTGTTGAAAAGACAACCTGGGAATCCGAATCGATGATGAGACTTAGTACCCGCAACTATTCAATACAGGTAAGAATTTTGATGATGAAATTCTTTTTAAAGGGAAGAGAAACGTAAGGCCCCAATATATACCCTAAAAGCATTATAGTATGTCTAGGTGTATTAAGATGTGAAAATAAAGAATTAAGTACATCAAGTATAGTAAGGGATATAATGCCAATTAATTTAAAATATAAGGGTAAATTGGTTATTTCTCATTTCGACCTGGACTTGAATAATTATGTGTGAAATATAGACTAGATGACTTTGTATGCCAATGTGGGAGCTAAAGCAAGAAGAAGGACCAAATATGCAATTTTGCCAAAAATCAGCATATGGTCTAATGCGATTGAAACATGTGTCCAAGAATAGAAACTTCATGAAAAAAGGAGTAGAAGAGAGGGAAGAGGGACGTGTATATAGGTTTTTAACTCCAAAATTTTCTCTTTTCATCTCCTCTCCATTCCATCTCCTTAACCACATCATTTTGCATAAGGAGTCAAGCTAATCCTAGGTGAAAATCAAGGTTTTTTTTTTTCTCATCTTCATCTTTCTTTCTTTGCTCATGAAGAGCGAGAATTATAAGGTTGGATATGGGATTGAGATATGTATTTGTGGTGCTCTAGTTGGAGAATTAAACAAAGCTAAAGGGGAAGAGAAGGAAGAGCACTAAAAGAAAAGCTAATTGACAAATTTCAAGGTTTAGGAATACACTTAGTTAATTTTTGTATAGGTGCACATTTGAGTGTAAAAAGATTGACTTCGACATGGAATGGTCGCTGGAATGATTTCTTGGAATTACTTTGCATGGAATTGGTTGAATATGACAAGAGAGTAACATTTAGTGAAAATTTGTCTAGGGTTTATTTGAATCAGTCCTATTATTTTAGCCATAACTCAGCCTACATCCATCTGAATTAGGTGGATTTAATTGGAGACATAGAACTAAAAATCTTATAAGAGACTCAGACTTAACTCTAGCTTTATGACATTGGAAACTGAGATTAAAAATGGTAACCTAATGTTGCCCTTGTATTGGAGCAGCTTGTGATATCTGGTGCATATCTCATAGTTTAGAAGTCCAAATGGTCTAATTTTTAGTGCTATGGAAAGTAGAGATATAGGGAGATAAATTTTAAAAGATCTTAAAGCCTAAATTGAATGTTTGCTATGTGAAAATTATAGAACAAGTGGAGAGAATTGTGTAATTTATTTATGGGCTGATTTATTTGCCTATTTTTAAACCCATATGGGCTTAGCCCAAATTGCATTATTTTGAGTTTTCACTTTCTTTTTTTCTTATCGTCTCATATCCGAATGTTTTTAAATGTTTATGAATCTTTTCATACACCTAGAAATAAATGAAATATGACTTACCATATGTTAATTGGGTGATTAAACATTGGAATTTAAAAGTGAGCATAACATATGCTAAAGAAAATTTACTTGTACATAGATGATTTGTATGCATATTTATTGCTTATATGTGTGTAATATGACTATACAAGTTCACATACTAATTTTGGGAAGATAATTAAGTACAATTTAACATGTTTTATATTTAAATAAGTTGTAGGGATTATATACTGTAATTAAGTGAACGTACCTTCAGAAACACATCTGAACAAAACATATACAAAAGTAAATCATATGAGTACTTATGATTTGAATACTATCCTAAAGGTGATAAGTTATGACTTGCAAGTATGAACTTAAAAATAGACTTTATGTTTTCAACTGAATATCATGTGATTTGTCAATATATTAATTATGAAATTGGCAAATGATTAAAGGAAATATACAATGTCTGCTTCATTGTCTTGGTGATGGATAGATAGGTATGTTTATAGGGTTATAGCATAGTTACTACAATTTGACACCAATGGTGTCTTCATTTTGGAAACTGTAGTGTCTCTACAGTTCGATACCTTCGAGTATCCACAGTTTGATACCTTCAAGTATCCACAATTTGATACCTTTGGGTATCTATAGTTTGATACCTCCAAGTATCCATAATTCAATACCTTTGGGTATGTATAGTTTGATGCCTTCAGGTATCCACCGTTTGATATCTTCGAATATCCACAGCTCTTGTTATTCACACCCATAGGAGTGTGTAGACCTAACTTAAACAGGAAATTAAACAACTATAAACAAGAGATAAAACATGACAACATGAATATTTTGTATTGATGAGCTTTGGAAATTAGTATTTGCCTTATAAATGTGAATTTATGGCATATGGATAATATATTTAAGCATATTTGTGTTATGTACTTTGCTGAATTATACCATCATTGTTTACATGAGTTTAGGATATTCATAAATGTGTGTGTGTGTTTAGCGGATGATTGTTATGAGTGGTCATCCAAACTAAGTGTTTCCCCACTAAGCTTTCAAGCTTAACACGAGTATTAATCTGTGTAGGTTCAAGTAATAAGAATAAGGCACAGGGATCATCTGCAGGGATCAAGGCCAACCATTAGAAGTAAAAGTACTTTTAGATGTGTCGTTTGATTAAAGAATGGTTGTATATGTAATGAAGGAAATTGTAGTTTTTTAACAGTTCGTAATTAAGATTTTAAGTTGTGTGTAATATCTCTTTTAGATTACCATATGAATGTAATGATGTAAAACTACTTTTAAATGATAATGTTAAGGGATATGAAATTTTGTAATATGTATATGTACAACATTAAATAGATAAATGAGTTATGACAATCCATATAAATGAATAGAATTGTCTATACAGGAATATGGGTGCCATGTGTCTAGATGGTTGTAAGTTCCTTATATGGGGTGTTATAATCTCAATTTTTATTAATCAATTGAAATTTGCGACTTCAATTAATTGAATTGATCACTTTAATTATAATCTTTTTCTTTTATTTATGATAATTATATCCTCCTTTATTAATAAGTTTGGTTCATCTTATTAATTTCATCAGTATATATACGTTTTATATATTCATTCATTATAAAATCTCAATTTTTATTAAACAATTAAAATTTGAATTGATCACTTTAATTATAATATTTTTCTTTCATTTCCTATAATTATATCCTCCTTTATTAATAAATTTAGTTTTATCTTTTTTATTTTATAATATATGTATGTTTTATAAACTCATTCAGTATAAAATCTTAGTAGGTTGCATTTTATTCATTTTATCAATATATGTATATTTTATATATTCATTTATTATAAAATCTCAATTTTTATTAATCAACTAAAATTCGTAACTTCAATTACTTGATTTAATCACTTTAGTTACAACCTTTTTCTTTCATTTCCTATAATCCTATCCTCATTTTATTAATGAATTTGGTTTCATTTTATCAATATATGTATGTTTTATATATTCATTCATTATAAAATCTTAATTTTTATTAATCAATTGAAATTTATAACTTCGATTAATTAAATTATTCACGTTAATTATAATCCATTTCTTTTATTTATGATAATTATATCCTCTTTCATTGATGAATTGAGTTTCATCTTATTCATTTTTATTAATATATGTAGGTTTTATATATCTATTTATTATAAAATATCAATTTTCATTAATCAATTAAATTTTGAAGCTTCAATTAATTGAATTGAATACTTTATTTATAATATTTTTCTTTCATTCTAATAATCCTATTCTCCTTTATTAATTATTCATTTTATCAATATATGTACGTTTTATATATTCATTCATCATAAAATCTCAATTTTATTAATCAATTGAAATTTGTAACTTTAATTAATTAAATTGGTCACTTTAATTATAATCTTTTTCTTTCATTTCTTATAATCATATCCTCTTTCATTAATGAATTTGGTTTTACCTTATTTATTTCATCAATATATGTGTATTTTATATATTTATTTATTATAAAATCTTAATTTTTATTAATCAACTGAAACTCATAACTTCAATTAATTAAATTGATCACTTTAATTATAATGTTTGCCTTCATTTTCCCTCTTTTATTCATGAATTAAGTTTCATCTTATTCATTTTATCCATCCATCCATCTATCTATCTATCTATCTATCTATAGTAGATAGATAGATAGATAGATCTATATATATATATATATATATACATTCATTCATTATAAAATTTTTATTTTTGTTAATCAATTAAAATTCAATTAATTGAATTAATTACTTTAATTATATTCTTTTTCTTTTATTTCCTATAATCATATCCTCATTCGTTAATAAAATTAGTTTCGTCTTATTTATTTTACCAATATATGTGCATTTTATATATTCATTCATTATAAAATCTCAATTTTATTAATCAATTGAAATGCGTAACTTCAATTAATTAAATTAATCACTATAATTATAATACTTTTCATTTATTTCCTATGATTATTTCCTCCTTCGTTGATGAATTTCTTTTCATCTTATTCATTTTATCAATATATATATGCTTTAAATATTCATTCATTATAAAATTTTAACTTTTATTAATATATTAATATTCTTAACTTTAATTAATTGAATTGATTACTTAAAATTTTAATTAAATAAATTTCTATTAAAAATAATTAAAAAAAAATCAGGCCGAGCCTTATTGCCTAATTAGCCCAATCAGGACTTGAGATTGACCCGTGTGGCCCAATCCAGCGAGTCTCTGGCCGAACTTCATGTCCTAATTCTGCCTCTATCGGTATTGTAGTTTACAGAAAAGCTTTATGGATTCCTGTTAGTAAAGTACGTAATAGAATATGCATTGATTCTTGTTCATCTTACGACGGGCCACTTGTGATCTTCAACGTCTGAAGGATTTATCTGCTACAACTGTCACTATCTGAACAAGTCTGAAAATCCTGACATAAAACAAAACCCTGCCTTGAGCTCAGACAACCATAGCTTTTCGTTTTGTCATTTTAGGCTGAGAATTAGAGTTTCCCTAGGACCAAGGAATGAAACACCCATGACGTGAGTGATCTTCTGTTGAAATGTCCCTGTAAAATGGAGGGAGGAGGACAGGAGCAGACAGCGGGGGAGCCAGGGTTTTCTGGGATTCTCTCTTTTTCCCTTTTTTTCTCTCACCGTTGCTCCTTTTGCTTCCTCCTTTTTTTCCTACTCCAGGCCTAACCTCCATAACAGATGAATCCGCTGAGATCACGCTTTGCTTTCTGATGATGATGACCATCACGATCCCTTCAGAGCCCATTATTCATATATACTCAGGATCTCAAGCCTAGAATCATCAGTTTTGAAAGCAACGGGTATATTTTGTGAAAAAGAAAAATAAAATAAACAAAATAGATACAAAATTTTTAACCTGGCTTTATGTGAGAGGGACTCATCTCCAACAATCAGAAGGGCCAGTATTCTTGTCTAGTTTTCGAATTGTTTCCTTTCCTTTTTTTTTTCCTGTGTTTTGATGGTTACTGTATTTTCACATATTTAATGGACCACATTACCAGTTCTTAATGCATAGGTAGTTACAAAGTCCAGAGTCTTGTTTGTTATCTTGCTTGAAGGTGCTCTCCGTTAATCATAATATCGATTGGTTCAAATTAAAATTGTATGCCACCTTTTTTGGTGAGGATGCTTCTCCAGTTGTTTGAATGCTTATGTGGAAAGCTGTTTAATGGTGTTGCAGGTCGAATATTACTTCAGCGATGAAAATTTGCCCGGTGATAAATACAAGATAATCTTGATTAAGAAGCACAAGGAAGGCTTTGACATGTACTCTTTTCTTTGTTTTATGATTCTTACTATTTATACATTATAATTGGAAAATGGGATGCTTATAGGGGCCTGAATTCACTATTTCTGTATCTGTTTGCTGCTTTTTAAGTATCTAGTCAATGCACCCTTTTGTTGTGGTTCTGTTTCATGATAATTTCCTTCGCAGTTGTGGTGCTCCTTGTCAACGATTTACATAAGAAACCAGCTTCAATGACATTCGAAGAGTTGGGATGGAAATTATACCATAAGAATGGCATTGATCTATAAAGGGACGTTTTCCACCTGGTTGGATAAAACCTGACACAAGTTGAATTTTAGCCAGGGACATCTTTACATGCTTGTTAACAATTTAACATTGTTGATGGCCGTTAGAGGGAGCAGGGTAGGTATTCCTCTGTCAAATTTGACACCAGGGCAGTCATAAGGTATGTTACTTATCTTAGCCTCATTTGCTGATATCCATTCAATTATCAAAACAGCTAATTTCTTTTAAAGCCTATTGAAAATGGAAAATTTCAAGGAAATAGAAATGGAAAATGATGAAATCAAACAGGTACTTCTGAGAGGGGGCTTGTCCCAGTTGTTTTCCTGGTGCAGACTGTCTTAGTTGTGCCGACCTTCTGGTTTAGCTTCTCTACGATTTAGCAGCTAAATTCCACTGATTCCATCTCTATTAACTATTCTCATTAGTTTAAGCTTTGTAATGAGTCTTGATTTGCAAAAAAACAAATCGTGCTTCTTAAATCAACTTAGCAGTTATGAGATTGATTTAATATTTTCCTTTCTTCTATTTTGGTTAATGCCAGAATCAGTTTCTATTCATGTGTACTTTCGAGTGACACACAAGTTTTTACAATCAAAAGGAAAGCATCTGTTTATGTGTGATTGATGTTCTTTCCTCGATTTTTCTAAACGATCATTTCTTTGAAGTTTGGACTATTTTCCCACCTTCGTTACTTAAAACTAGAACAATTTTGCGGTGGCTAAAACTTCCTGAGAAACTCAGCAACCTTATGGAGCAACTTCTTCATTGAACTAAAGATTATCCGCTACACATACTTCTATGTATACCCAGTCATGATCTCTTAAATAAGGATTCTTGTTTCTTAATTGTTGGCGGGGGATTCACGATTAGTACACTCTACTGCTTGCCCCAGCTCAAAGGACTGCTCTTAATGTTCTTTACTTTTCTTTGGAACATTGATGACGACGAGAGTCGTAATATTAAAATGTACCATGCCGTGTGCCAACACACTTTGATTTGAATATAAAGGTGAAAAGTTTCTCATATCCCGTTGTAGATTGCAGGTGATGCTTTTAATTTCAGGTTCCTCTTCAAACAGGTTGCTTATATCTTGTGTGTGTTTTGAATTCATTGCAGTTCCTCTTCCAGTTAGAGAAAGATTATCGCGGGGAGATTTCCTTTTTGGTTAAGAGCCTTTGTCTTCTTCTTTTCTGTTAGATTTAGGATGTTCCATATTTTGGAAAACACTAATGATGTTCTCGTTAGTTTCTTAGTTCCAAAAACTGTATGTTATAATATTTAATCTCTAGAAAAAGCATTTCCTGAAAAAGAAAAGCTTTTAATCTAGTAGTTTGTCAACTTTGTTTACAGAGAAATTGAAAATTTTTATTTTTTTCTTGTTGTATGTGACTAGTTTCTGGGATACAGTTGCGTGCACTAATTGAGCGTGATTACTATGGAGTGAGCTGAGACCTGAAATTTGGTTGCAAGTGATGTGTGATGACTGATTATTAAATTGAAGCATTAGTGCAGACGAAGAAAACAAGCATGGAGTGAAGCAAATTCAGAAAAGAAGTGCGGTGGCAGGTAGGAGACGAAAAAGTGAGGAATGAACTTTCGGTTCATGCATCTTGAATTCTAATTGGACCAGCTGTAGCATTTTGACTTGATTTTGTTACAACATTGTTGTGTTGTGTTATGTTGTGTTGTGTTCTAAGTCGTAGGGATTTGTTATATATTTGGCAGGAGAATTACTATATTGAGCCATCAAAAGGCAAAGGCCCAAACTGTCGGGGACGGATTCTCTATCCATTTTTTCTGTAGCTATTTATTTATGTGAGTTTTATATAAATAAATGGCCGAGATTCACATTACAGGATAAGTAGACGAAAAAATGGAAAGAAGATCTCGGCAACAAACTGCCTGACAGACCAGAGAAGCATTTACACTTTGCCTAATCATATCACGTAGTTTCAAGGGATGAATTACGTGGTTTCAACTTTCAAGGGATGAAACCAGACCAGAGGAGCATTTACACTTTGCCTAATCATATTACGTAGTTTCAAGGGATGAATTATGTGGTTTCAAGGGATGAAACCAGACCAGAGGAGCATTTACACTTTGCCTAATCATATTACGTAGTTTCAAGGGATGAATTATGTGGTTTCAAGGGATGAAGATTGGAATGTTGCGTTAATAAATAATTAAGCGAAGCCCAGTCCAATATGAAGAAGGAAACATACCTATTTAGTAATTAGTGAATTGCATTAATTGTTAACCGCTGTAGAAGATTATATCAACTGATTTGATTGGATAATATCAACTATTTATTATAAATGTTTGATAAAATTAATTATTTAGTATTAATTGTTTATGTGTAAAATGATCTATGAAGATATGACTTAGGACCCGTTTGGTTGAGCTTTTATCAGTAGAGCTTTTATCAGTAGAGCTTTTCTGAGAAGAGCTTTTTTTAAAAACCAGTTGACTGTTTGGTTGTCAATTAAAAAAATAGCTTTTTTAAAAGAGCTTCATACAGTAGACTGTTTGACAACATAAAAATAAAAAGCACTTTTATTAATTTTAACTATATTAATGTTTGGATATATTTTTAAAATTTTGAAATGAATTATTATGTATGTATGTATCATTTTAAATTTAATTTATAGTGTTTTAAAGAATTCTAAAAAGCTAGTTGATTGTTTGACTGTCAATTTAAAAAATAGCTTTTTTAAAAGTGCTTCATACAGTAGACTATTAGGCAACATAAAAATAAAAGGTGCTTTTATTAATTTTAACTATATTTTATTTTATAATAAAATTATTTTTACATACAAATAATATTTAAAGTATATTAAATAATGCCTTTACATTTATCTTGTAGAAAATTATTTAAAGAGATGTCTCTTTTTTTAGAAAATAAAACTAACATAAAAATAAATATTAAAATATATATAAAAAATTAAATAATATTATAATCTTAAAATAAATATTTAAATTAAAGACCACAGAAGGCAAAATTTCAGTAATTAAAGATCGTCCATGAAAAGGAAAACATAAAAGCCTTTCTCAGTAATAAGTGATAACAACATAAAACCCCAAAATTCCCTCTAATGACGGAAAATTGCTTAAAATAGTCGTCATTCATCTTTAAAGGCATATATACAGAGTATCACGTACAGAAAAGAATTGCTACCCCAAACTCATGAAACCAAATTCAAAGCTTCAAGCCTTTTGTTGAAGCCGGAGACTGACTATTTCTCCATATAAGCTCCTCAAACTAACATCATTTGCCTCAGTGGAAAAGGCTGCAAACCTAAGCTACATAGCTCCAAGCATGCCAATCATGTAAACCAAGAAGCAGAAACCCAACCAACAAGCAAAGCTTCAATCTTTTATAATGAAGCAAAGATTAAGATGAAGCAGAGAAGCTCAAGAATTAAAGGACTGGCGTTGAATCACGAAAAGGTCCTAGTTCCTACAGAGAGAGAAGTTGGAGTAGCCAAAGCAAAATATATATGTAAAACACTGCATTCACCTGAATACTCCCAAAAAAGCAAAACTGACCCGCTTTGATCATTACTAGCTTAGATCTCAGACTATCTCTGCCTCTAAGTTTCAGCCACCAACTTCACATGCACTTCACGAGGAACTGGGTTCCTTTTCATAGATAACGATAGTCCAAAAAACCCACTAGGACACAGAGTCAGATTTATAGACAAAGGTATGGAGATGGTACATAGAGAGAGACTACACGCTTATTTTACAAAAAAGGGGAGAGAAAGAGGGTTGCGATCTATTACTGAGGCGAGTGGCCTGGTCTGTGATAAACAGGGCACAGTTTGCCAATAAAGCAGTGACAGTAACCCACGAATCAAAAGAAAAGGAAGCAACGATGGAGAGAAAACTTACCACTGGATCTCACAAGAGGGTATAGTGAGCCACAATGAAGAACAACGAAGGTATTAAAAAGATTGGACCAGATCGGAGGAGCAGAGAGAAGACAGGAATTTTGGTTTGCTTTCCAAACGTTAGAGTGTGTGAGTGAACGGATGAAAGTCAAAGAAACAAAAAGACGTAAAAATTTGTTATAAACGTATGTGACGCAAATTCATCTACCCGAAAAAGCTGAAATTTGAGCTTTTCTGAAAAGTTCCAAATTTTAACTTCTGAAAAAGATGTATTTTAACTTTTAAAAAAGCTATTTCTACTTCAAAAGTATTTTTGAAGTTTTAGCCAAACACTGATTTTTTCCTTAAAATAGCTTTTGCGATGAAAAAAAGTGTTTTTGGAGGTTTCAAAAGTTGAAACAAACAGGGGTTGTACTGGAAGATGATAAAGTGAAACAGAAACGATTTGCGTTGAGATACGTTAAAAATAGTTTACATGTGTAGAGATAAAGAGGAAGCAGAAGTCGAACTAAGAGCGATTGCAAATCGCATGTTTTGCAAGAAGCATTAGTCAATTCGTATATTCCAAGAAGGATTAATCGCATGTTTTCCAAGAAGGATTAGTCAATTCGTATATTCCAAGAAGGATTATAGAATTGGTAAGTGAACTTTAATGCGAGTTGGAAATGACATCAACTCAACTGCTTTAAATAAAGAAGAACAAGACGAAGCTGAAAGAAGCAAAAATAAGTTGAAGTGGAAAGATAGAAGTAAGACGAAACGCGAAGAGAAAAGTAAGAGGAAGCAGAGAAGCAAAGATAAGAGGAAGTGTTGAGAGAAAAATAAGACAAAGGGCGGAGAGAAAAGTAAGAGGAAGCGGCGGTAACATGAAGGGAAATAGCTCAACACTGATTTTTTTCCTTAAAATAGCTTTTGTGGTGAAAAAAAGTACTTTTGGAGGTTTCAAAAGCTGAAACAAACAGGGGCTTAAAAATTTTTATCAAAACATGAATATTATATCTTAGTGTTTTATTAACTATTCTTGTCATAATTTAAATTTTCAATCCAGATAGTTAATGATGCAATTAAATAAAAAAGTAAATTTATTAATCACACAAGTTTCTTATTTATTAAGTAATTTATTTAAATTATATAATTTCTAATGATTGCATATATCTAAAAATATAAAATAAAATACGTCAATATATTTTAAATATATATATATATATACATTGAATATTCTTATATTTATTAGTAAACTAATAAAAAATGAGAGAGCCTGAAAGTACAAAAACTAATACCGTCCTTTATATATAAACTAGCAGATAAACACTGCGCAAACGCGCAGTGAAAGTGCCCACTGAATTTATACGGAGGAAATTTTAACGTCATAGTTAAATAAAAA
>JANVCQ010000002.1:31593727-31612218 GCA_025531925.1 Erythroxylum plowmanianum
CAAGCAGCCGTGTAGAAGGAACCAGCCCAAGCAGCCGTCTAGAAGGAACCAGCCGTGGACACAACATTCAATGAACAGAAAACTGACCAAGAAGGAGCAAAAAAACTTCAATGAATAGAAAACTGACCAAGAAGGAGCAAAACTGACCACAGCTGAAGAAAGCAGAGGAAAACTGACCAAGAAGGAGCAAAACTTCAACGAACAGTGACCAAGAAGGAGCAAAACTGACCACAGCTGGAGAAACCAAAGGAAGGCAAGGGCAGAGAGGAAAAATAAAGAGAGAGAAAGGACACAACATGAATGAATGAACAGATATGAACAGATATAAGCAGTCACAAGGGCATGCATTGCGAGGCCGAGTGCGTGGTCGCCTGACAAAATATTGCATCAGAAGATTAGGTCAGAAGATTGCGTGTATATCGCGGAAAGACACAACATTCAATAAACAGAAAGAAGAAAAAGAAGAAAAATAATATAAGCCGCTGGATGGATTAAATGGACGATAGGGATCAATTCCGTGATCCGCCTGACAAAATAATATGATGAAGACACAACATTACACAACATTCAATAAACAGAAGAAAGAAGTAAATGGATGATAGGGATCGATTCCGCGAAGAAGAAGAAGAAGAAAAAGAATATAAGCCGTTGGATTAAATGGACGATAGGGATCGATTCTGTGGTCGTCCATCCCATTCGCTCTTAGTATATATACTTAAAGAGTGGAATAGAATAGAATTAAACTACTCCAAATATTCTTTTGTTTCCTTTTACTTATACTGCAAAATATTCAAAGTTTTCTTCCTTGTGAGACCCATACCTCTTCTTGTTTTTAAAGCTTACTCACTCCGTATGATAGAGACCCGGTTCATAAAATGTAGTCTTTGAGGTGGGTTTTCAAACTTTTTGTGATTTATTCAATACTATCGAGGGCATAATTGTCACGCTAGTTGGGTTAAATAAGCCGACCAACTAACTATTAACCAAACAAACAACTAATTACTTTCCTAAGCTGGTGCCAACCCGCCAGCTACTAACCAAAAACAAACAGCTAATTACCTTCAAAACTCTAATATACGGCTTTTCAGCCATCCTCCCAACAGTCTCATGCCTTCCGGAAATTCCAAAGCAAACAGAAACTGTGCTTGTAGTTGACAGTAATTACATAGAATTATCATATTGAGGAAGAAGCCAACCAGAAGTAGAACAACCAGCTAACCAGCCTTCTTCTTCTTCTTCTTCTTCTTCTTCTCTTAAGTCCATAAGCCTTCTATTTTTTTATTATTCATCATGCGATCTCTGAATCCCTACGCTCTACGTCTCTTCTCGTCTCGCAACCGCTTCTCTCTCTCTTCCTTCCCCATTCACTACTCCAGTCGGCCTCCGTTTCTCTGTCATGAGGTTTGGTGAATGAATGAAGATCGGCTTCTGGTTGGTGGGATTGTATCTGTTTGCCTTCTCAGAAAATTTGTTTGTTTGTTTGTTTGTAGGCAAGGAGATCGTATGTTGGAGAATTTAGATGTCGATGGCGGGGCCCAAACGTCCACGTCAAGGCCTTTGGTGATGTAGTTCTCATAAAATCTCAGCTTCTCTTTTCTTCTCTAAATCATAACTTTTTAGTTTACAAGCCTTAATTGTTAAATGTTTGTTTCTGGATTTTAGGACTCTGGCGCATCGTTTCTTGATGACTGGGGTGGTGATGAGGCAACCACTGGATACGTGCTATCATCAAGTGACGGGGAAGACAGTGATGCAGAATATGTGCTAAATCCGCTAAGTGATGTTGATTTGCCTGCTGGTTCTATGTCAAGCAATGATGCTATTACAATTACAGCTCACAGGCTTGCTATGATTGGCAAGGGCCGCAAAAAGGATAGGCAAGTGCACTCCCATACTTCTTTTTTATTCTTCTCTTTTTCCGTGCGATATTGATTTTTAAAATGTGTCCTTAGGATGAAGTAGGAGGAAACGGGAAATCCTTAGAAATGGTTGTTAGAATCTTTTGAATGTATTTTGGTATAAATTTGTATCAACTTTAAGAAGATTTGAGGCTTAAAGCAATAGGTGCTGATTTCATGAAGTCAACTGTAGTTATGATTTTCATTCTTGAAAGTAATATATATTTCATTCTGTAAGTTGTATACTATGATCGACATTAAAGGCTTTATTTTGGTGATTTCTTGTCGTTTCTATTTGATTTTGCCTAGTAATATTGCACTATGATTGCAGGAACAAACTTGGGATGCTAAATACTTTGGCACTTGTAGCATTCCTAACTCTGCTGCTTATATTTGTTGATTGGTGTGCGTGGCGTATTGTCAGACTACCTTTGACACCATTTTACTTGTCCCGACCTTTCTTTATATCAGTAGCTTTAGTCTCCCTTGCTGGTTATTTTTGTGTCCCAATACTCAATGATTTGAAGATTCATCAAGAAATTAGGAAAGAGGATTCCATCAGATACTCCAGAAAAAGAGCAACTCCCACAATGGGTGGTTTATTTTTTGTACCAGTAGGTGTTGGTGTTGCGAAATACATAGCTGGATTCTCTTCTGTTGAAGTTTCTGGAGTAGCATTTGCTACACTAGCCTTTGCTCTAATTGGTCTACTTGGTGACATTTTAACCCTTACCAAAAATTGCAAAAGTGGATTATCAACTTGGATAAAAAATATTTTGGAGGTAAATTTCGTCAATCGCTTGCTTTAACAGTATTCTTATTCCCTTTTCTTTTAATTACTAACCAGCTTGTTGATTATGAATCTTACGCTTTCCAGGTAGCTGTTGGGACTTGGTTTTCTTTTTGGTTGGAAACCACACACATTTCATCACCCTACAGCATGTATACATTCTTGTAACTAATCTGAACAACATTTATCTGATGGTAACTCGCATATCTATTCTTGCAATAAAAAGTTCACCGGACCTTGCCATTGATTAATTTTTTCTGCACAGATAATTTAGAGATCTCCTACATAGATGCTATCTTGATATACTATTTTCCAATGTACTTTAAAGTTTTGAAATGTTTTGGTCATTTCTTAGTGGTTTACACGCCCTGCACTTTTTAACCTTATCTTCAATAGTTGAATCTAGAAAAGGGCTAAGACACCTTTTTGCTGCAGCAAGATTAGATCAATAGTATCCCTTCCTCAGCCAGTTTGTGTTAATAATGCAGGAGAACACTGGTTCCTCTTCCTGCTCCTGTGGGCCTTGTGTGCTTGGGGAACTGTTGCTACTCATGGTTGTCATCATTTTGCTTTGTTTCAATGGGAGATGCGATTAGATTAACAGATGGTCTTGATGGCCTAGTCAGTGGGACAGGTGCTTTGGCCTTCATAGGAATGTCAATCGCAGTGCTGCCAATATGTTCTGGTTAGTACTGTGAATCAATGACATGCTGTTGTACTTAATGATTAAATGAACAATGTAAAATAATGTTCTGCATGTTTTTGTTGCATTGGTATGTGGGATATTTTTGTAATGATATTATGTATCATAACAGTTGGTGGCACTGGTTCTTGACATGAAAGTTGAGTTGGAATCATAAATGTCTATACTGTTCTGTTGACATCCTTCAGGAAATTTCCAAATAGATTTCTCAATTTCTTGGAGAACAGATTTCTGAAAATTTTATTGGAACAGGAAATTGCAAAACTATGCCTTTCATCCTGAATAGACAACTTCATTTGTGCTTGAACTTCCCTTGCTATATGTTTTGACATTGATGGACACTGCCTCACAAGACACTGAATGGTTTCATTGATTGCTGAAGGCTGTCGCTTGATGTAAATGTTTAGTTTTGAAATACTAGATTAACAAGACACTGAATGGTTTCATTGATTGCTGAAGGCTGTCACTTGATGTAAATGTTTAGTTTTGAAATAGTAGATTAACTTTGTCTACTATTCGTCAGTAAGAAAGAGATCGAGATTTTTGTCTTGTTTACTAACTATTCCTTTTTTTTTTAATGTCCAAGCAGAACTTTCTATATTTGGAGCATCTATGGCAGGGGCCTGTGTTGGTTTTTTGTTGCACAATCGGTACAAAGCATCTATTATTATGGGAGAGACGGGATCATTGGCTCTGGGTGGAGCATTAGCTGCCATGGCTGCTTCTACCGGCATGTTCTTTCCATTATTTATTTCATCTGGAATCTTTTTATTGGAAGCTTCATCATATATTTTGCAGGTACAGTAAGCTGCTGCTGCTTTCTTATTAGTTTGTTGATTGTCATAGCAATGGTTTAAAAAGGAATTTTTGGCTTCAGTTGTTGTTATGGTTACATGTAGTGCTTTTGAGAAATTCCTTAAAATTCACTTAATATGTATTTTACATAATGAATCTGATACTGGGTGATTATTTGTGTTTTAGATGTTAACTGCCAAGGCAACGCGACGGCTGTTGAGAATTGCTCCATTTCAACAAGGACTAGTAGTCCTGTGGGGGTTGAAGGAGCCAGTCATTGTTGGTGGTGCATATGTTGTTTCCAGCATATTAGCTTTACTAGCTGGGTACCTGGGTCTGATATCGGCGTAATCACCCAATTGATTAGAAATGTAGGATTCACTCATGAACCTTTTGTTAATTATTATTGATTACTAGCAAATCAATAAATAGTTTAAGGTTAAATTTTCTAAATCAAGATTAACCAGGGTGTGACTTTAGAAAGTCTTTCTAAGATTACAAGCTGTGTGAATTATAATGTTTTTTCTTAATTTGTGATGCATTTAGTAAAATGATCAATTTGAACTTTAGTGTATTTAGTTTAAATTTAAACATTTTTAAAATTTTGAAATAAATTTTAAGATTTTCAAAATATTTAATTTAAACTTTAATAATTCTATCAAAGATCTGTTAAATAGGTGCATACAATCAATGTGAGGAAAAACTTTTGGAGTGCTCAACTTAAATATAATAGTTCTTGAAGTTGAAGAAAGATCTTGCATGTGAGGGACAAAATGTGATATCAATATAAATTTAGGATAGGAAATGGTATATCTACTCTGTTCTGGCAGGATCCCTGGCACCTAAGCGGAATCCTGAGGATCTTTTCTACATCGAGAAAGATTAATGGCTCGAAGCTTCTGATGACAGCAAGAGTTTCTGAAGTCATCCTTAATGATGAATGGAGATAGCATGAGGTATCCATGGATTTCATCAGGACCCTTGAAACACCTCGGTACTTCCCAAATAGTTCCCAACCTGATTGTCTGAAATGGATCGCTAGCCCCACAAAAAAGTATACTAATGTTTCAGCCTATAAATTCTTGCGACCTCTCTTACAGAAAGTTCCTTGGCACAAGCTAGTATGGTCTAAACATAGTAGACCTAGGTAC
The DNA here is from genome assembly GCA_025531925.1 of Erythroxylum plowmanianum. Taxonomy (NCBI): domain Eukaryota; kingdom Viridiplantae; phylum Streptophyta; class Magnoliopsida; order Malpighiales; family Erythroxylaceae; genus Erythroxylum; species Erythroxylum plowmanianum. The sequence goes on from JANVCQ010000002.1 coordinate 31,599,065, forward strand.
TTCTTTATCCTATGGCATGCCTTCCTTCACAAGTTGCCAATCCGGGACAAACTATCCTACCTTCATATTCCTAATCACTGTTCCTTGTGCATATCAGCAAATAAACCAATTGAGCAATTATTTTTTGAATATACCTTCTCTAAAACCATTTGGGATCGTTGCCTCTTACTTTTTAATTGCACATCCTCAATCAGTCAAACCTTTCAACTATTCTTTCTTGGTTTAATATTGCCTCCAATAATAGGATTCCAGTCCTTAATCTTCCTTAATCTTCTCCCTCTCCTGCTATCTACTACTGTTTACTTTATATGGAACGAACATAATGTAAGAACCTTCAAGGATGAAGCCAAGGATGTGGGATTTTCACAAAGAGGAGGTAATTATTTGAATTTTTGTTCTTCACTAACCTTTTTGCAGGATGATAGATTAGAATATCCTTTGGTCAATGGCAAGTGTGTCCCCATCTGAAGATCGGACAGGAGTTAGTTGGCGATCCAACTTCCTAAGTTGGCGATCCAACTTCCTTCAGGTTCTAAAGCGACCAAGAGGACCGGGGATGGACATTTATTGTTACACTCACACTGAAGGTATTAGCAGGACTGATCCTTTTAGACACAACAAAGATAAAGTGCAAGGATTACTCAACTTCCATAGTGGCAGCCATCACCTACGAGGCAACACAAGAAGCACTTCAGCCATTAATTCATGTTTTCTCTGCTTAAACCGACTCCAATCTTGGCTAGGGAAGTTGATGTTCAGATTTTGTATTCAGCTTTACATTTTTGTGCTGCATCAACTGGGCTTGAGAATTTGTATTGCTGAGGAAAACGTTTTTATGGTTATTTGAGCTCTTCTATGTGCTTGGTTAGAGTATAGGAGATCTGATTATTATTAGTGGAGGTGTAGCTTCCATAAGTTAGTTGTTGGTTCCCTTGAGTTCCGCAGTCCTTGCTTTGGATAGTACTGTGGGATAGCTTCTTATGCTTGAGCTATTGTGCCCTCAGAGGCACTAGTTGAGTGAACTTATTTGTACATATTTTTATTTTTATAAATTCTTCTAACTTATAAAAAAAATTGCTTTGACATTTTTTAATACTTATTTGTAGGCTCTTTCCCCATTTGTGCATTTAAGCTGGAAAGACAGGTTAACATCCTTCTTGAATGTTAATGTATAGAAATTTAAGGATTAGTGAATCCATAATTTCTCAAAAGTTGTATTCTATTTTGTAACCCACACAATAATGTTTCTCGTCCTTATTCATCACCATTTCTCATTAGTTGCAATTCTTAATCCTTATTTGTTGCGATTTTTAATCCCTATTTTTTGCAATTATTAATTATCTTTTTTCTTTGTTTTATTTGATTATTTTAGTAGAAGAATGCTCATTACATTTCATTGTTTTTTTCTAAGTTAGAAAAAATTTATTGATAACCTCTTAAAGGCAGCAATAAAGTAATATTATAAGATTGTGCTAACAAAGATTCTATGATGGCTTTTTCTCTCCAACCTCTCTACAGCTTCATACCCCAAAGATGGGAATCCTGTCTCTTAAGTTGGTCCATTTTCTTCCTACTATCTCACTCAACACCCTAATCTTCACTTGCAACTCATTTAATTGCATTTCATCGTTGTTCGCATTCTTCTTTCATTCTCCTCTTCTTCAAACCAAAAACCTCTAGAATCACCTCCTACTAAATAACCCTCTTTATTTTCTCTACACTCTCGCCTTTGATTGAATACCTTTTTTGGTAACAACTTTTTGTAAATTTCTTCACAGCTTTTAACATTTCCCATTTCTAGTTCTGAACATTATGCAGACCCCTAAACCTCCAACCTTTTAGTGCAGATTCACTAATTGATTTTCCACGCTACCCCTTACTTAACATTGCTCTTGATCCCAAGCTAGCTGAGAAGGGCTCCCCCTCCTCCTCTGAACTTAAGAAAAGTTGGAAGCAAGTGATTGTTATAGATGAAAACTCAATACTCCCCTCCCAAGGAAGAAATGGGTACAGTCATTGTTTTCCCTGGCCTACAAATTCTCCAAGAGGGAGAAAGAACTTGGGAAGCTTCTCTGGAAGGTTTTTTTCAAAAGAAGAGACCCCTATTTCTAGTGCTACAAAAATGGGCAAATAATGTTTGGAAGAACAAAAGGTTGATGGAAGTATTAGTAGTTGATAAAAACTTAGCACTATTTACCTTTTCTTCCAAATCTCAGGCTCTCAAAGTCTTGGAAGAAGGCCCATGGCATGTGATAAATCTACCACTGTTTCTCTAAAGCTAGCAACTGGGGTTTTATGCTGAAACAGAAAAAATGAAGTCAGTTCCTTTGTGGGCTAACTTGTATAATGTCTCCTTGGAATATTAGACTACCAAGGAACTGAGTATGATTGCAAGCTACTTAAGGCAACCTTTATGTATAGATGAAAATACATCGAATCAAGAAGATTAGGTTATGCTTGACTGTGTATTAATATGGACATTTCCAAGAATTTACTAGAACAAATTCTTGTCATAGGATTGGGTGTGAATGGGACACTATACGAAGACAATGTAATAGTGGATTACTATTGGAAACCTTCATTGAAGCTACAGGGCAAAAGGTGGATGCCAAATGGAAAAATTTTTAAGAAAGGGGATTATATGGAAGTAATGGGACTAAAGCAAGAGGATAAAGAAGAAAATGAAGAGATAATCTTAAGCTAGAAAGTAACAAAAGAGGCTCCAACTCTACTTGATTCAAGTGAGCCACTTCAGCATAAGGAGTGATCATAAACAAGCATTATTAGTAATGATCTAGTGGAAGGAAAGATGGCTCCCTAACAGGGGGAATGGTAAAATGGTAACTAGAAGGAAAGGGAGGCAAGCACCTTCCCTTCATCCTCAAGCAATGCTGGGAGAAATCAACTTGATGAACAATTAGGTAAAGGATCCAAAGTCATCTTTATGATTATAATATGGAATTTTAGGGGCCTTAATTTCCGCAAAAAGTTTTGGCTCTAGGGAATTTTTTTGGTTAATGAAAACCTTGGATTTTTGCTCTTCTAGAAACAAAAATCATATATGAGTATCCCAAGTTTCTTAATAAATTAGATTATAAGTGCGGTTTTATCTCAAACCACCAAGCTCATGCATATGGTAGAACTATAGTTGGATTTGATCCAAGGATTGTGGAAGTTAAGGTTCTAAAAATGAAGATATAAGTTATTCACATGAGGTGGCACTTTTTAAAGGGAATACATCCATCCTTGCATCTGTAGTGTATGGATTCAACTACTCTTTTCAGAGAAAGGATCTTTGTGGGAGTTTATTGATCTTTCAAAGAAGAGTGGTAGGACCTTGGTTAATTACAGGTGACTTTATATCCGCTCTCTATGGAACAAAAGTTAAGGAGCACTTATCTTTGAGAAATTACTGTTCAGATTTCAAGGACTATGTTGATCTTTTAGGAGTCCTATACCTTAAGACGGATGGGCACTTCTTCTTTTGGAGTAATAAACAAACTAATGGATGATCCCTTAGAAAAAAAGCTAGACTAAGCTATGGTTAATTAGGTGTGGTTACGACAATTCCCAATAAGCAAGGCCGATGCTCTACCTTTAGGTTGAACAATTATTTGGCTGAATTGGAGGGATTCCAGGATTCCTTAAAGAAAGGAGTGACAACTAATGTAAAAGGAACACCCCAATTCAAATATGTGCAAAAGCTTAAGATAATCAAGGAAGGATTAAAGTCTCTTAAGAAACAGATAAGATAGAGCACCTCTCAAGCCATTACAGTAGCCAAAGGTAAGCTCTCCCAATTTTATAATATCCTTTCTTATAATCGAGAAGACAATTCTCTCTTATCTTTGGAGAAGACTACTTTAAAGGAATACTTATAAGCTCTGAATAACCATGCCAATTTATTGGAGCAAAGGGCCAAGATTAAGTGGCTCAAGGAAGGAGATAAAAGCACTAAATTTTTCTTCAACTCCTTAATTGCAGGGATGAATTCTAACTCTGTTAAGGCAATCACCATATAGGATGGGAGAATGATATGCAAACAAGAGGAATTGTTGACAGAGGCTGGGAGGTGTTTCAAACAATTCTACTGCTCTCAAAAGATAACAATACATACTCATCTCTTGGAATCTGTTATTCAAACTAAATTATCTGAAGAGGAGAAAGAATCATTAGTTAAGAATGTTGAGGATTTTGAAATTAAAAAAAGGTGGTCTTTGAAGTGAATCGTAAAAAGGCACTAGGGCTAAATGAATTCAATGGATTTTTTTTCTAGAAGGCATGGCCTGAGATAGGTCTAATGGTGAAAGAAGTTGTTAAAGAATTCTTCTCTTTAGGAATTCTTTTGTAGGAAATCAATAAAACTTTTCTTCGCTTGAACCCCTAGCTAAACAACCTAGCATCTTTGGAGGACCAAAAACCAATAGCTTGCTCCAATTTCCTTTAAAAAGTGATTGCAAAATTAATTGCTAATAGACTAAAACTGGTTTTGGGATCCCTGGTTAGTGATAACTACAGTGCTTTTATGTAGGGCAAGCAAATAGGAAATAACATCTCCATAGTGTGGGAACTTCTGAAATGCTACTCAAAGAAGAATTCTCCAAAGAATTGTGCCTTTAATATTGATTTTAAAGAGGCATTTGATAATGTGGAATGGAACTTCATATTAGGACTTCTTGAAGAGATGGGTTTTCTAAGTAAGTTCATTAAATAGATTAAAGATCATTAAATAGATTAAAGCTTATATTACTTTTCCATATTATGCTATTCTGGTCCATTGAACTCCAACAAACATCTTCCATGGTGAAAGGGGGCTTATGCAGGGGGATCATATGTCAACTTATATTTCCATATTATATATGGAAGTCTAACTTCTCTCTTTAAATATAATGTCGGCAGGAGAACACATTTTAAGCATCACAGCAAGTGCAAGAAAGTCTCTTTGGTAAATTTGTGTTTAACAAATGACTTATCTTATTCTCAAAGGCTAATGGGGAATCAATTAATCTCCTAATGTCTACTTTGAATCAATTTAACTCTATGTTTGGATTGACTATGAACTATGTCAAATGCCACTTTGTTTTATCCAAAAGTGCAGACCAAATGTAAGGAAGAATATTTTCTACAATTGCAATGAGGAGAAATCAATCCCCTTTATGCTATATAGGCTTACCATTCACAACCAGAAGGATCTAGTTTAATGAATGTTATCCTTTCATTGAAAAAATCCAAAACAGATTGACTTCTTAAACTAACTGAGCTTTATCATTTGGAGATAGGCTACAATTAGTTAACTCAGTTCTCAAATCCATGCATATATATTGATCTTTTAATACTGTGCTAGTAAAGGGAGTCATTAATTCAATAGAAAAACTTATGAGGAGTTTTTTATAAGGAGGCTATGACTTTAACAAGGAGCATGTCAAAGTAAAATGGACTGATCTTGAAATACCTAAGGTGGGTAGAGGTATAGGAGTTATTCCAATAAAATCCACTAATAAAGCTCTCTTGATAACGAATTTCTGGTTCATCCTGCAAGTTAAGGAAACTCTATGGGGCAAATGGTTCCATAGCTATGTCCTAAAAGGGAAGAGCATATATTTTGTTAACCTCAAGACTTTGTATTCTTGGTTTCTAACATAACTAGTAAGGTTAAAGGAAGATTTGAAACTTGAAATTTCTTGTTAAGGAAGGGATTAAGTAAAGGCTAGTTTTTTGTATGACAACTAAATATGAAGTGGCCCCCTAATCAGTAATCAGATTGCCACTCAACTCTTGAGCCATCTCCCTTCAACTACCGAGGTTAAATCGCTTATAAGGGAAGGGCAATAGACGGAATTCCAAAGGGAACTTCATTTCTTAAACCCAACTATCTTCCTAATTTGATGTCCCTAATAAATATATTTAGAGAAACCATCCTTAGGATTATTCATCATTGAAAGCTGTAAAGAATGGTTGATTCAAAGAAATGACAAAGTTGACTGGCATGGAATAGTTTAGCATAAAGAGCTACTGCCTAGCTCTTCATTCATTCTATGGCTAACAGCTATAAACAAGCTAAGTATAGTAGATTGGCTTCCCTTCCTTAATCATAATGAGGATTGTGTCTTGTTTAACTCTAGAAGAGAAAATAAACCATTTATTTTTAAAGTGTCTTTTCTCTAGGGACATTTGGTACTAGATCATATCAAATGCCTTTGGGGTTTAAACACTCATCAATAAATAGGGATTATGCAATGGTTCATCAGATTGAAGTATATTTCACATCCTAATGCAATTGTATGTCTTATTTCCTTTACGAGTTGCATTAAGGAGATATGGATTAAAAGAAACCTCAGAAGGCTCCAAGACACAACAAGAAGTTTTTTATTATCTTTATACTAAAATCAAAGAACAAATTATCTCCTCAAAATCCATTAAGAAATGCTCACCTGATTTATCCAGATTATAAAGAATATAACGAAGTGTGATAATCTTGTGTAGCAAGAAGAATTTCAATATAGATAGCATATAAAGAAATGGAAATAATAGTATGGAGGGCTTACCTTAAGGAGACAGACGGAGCAGCGACAAAGGATACTAGGCTTGCATGCAAACCCACCTATTTGTTAAGACTGGCAATCGACAGACTAGTGAAGGAAAGTGCCATAAGACCGCTTTAAGAACCAACGTAAATCTAAAGTCTGAGCAAGATTATATGGAAAGGAAATTAGAGAGGAGACTTTGAGTATCTTCCTCGATTATATGGGTTTTATTCATCTAATGTAAGGGCATTAATGGTGGGTTGATTCTAATTTCACTTTCTACTTACTAATTAAATTATTTTTAATTTCTCAAAAATTTTGTTTCAAAATAAATAAACTTTATAGCCTATTATCTCTGAAACTACTAGAAAACTAATAGCCAAATTATTCCAAGTTCCACCTTCTTCTGAGTGGGAAGCTCAAGTCTTTAGTGACTTTGTAAATAACAAAGATTTCTCTGATCTAGTAGTAGACCCTATACACAAGTGTATGCTTCTCTATTTTAGTATTCTTGAATATTCTTTGATTTCTTTCATTCCATATTGTATGTACAAAGTGATTCAGGCTAAGGCTTAAACTTTTTTTTTATCTTTTCTCATTCTTTTATATTGATTTTTAGCCTATACTAAGATGTTATCCCAATCAGCTATTTGATAAACCAGATTCATGCTATGTTGCATTTTAGCCCATATGGTAGTTATGAAGTTACATTAGAAGAAAAGATCATTTATAGATTCAAGCACAATGTTGCGTAAGATACAGATTTGATCACTGATTCCCTTAAGCCTATCTTTGATTTTGAATCTCCCTCTAATGGCTAAGCAAGGCACAAAGGATGATATGGGTATTCAAAAAAGCTTTCTAAACAATGTTATACCATGGAATGGTAGGAAATCGGGGTCCGATAGCATTTAAATAAGAAGAGATGGTAAACTCACCTAATAGACTAGGTAGCTTTATCCTTTATTGTGGAGTTGGGATAATGGTTCAACAGTCTATCAAGCCCCCTGCCAGTTACTATCTAAGAATTCTGAACAATGACATAAGAAATTCAAGTTTGGATTGGCACTCTAGAACTGAGTATTGAAAGGTCTCTTCTCATGACTAGAGGACTCTAAATAGCCTAGTTATCAAACTAGAACCAAGTATCTTCACTATTACCAATTTAAATTCTGATGCGTATATAATATGTCTTTCCTAAACATTTGAATGAAAGGCCAAGAATGTTCTTTCTTTTTAACTATTTGCCAGAAGCTAGAATCCCTCAAGTAATATTCATTAGCCTATTTACTCTAAATTGCATATTAATCATTAAAAAGCTTCCATATTTTCTTAGCCACTAGTTTTGTCTAGATCATCTATATTAAGACAAATCTTAGTCCACCCTCTTATTTTTTCCAGCAAAGTTGTTCCTATTTGATTTTGACTCTTTTAAGATTCTCAACCTTTCCAGACCAAAGGAAGTTCCTAACGCATTTTCCATCTCCTTATTGATCTTCTTGGGCCGAATAAGGTGACAGCTCCAATGATTATGGAGATTATTAAGCAATAAAATGATAATCTAAACCCTTCCAGCTTGAGATAGAGCTTTATTTTGCCAAGCATTTACTTTCTTCTTAAATTTCTCCAATAGCAAAATGCAATCTTGAAACTTTAGCTTCTTAGAAAAGATTAGAACTCTAAGGTATTTGAAAGGCAAGTAGTGGACATTTAACCTAAAGATGTTCTTTAGACTGTCATATTAAAAACATTAGAAGAGAAGTAAACCTTACTCTTTAATGCAAAGTCCAATGATCCTGCAAAACTTAAGGAGAGATTTATACAAAAGTGAGATGGAGTTTTGATTAGCTCCATAAAACCTCATTAGAACATTTGCAAAACTAAGATGAGTAAGTTGAATATCTTTGCATTTGTAATGCAATCTAAAACTAAAAGGTCTAGATGTGTTTGATTTGATTATTTTGTCAAAAATCTTATTGGAAATATCAAACAAGTAGGGACAAAGGTGGTTACCCTGCTTATCCCATTAGAACCTTTAAAAAACTTGCTTACGGATCCATTAATAAGCATAATATAAGAGGGGGTTGAGAGGCATTCTTTGATCTAATTGATGAAATTGATATGAAATCTGAGCCATTCAAGACCACAAAAATGAAATTCCATTGAAGACTATCAAATGCTTTGGGAATTCAATAACATAACTTTTAGTGGACCTATTGTTATTATAATCTCTCATCAACTCCTGCACTATTAGAATGTTGTCTGAGATAGTTCTGCCTAAGATGAAAGCTCCTTGGGAGAAATGAATCATTTGCTTTAAAGGATCCTTTAATTTGTTAGCTAGCATAATAGAAATCACTTTATACAGAGTGTTACAACAAGAAATAAGTCTAAAGTCATTTAGGTAGTTGGTATTAGGAGCCTTGGGAATCATGCTATGTGAGTTGCATTAATCTTCTTTAGCCATTTTCCTGAGTAAATGAATTCTTAGATAACCTCAACTAGCAGCTTACAAGTGATATTCTAGGTGGTTTGAAATAAATAAGCATTATACCCATTAGGGCCTGGAGCCTTCCTTAGGTTGAGGCTAAACAAAACTCCCTTGATTTCCTGATTAGTTGTTAGCCACTGCAGTATTTCCAAATTATCCTAAGTGATAGTAGGGCCAATAAGCTCTACTAGATCCTGCAAGTCGAACAGACCTGAAGGGTTAGAAACTAACAAATCAACATAGAATTTGAGCACCATTCCTTCAATAGAGGATCTATGAATAACTATTTGATCATTTCTATCAAGAAGGTAATATAGTTTGTTATAGCTTCTTCTTTTGAGGACAGAGTTGTGAAAAAACTCTTATTAACCAAATGATTCTTACCTTTTACTTAGCAAGGAATTATGTTTAAGAAGAGCCTTGATATAAAGCTTTAGATTTTTTAATCTTAGTAGTTTTTAGTGCTTGATTGTTGGGAAAAAGAGGAAATTAGCTTTTTGTGTTTTTCTTAGCGTATCCTTGGCAATTTACAATATGAATGTAGTAGGAGGACCTCCTGATTTAAGGAAATGCTTTAACCTGTTTCTTAGAAGCTGGAGTTTCCTTATAAGCTAAAAGGACTTATAACCTATAATCCTGTTATCCCAAACTTCATTAACTAACTTTATGAACCCCTCCTTGTTAGTAAGAAAGTTGAAAAATCTAAAAGGAACATTGATGTTTTTTAAGGATGAGAAATTATGATTTTCCATATAAGAGTGATCAGATCACAAAGGAGGGCCAATAACAACAAATGAATTGGGTAACTTCCTCAACCAACTCTGATTTTTTAATATTATGTCAAGTTTATTCCTGATTAAGGATCCACCCATTTTCTTATTACCACATTTGAAAAGATTTCCAACAAACTTTAAATCAATAACATCCAGCTTATTAACTACTTTTTCTAACTCATTACCTAAGTTGGAAAGGTTCAATCTTTCTCCCTGAGCTTCTGAAGGCTATAAAACACAATTGAAATCACTTGTTAGAATCCAAGGCCCTGACAATGAACTTCTAATGCTAATAAGATCTTCCCATAGTTCAATTCTCTGAAATTCAAAATTGGAAGCATAAATAATGAAAATGTCAAAAGTATGATCTAAATTTTCCAGCTTGCAGTTAAGATGAACATACTGATCCGAGCTACTTTAAACTGCAAATTTTGCTTTCTCCTTATTGAATGCATAAACAATTCTGCCATTATAGTGATGCTTATGATTAGATCCAAAATCCTAATCTTTCCCTAGAAATTTCATAGAATTTTATAGCTTGTGAGCTTTCATTATAGTCTCTAGTAATCCCAGAATAATACGATGTTTTTCCAAAATAATATGTCTGAGATCCTATCTTTTATAGGGTTCATTCATACCTTTAATATTCCAAAAAAAACATAAGGTTAGGTGTGGAGAACTAATAGCCAACCCCCTTAGGTTTTCTTCTCTTTGTCCCTGATTTCCTATTAGTAGTAGGAGATAACTCCTCAATATGCTCCAATTCTAGGTTTTTTGGAAGTTTATGATTAAAATTCTCCACCTCAATTTCAATGCAACTAGGAATTGATTCAATGTCTCCACTATCCCTTATTTCACTCTACTTTCCTGTAGGTTCTGTAGCCTTGTCTTGTTTAACAGTCTGAGCCTCCATTACATTAGACAAGTCTACACAATTAGTGGATGAGAATTGTCTAAGTTTTCTCCTTTTGTATATGGAGTTTAATCCTCTTCAAACCACATAAACTCAAAGTAACCCCCTAAAGGTATTTTTTTCCTATTGCTTTCCATAAGTTCTTTCCCAATTAAGGTTCCAAATATAAGTAAGCTGGATTTCTATTTTAGTCATTTCTCTAGTAGCATCCAATTTCATTACATGCAACATTTTTGGAACTTCATACTTGGAATTCAACTCCACATAAATTCTTACATAATAGATTTTCTCAAGTTTGGTTGAAGCTGAATCAAAAGCAATATGCTTCCTTACTCAACTTGCTAGGAAGCGCAATCCATATAAAGCCCAATATAAAGGAATATTGTGGAAATTAATCCATAATGGAATAATTTTTATTCTAAATCTGTCAAATTTCACTTCAAGGATCCATTTTTGAACAAATATTGGCTGACCCCAAATATATCAAGAACTAGATTCCATTGCCTTGTTTATATTGTCGACATCAATGAATTATGAAGAGATAACCTTTGGTTCCCCATCTATTGAGCACCCAACTTTATATCTAAGGAACTCAGGTCTTTTGTTGAGAAAGTATCCCACCAATATGTTTTCCTAGTTTTTAAGACCCTATTGTAGCATCTCTAAAGGAGGAGTAACAATTCCATTGACCACAATAGAATGAAAATGTTTAGGCTTCTCACTAGGAGTGGTTGAAGCTACTGTACTGCTCTAAGATTTACTCAGTTCATTCAACTTGCTATTTGCTCTCTAGTTATTGATAACTCTAGCCTCCTATACAGGAGGGAACTGACGCATATGCAAGCCTTTATGTGGAGAAGGGGGAATCGAGGGAGTCATTGAGTTGTCTCCTTTGGAGGTTTCCATGTAGCCTTCCCAAAATAGTAACTTACCAGTTGCTTCATCAGTTCCTCCACCAAAATCGAAATTTTTAGTTTTTAGAGAGAGAAATATTTTATCCCTCTTAATCATAACTACAACATGTGTTTTCTTCCAATAGGTTAATAACGAAAGAAATATAAATGTCATTTCATTATCTCTTCGCTTTATTTATTTTGATATCATCTCAATTAGTTGTGTGTTATGCCAAATTATGTGTTAGCTCTTGTATTTATTGATTTTAATTTATGATGTTTAGGTTAGAATTAAGGAGACATTTGTGTCCCTTTATTAATTTGTCTGTTGTTGAAGAATATTTATACGTAACAAAGTATATTCATATGATTTCAACATAATGTTGCATATGTTTGTGTGATTTTTTATCAATAGTTTGAATATAAAAAGGTTGAATCATCTACATGCATTCCTTAATTTTATCTATTTTTATAAAATAAAATACCGCCAAGAAAAATTTGTGATGTGTTTTATGCAATAAATAACTCATACATCTTTTAACCTTAATTTCTATTGAATTTGGAAGATGAAAACTAGTGAATTTCCTTATTAGTCGCTTCAAGACATTCGTTTCCAAAAAGTACTAAGCGAATGACAAGTCTATGTGTTTTTTATGTTTTCTTTTTCTTGTATTTTGTTCAAAAATTTTAGAACCTTTTCTGGTTAGTTTTTGTTTAAGAGGAAAAGATTTTTGGGTTTAATTTGCTATTCTTTGATGCTTTGTCTTTCTCCTTGGATAATATATATAATAAAAAAAGACATGTTTTGAAGTCTTTTATAGGTAATTTCAATTACTTTTTTGATGTTTGATACCTTACATGAAAAATAAGAAAAGTAGAGTATAAACAATGTAAATGTTGCAAGGCAGTACAAAGTGATGAGACTTTAGTATATTGATTTTTCAAGTTTATAGTACTGTAGTTGATCAATTATCAGTGTTAATTAGAATTTCCTAAAATCAAATCCATAGTTTCCTTAATGATGAGAACAACATAGTAGAAATGAGGGGAAAAAAGTAAGATTAGCCCTCATCAGGAAGCAATAGTGGAAGATGAATTAAAGGAAAATATGTGCTAAAATCACTTAAGTAGTCTTGTATATATGTCCATATGTATGTGTTTGTATATCTATGGTTCTAAACTATATATTCTTATTTACTTACCACTTTTAAGGTTATTATAACTTAGTATAGAAGCCTGAAATTTTGTTACGATGGATAATTTAAATCAAATCTTGAGTTGAGTTATAAAGGTGGATCATCAAGTTATTTTGATAAAGTTAATCTTGATTTTGTCAATGATAAACAAATTTGTAATATGAGGAAGGAACTTAGATACTAATAAGTTAGTAAGGCTTATTTTAAAGTTCTAGTGTAACATCCCACCCCCGACAGGAAGGGGTAAAATAGTAAATTTGGCATAGGATGAGATGGATCGGAATGACTTAATACTGTTCATGCATAATAGGATTGATACACAGTATCAATTGTGCACATGGAATTACTGTACATGCATACATGA
>JANVCQ010000002.1:31613923-31637094 GCA_025531925.1 Erythroxylum plowmanianum
TGATTTTTGCTTCTGCTGATTTTTGCTTCTGCTGATTTTTGCTTCAGCTGCTTTTTGCTTCAGCTGATTTTTGCTTCAGCTGCTTTTTGCTTCTGCTGCTTTTTCCTTCTGCTGATTTTTGCTTCTGCTGATTTTTGCTTCTGCTGATTTTTGCTTCAGCTGCTTTTTGCTTCTGCTGCTTTTTGCTTCTGCTGATTTTTGCTTCTGCTGATTTTTGCATTTCATGCGTCCATCTAATTTTCATTTTTATATTTCTCTTTGTTTGTCATCAAAATTATTTAATACGTGAAGTCTGTTTTGACTTAACACACCATACATAAACATTACATCTTACCTACATTACATGAGTCCTTTCATTCGGTATTGAAGCTTTTGGTCTTAAAAGAAATGTCTCATAATCTTTTGAAAACACTTTGGGGGACATTTTGAAAGTTATTTTAATTATAATTACATTATACAAATCAAGTCTAAACATTTAAATATGTTAAAATTATGTTTTTGGGGTATTTAGTATCGGTCAACTAGTATACATTAATGGTCAATCAATGTGAGTTAAATCTGTAAAAGGTGAGTTTGTTGACACATTGGTCAAGTAATATGGTTGAGTAGTCAACCAATGTCTTAACATTTAATGAGTCTATGCATTTAATGAACATTGGCCATCTAGTGTGCTACATTAATCAACTAGTGCTCTACAACTAGCCATTATAACATTAATCTTTTGGCTCTAATGGCTAGTGGGGGTCCTAAAAGCCTATAAATACACGTTTTCTCATTGATACTTGCATAAAAAAGTATTTAAGTGTCTTATACACATATTTCTAAACATTTGAGCATCATTGTCTTATATTTGTGTTAGTGAATCTTTTTAGTATTATCAAAGTGATAAAATGAGACATTTTGAGTGTAAACTTTTGTTGGGGGGTTATATATTATACTCAGTGGGTTTTCCAAGTGGCATTGAGGTTCCTTTTCACCTTTAATGAAGATTATAAAATGGTTCCTCTTTACTGATAAAAGATTGTAGAAATATTTTTTCTTTAAAAGAAGAGTTATAGTGAAATTCCAAAAAAAAGTCTTATGAATGAATGTAGGGAAGTTATTTATTGAACCAATATAAATTGGTTTATATTTCTCATCCCTTACCCTTTTTACAATATTGTTTAAGTGTGTTATGAAAATTATTATTTTATTTTATATTTTTAACTTTTATAAATTATTCATTAATACACTAAGTTAGTAATATTTTTTTTAGAATTTATCAACTACCAATTTACTTCCTCTTGGGTGCCATTAGGACCTAATATAAAGCTTCAAAGTTATATCCATGAGTTGAAACTCTATAATACTAGCTCAACAATAGAACTACAATTGTTAAGGAATCAAGAAACCAAATTATTTTAATTCAAGAGGTCATATATTTGCTTTGTAGCTATGAAAGAATGATGGAAACACTTGAGCCCAAATTGAGATGCATGGTTATTTCTTAAAGACTAAATTCCAAGAGAAACTAATTAGTGTAGCTGGAAAGGATGGAGATGGAGGCATGTATCCTATAACATAGGCAATTGTAAAAGTACAAAATATTATATTCATGAAGTTGGATTATGTCGCTCTTATCAATTCATTTGGAGTTAAAACATGGGGATGGTATCATAATAATAATTGGCATGTAAAAAGAACTTTAATGTATATTTTTTTATTTGCTATATGGTATATTATTGCCTTGTGTTATTTGACTTGTGCATTTAGGGATTAATAAGGATTGTTTAGGTTAAACTACTAACTACATGCCATAGAATTGCGTTAGATATATATATCATAATTGGCATATAATTTAGAGTGGCAAAGACTTCAAAAGGCAATTATTAACATATATATGGTCTACATATATCGAAGACTTTAATGAGAAACTTAAGAAATTAGACAAAATTACACTTGGATATACATGGTCTACATATATCGAAGACTTTAATGAGAAACTTAAGAAATTAGACAAAATTACACTGGGGTGTGTTTCTGCATTACTTCAATATTGTCAAGAGACTTGGGTTAAGTCACACCAATCATTTGAGACAAATTACCTAATCATTGATAATAAACTATGTGAACTTTGAACGGATGGATCCTACTAGCAAAGAACAGTCCAGTGATTAGTTATGTTAGAAACCATAAGGACAATGATCATAAAGAGAGTTGTTGAAAGGAGGCTATATGCATATATATGGAAATTAGATATTGCAGGTTTGAAAACATAAGAAAGAAACAATGCAACGGAGGATTTTGTGGAATGACATAAACCATATGAGGTTAATAAAGGGGATAGAAAGTATATTGTCATATTAGGAATAGACAATTTTTCTAGCTGCATGGTATGAGACCAATATGGTTATTTATAGAAATATGCTATTAGTGTTATCAGTCATTCTAAAGAAAAATCAAAAGCATTTATCAATGATTGCTACAAGGAGAGCGCTTTTATTAAAGTTATGATCAAGTCTTACAACCTATCAAGGGCTAATCTTTCGGCCATTAAATGATTATAAGCAAGAAGGAAAGACAAGAATGAACAAAAGAAAGCACTAAGTACAAGCAAAATGTCATAAAAAGGGTCAAGTGTAAAAATGTAGGAAATGTGGTGCTTTTAGACATAATAATAGAAAATGTAATGTACCAAGACCTAATGAACAATAATATGTCAATGTAAATAACTACTAGTTTAGTTATCTTTTTTTATCTAGTTATCAATGTTAACAGATCATAAAATTTTTTAGGTCTTGATGGCTTCAATCAAAGGGTCAATAATTAATAAGTGTCATAGATAATAACATATTAATTTCTCCTACAAAATAATGATTATATGAAATATGTTATTTCGAAAATTCACATCCAATGCAACATGTCAACAACTTAAGAATGTGTACTTGGTCAATAAAGTAAATGGGAGCTTAATAGGTACTTATATACTTGTAATCATTGTCTGTATTAAACTCACTAGCAAGTTGATACTAAATGTTACATTCACAGGTTGATTCATAAGCTATTAGCTCTACAAATATGACTAAAAGAAAATATAGACATGTTGATCCAAGATCTTTCAAATTGTCTTTGAGTCAAGAGGTCTTAGGTTTAAAGGTAAATATAATATCACTTTAAAACAACTACAAGTTATAACAACTAAAAGAGGGTAATTGTTATGACCAACTTCTAGCAAGCTAACAAACTAAACATTTGTATCACTTGCGAATGAATATTTTTATTATTGTAATTAGCTAATTTTGTAAAGCAATGGAATAAGCAAGTTTGTCTGATATTATGGCAATGATGAATACATACACCTAGTAGCTTATTTTGTAATGACATTTGATAATTTGGTGTATTTTGTAAACCAACTGAATCAACATTTTTATCTTATATGATGAAAATTGATGCTTACCTAGAATTTATGCATCAAGTAGGTTGTTTTGTAACTATTATATATTTAGTGTATTTTTAAATCAAGTAAAAGAAAGTTCTCATTTGTATACTTGTAAGTGATGAATTGGGTCTTGGACAAATTGAGTAATTCCCTTAGACAATTTGGTTGGCTCATTATATTCCTCTCAATGATAGTATTTTTATACTCTCACTAAGAATAATAGACAAATTTTCGTTCAATAATAACAAGAATAAGTACATTTGTACTAGACAGTTCGATAATAAAAATTAACAAAAACAAGAACATATAATCAATTTCATACTAAATTCATTTCCCAATCACATAGAAGATGAACAATGAATCAGAAATTGAAATAATTCCTTAAATTATGTTGACTAATATCAGCCTTAATTCTTTCTTCTTTCTAGTAAAATATCTAAATTTTACTTCATAAATTTTTAATTAATCATCATGTTCTTTTGTTTCAGGTATACTTCTCTTTGTTTCAGTTTCTTTTTTCAGTACAGATATATCTTTTTTAACTTTAACTGAATTACTGAAACAACTCCCTCGTGAAATTGCTTATTATACTATTGGAAAAAATTTAGAATTACCACTTAGGTGATTATCCAAAAATCTTATATTTGACATATTATTACTCCACGTTATCCCTAAAAGAAGCATTCAACCTATAAAAGCAAACCACTTTATTAATATTATTGCAATTAGACCTCAAGATGTTGAAAATTCTATCCATGAAATTTGTCCAAAACAACTTTTGCCTTAATAGGCTCGGATTCGGACTTTGGGCCTGATAGTGATATAGTTTAGTTGAATTGGGCTATCCAAATTCCACATACACCAGCTAAAACCCTAGGCGCACTCCCTCATATATATAATACGAGGGTTTCAAGTTTCCTCATACCCGAAGCAGTCACATAAGCGCCCCACTTCTACTCTCCCTGCGAGTTGCTGCAAGTATCTCTTTCGTCTTCTTCAACCATGGTAAATCTCTTCTGTAATTCCCTTCACTTGATGGCCGTATTGTATGTTCTTTATTCCTCTCCTTGTTCGCTGTATGTGTAGTTAATCTGTTCTATCACAGATCTTAGGTGTCTGTGGAGTTAATCCATAGTATTAGATATGTTAAACAATTCCTTTTCGTAACCATTTATCTGACAACTCTTCCCGTTTAGCGCTTTAAAACCTGTGGATTTTCCACTCTTCATCTTTTTGCTTGGTTTTCATCCAATTTTCATATACAAAAAGAGTTGCTTAATAGTTTCTATAAATCAATCTATTATAAGCTGTCGTCATTGGTGTAAAGCAAAAAAAAAAATTAAATGCGATCTCCTGCGATAGTGTCAAGTTAAAAGCGATGTTCTTTATGCTTTTTCGTGGATTTCTCTTTGATGAGATAATCGGCTCTAATAGCCTCTTTTACATCTGTTAATGTCTGTATTATTGAAGCTCGATCCTCTTTCTGGGGGATAGAGTGATGTAGAGACTTTATGTGGTGATATCTGTTTTACTATTATTATGCTTGTTATACTTTTAGAGCATTGTTGTGTGGAAAAATTCTCGATCCATAACTTATGTTGCTTTGCTGCGAGTGATTTTCAGTCGAAAAGAAAGGTTAGGGAACCGAAGGAAGAAAACGTGACTCTTGGTCCTGCAGTAAGAGATGGTGAGAATGTTTTCGGAGTGGCCCACATCTATGCATCATTTAACGACACTTTCATTGTAAGTACTGAAAGGATTTTTGGTAGCTTTTGCGGTGTCCGATATCCAATCACCGATTGTAATCTGGTTATTGTGAACTGCAGCATGTGACAGATCTTTCTGGAAGAGAAACGCTTGTCCGCATTACTGGTATGTAAGCACTGTTAATGCTGTAACACAACCTTTTGTCATTGAGTAGCTATGGAAAATCAATATTGATTGACTTAAAATTTGCCTGTCATGGGAACTTTAATATGGTTTTAAGATCAAAAGCTCGAGAATAAGGCCTAGTTCAAAGATTTTTGTCGTTTAGGCATGTTTGATGAAAAGTTTACATGTTTTTGCACATGATTCCTTTGATGAAAAGTTTTCATGTGAATTTATTTGTTGTGCATAGTTTGTAATGCTTCTTTACTTCTAAAATTTTTGACTAAAAATTTTCAGTTTTATTTGGATTGCAGTTTATTTATTTCCCTTTTTCTTTCCATTACTTATCTTGTATGTTTACAAGTTACTGTCATCCCTAAGTCTGTTTTCTGGAACAGGTGGAATGAAGGTTAAAGCTGACAGAGACGAGTCTTCCCCATATGCTGCCATGCTTGCAGCGCAGGATGTTGCCCAGAGATGCAAGGTTATCCTACATTTAAATCTAGAATCCACCTGAATCTTCTATTTGTGTCACATGGTTGTTATAATTGTCTATGATCGGTGGATGCACTAGTTCTGGGTGCCTGGTCAAATTAGCTTGCTTTTCTTTTTGATTCATTGAGGCAAGGTGTCAACTGTGGCCTTCATGTAATATCCCGTTACTTTGCCTTTGCATGAACAGATTTCTCACTCTTTTTACACAGCAAAGCAGTGCACCACTTCCACACTTTCTTGTTATTTCTCTAAGCTTTTTCTTGTCGCCTATGTTCCTTTCTTAAGAGAAACATGACCTCAAACTCCACCTTGATGTTATGTGGTGTTAATTGCAATCATTAATCATTGCATTCGAGGTGGTTTTTGTTTACTCAAGCCGTAGGTGGTCTAAGTTTCTATGACTGCGGTGCTTATTATCTTATAACTAAGACTTTGTTTCTGATTCTAATGATGCAGGAACTTGGAATTACTGCCCTTCATATCAAGCTCCGAGCTACAGGTGGGAACAAGACAAAAACACCTGGTCCGGGTGCTCAGTCTGCTCTTCGTGCCCTTGCTCGATCTGG
The DNA here is from genome assembly GCA_025531925.1 of Erythroxylum plowmanianum. Classification (NCBI taxonomy): domain Eukaryota; kingdom Viridiplantae; phylum Streptophyta; class Magnoliopsida; order Malpighiales; family Erythroxylaceae; genus Erythroxylum; species Erythroxylum plowmanianum. The sequence goes on from JANVCQ010000002.1 coordinate 31,620,272, forward strand.
AATGAAGATTGGTCGTATAGGTACTGCATATATTTATTTGATCCGTATTAAAATACATGTCACCCATTGAACTGTTCTCTTTTTCCTGTTCTGCAACAGCAAAATTTTATGGTATTTGACTTCTGGTGTGGTGAGATAATGATTTATTTCTTGTATGCAAATTTTCAGAGGATGTGACTCCCATCCCAACTGACAGCACACGTAGAAAGGGCGGAAGGAGGGGAAGAAGGCTGTGAGGGTCCTCGACCATGTTTTTTGTTTCAGCTTTGGCCAATTGATACTTGTTTCGTGGATTTAAACATGTTAATCTTGGAAATATTGAAGTGAATGTTAAAGTTTTTTGTTTTTCCGTGCTCTTCCATGAGTTAATTATTATGCTGAACTGAACTGCAGTAGTAGTTTTCTCAAAGAAATTTTTGTTGTCTACTGCTAGTACCAATTTGTGTTGCGCCCAATGGTAGTACTGATGCCCAAGAACTTCAGCAATTGTGGTTTAGGCACTTTTTGACTTTCAATGACCCCAAGTGATTGCATCCTTTAGGTTGATATACGAAATTTGTTAATGGAGTTAAAACAATGTAATGTCTCCGTTTTTACTGTCTTTGTGGTTTATTATATAAAATAATAAGAAAATTCATTGGCTTTTCGCTCATAATAATCATCATATATGAAATGAAAAACGATTTTGTTTAAAAGATTTGCATGGTAAGGATTGAAGGCAATGGCTGGAAATCTACTTTTTAATCTCGTTTTGGTATGTCTTGAAACGAAGGTTCTGACCGTTAAAATCTTTGTATATTTGGTTTATAAAAATTAATTAAAGTATAAAATTTGATTGATTAATTAATAAATTAATTAATTTTTTATAATAAAAATTATTAAATTAAATTAATTGAAAAAATTGAAAATAGCTTGTTAGATATTTTAGACAAATAAGGATCTCAAACATTGCCCTGCCCAACCCATGCTTGTTGCTCGTCCAAGTTACCAAATAAAACATTGTTCGTAGCAAAATATTATCGTTTTACTTGGGAAAGTTATTTTTAAAATGTAAGTTATTTTCAAAATGTAACAAAATGATGTCATTTAAGTTACAACACAATTTTAAAACAGAAGATAAAACGACATAACGATATCGTTTAAGTAGAAGTTTAAAAAACTAGAAGCAAAACGACGTGGTTAGGTGAGGGGATTTTGCTTCTCATTAAACAAAACGCAACAGGCTTCTCTTCCCCCTCACCTAGCCACTGCCAATCACTCACAAACGCACGACAATCTCTGTAACATCCTATCATCGATGGGAAGGGTCTCCTATGGTTTTTCACTTCAATCACTTGACTTTTCTTATTCTTCATCCGTTCTTCTTCTTCTTCGCGTCACCCAATCACATTCTTCCTTTGTTCTTCTTCTTCATGTCATCTATCCTTTCCCCAGCTCCTTTGTTAATTGTCGATTGTGTGAAGTCACCAACACTCAAAACAACCAACGGTGCAACGTACTTAATAAGATAATCTCTCATTCTCTCTTATCAATTTTGGTTTTTCATTAATAGTTGATTGTTTTGATAACGATTTGGCTAATTTGAGAACTTTGTATGTTAATAATGAGAATATGGGACAATGCATATATAGTGTTTGATAAAATGCCCCACTCTCAATTGTTAGTCATTTTGTTTCTTTTTTATGTTTTTCTTTAATAAATGGGGACCTCCAATCCTTGACAAGATCAATGTAACACAGATATGAAATAGATGATGGTTATCATCCCCAAAAAAAGGGGGTGGGGGAGGGATGCTCGGAGATGATGATTAAAGCATAAAAACCCCCTCATTACTAATAAAATAAATTTCCATCTGCATTTAAAACTGATTTGAAGTGAACTATTATTTTTTCCATCAATGATTTATACTGAAAGCATTTGTAGTCTTCAACATGCATAACTTATCTGACATTGTGTTCGTTATACTATGGGGTATATATATAGTTATATTGTTATATGACCAAAGTTGTACAAGAAGTAACAACGTTTCACTCATGGCAAATTCAAGGGTCAATCTAGTGGGGCATCCATATAGGCGATGACTTGGCACCTTAATTAATTGATTTCCAGTTTATGTATTTGCTTTTCCCGTGATTATTTGTTTCAGTTTCCTGTTTTTAAGTGAGTAGTGGAGTTGTGGCATATAATGCCACTCTGTAGGAAGTCAGTTGTTATTTTTTTCCTAAGTCTATATATTGCCAATCTATACAAACGATGGGTGATGAGAAAAATATTTTCTTGAGTTCATACTCAAACAACACAGGTTCCAGGATCCCTTAGAGCCGGGAAAATAGGTCATTACAAGAAAACAAACGTAATTCCTATTACTACTCCCCAAACCAGCCTCGATCCTAACATATTGGTATTAGAGACAGGGGCTATGAGGGAATCGATTACACAACAACTTGAATTGATCCTTAAACTGTTGCAAGAGGAGAAAGAGGCGAATAAGACCAGGGATGCCAAAATCGAAGAATTATCCAAGGAGTTAGCAGCATGGAAATTAGAATTTTCTGTCATAGGAGATCATAGTAATCGAGGAAAGGATAAGGACGGTGTAGAAAGTTCTCGATCTGCTAATCAGATTGAAGTTCACATTGTACTAAAGGTCACCAAGTTGAACTTTCCGAAGTATGATGAACAGAATGACCCTTTGCGATGGCTCAATAGATGCGAGTACATCTTTCGTCACCAGAATACCCAAAATGAGGAGAAATTGGCACTTGCCTCTTTCCACTTGGAAGGTGATGCTTAAATCTGGTATATGCAATTGGATGAGGATAATCCATATCTCAGATGGGACGATTTCAAACACCATTGTAACTTGCGATTTGGACCTCCCATTCACAGCAGAAAATTAGGAGAGTTGTCAAAACTGAAACAACAGTGATCAGTGACAGATTATTGTAGGGCTTTTGAGCAGTTAGTGTCCAGAGCTGGAACGTTGAAACAAGGGCAGAAAGTAGAAATCTTGGTTAGTGGCTTGAAGGATTACATAGCTATAGATGTGGAACTTCAACAACCCAGAGAGTTGGCATCAGTTATGAGCCTCGCACGACTCTATGAATGTCGAAATCAATTTTCTCGAAGTGTTGAATCACGATAAGTGAAGTTACCAGAAACCTCAACTACGTCAATTCCAAAATCTTGCACCATTCAACGTTTGACGCCGGTTGAAATGGAGGAAAGCCGAAAGCAAGGGCTCTGTTTCAATTGTGATGAAATATATGTACGAGGTCACCAATGTAAGCGTTTGTTTTGGATAGAGTTCTTAGATGACAAGGAGGATGACGGGGACGAGTTGGAACAAATTTATGAAGCAGCACAGCCACAAATTTCATTGGATGCAATCACAGGCATAAAGGGACCACAAACCATGAAAGTGACAGGAACGATGAATGGAGTGCCAGTGATAGCCTTAGTAGATTTAGGGAGTACCCATACTTTCATTGATTCCTCACTGTTGGAAATGTGTGGACTGAATCTCAAGTAACAAAAGGAATAAGAGCTAGGGTTGCTAAAGGTGCATTGGTTGAGTGTTTAGGAAATTGTATAGAAGTGGCCATTGATATAGGTGTAGTCATGGTGGGGGTCACTCCATGGGTCTTAAACCTTAGTGATGTAGATGTGGTCCTTGGAATTATTTGGTTAAAGACTTTGGGGCCCATATTGTGGGACTTTGAAAATTTGTGGATGTCTTTTAAAATTGAGACCCAGCCCATTACCTTGTATGGTTTGAAGGAAGAGAGCTCATCTAAAGCTTCTGAAGTGAGAGCATTGTCGATGGTCAGTAATAAGAAGCAGTAAATTCAAACCCTTCTTTCAAATTTTTTGACCATCTTTTTCGAACCTCAAAGATTACCGCCATCCCGTCGTTGTGATCACCGGATTCCTCTAGAGCCAGGGGTGAAACCAGTGGTGGTGAGACCCTATTGCTATCCACATGCCCAAAAAGAGGAAATTGAAAATCAGTGTGCTAGGATGTTACAACAGGGAGTTATCTGACACAGCACTTCTCCATACTCTTCTCCAGTGATTCTAGTTCCTAAAGCAGATGGTTCATGACGGATGTGTGTGGATTACCGGGAATTGAATGCGAGAATAGTTAAAGACAAATTTCCAATACCGGTGATAGATGAATTGTTGGAGGAATTACATGGAGCTAGGTACTTTACAAAACTCGACCTTGCTTCTGGGTATCACCAAGTCCGAATGTGGGAACCAGATGTGGAGAAAATAGCTTTTAGAACTCACCACGGCCACTTTGAATTTCTTGTAATGGCGTTTGGGTTAACAAATGCGCCATCTACATTTCAAGCTCTCATAAATGAGGTATTCTCTTCATATCTCCGCAGATTTGTATTAGTCTTTTTTGACAATATTTTGTTCTACAGTAAAACAGAGAAAGAACACGTTGAACATCTGCAAATGGTCTTCTAGTTGTTGGAAAAAAATCAATTGCACCTAAAGAAATCAAAATGTTCATTTGGGCAACAACAAACCACGCATTTAGGTCAGATACTATCGAGCAATGGAGTCCAGGCGAATCCTTCCAAAATTTCTGTCATGGTAGAGTGGCCAAGATCGACAACAATTAAAGGACTTCGTGGATTTCTCGGTTTAACAGGATACTACCGTAAGTTTGTATCTAATTATGGTATCATTGCTGCTCCACTCACCAAACTGCTCTTAAAGAACTCTTTTGCTTGGTTAGAGGATACTAATCAGGCTTTTGCGAGGCTAAAATTAGCCATGACGTCCACTCCAGTGTTGGCATTTCCGAATTTCTCCAAAGATTTTGTTATTGAATGTGACTCCTATGGCTCAGGAATTGGGGCAGTTTGATTACAAGAAGGTCATCCTGTGGTTTATTTCAGTTGCGGTCTAGCTGAGCGACATTGCATCCTCCCTATGTACAAAAAAGAATTAATCGGTTTGGTGCAGGCGATTCGACATTGGCGATCATATTTGTGGGGAAGGCATTTTCTGGTTAGAACTGACCACTATAGCTTGAAATTCTTGCTCGAACAGTGACTGCTTATGCCCCCTCAACAACATTGGGTAAGCAAAATTCTGGGATACAATTTTTCAGCAGAATACAAAAACGGAAATACTAATATTGTCGCTGATGCACTGTGACGAAGAGATGTCGAAAAGGTGGAACTACAGGCTGTGTCAATGCCCCAGTTAAGTCTATTTGATGCGATTTGAAATGAATAACAAAGCTCGGCTGATATTCAACATTTATTCAAGGGTGTTGAAAACGATACCATGGGTGGATAGTGGTCTATCAAAAATGGCCTACTGATGTATAAGGGTCGCGTTTTTGTACCTTCAAATTCTCCAACACTTGCCTCTATCATTTATGGGATTCATAGTCAAGGGCATGAGGAAGGGTTATTAGAAAACTCTCTTCCGAATTGCCAAAGATTTTCATTGGTGGGCAATGAAAAAAGATGTCAGATTTTTTATAAAGGCTTGTGGTGTTTGCCAACACCATAAGGTGGAGAATCTTCACCCTGCTGGTTTACTTCAACCGTTACCTATTCCTTCGCAAATCTGGGTTGATGTTTCACTATACTTTGTTGAGGGCCTACCAGTTTCGTTACGCAAAAATGTCATCCTGGTGGTGGTGGATCGACTGTCTAAATGTTGCCACTTAATAGCCATCTCCCTTCTGTATACTGCTGTAAGTGTGGCTAAGATGTTTTCTGATAATGTAGTAGTCCATTGTCAGTGATAGAGATGTGACTTTCACCAGTGCATTTTGGACTAAACTATTTCGTTTAAGTGGCACCAAACTATGTTTCAGTTCAGCTTATCACCCACAATCCGATGGACAAACAGAGGTAGTGAATCGAATTGTTGAACTTTATTTGCGATGTTTCACAAGTTGCCAACCGACTAAATTAGCACGCTAGCTAGCATGGGTTGAGTACACTTATAATACGAGCTATCACTCGACTCTCAAGACTACTCCATTTCAGGTGGTTTATGGCAGAAATCCACCTAAGCTCCTATCTTACTGTCCAGGTATGTCCAAGCTTGAAGTCGTGGACCAAGCTTTGAAGGAAAGAGATGACGTGTTACTAGCTCTTAAGAAGAATTTAGCACAGGCTCAAGTAAGAATGAAGAAGTATTATGATTCTTAGCATAGACACGTGGAATTTGAAGTAGGTAATATGGTCCTTCTAAAGTTGCAACAGTATCGATAGGTGACAGTGGCCAAACGGAAGCATCAAAAGCTATTACCACAATTTTATTGGCCTTTTAAAGTTTTACAACGAATTGGGACAGTTGCATACAAATTGGAGCTGCCTCCACACTCAAAGCTACATCCAGTCTTTCATGTGTCCAGTTTGAAGTCTTATAATTCAGAACATCAGGACCAACCATCACCACTGCCTGAGCTTGTTCCTGAAATTGCAACCCACATTCCAGATGCTAATATCGCTCACCGAATTCGCAACAATGACCAGGAAATCTTAGTGCAGTGGCAAGGTCAGTTTCCAGCTGCTGCCTCTTGGGAAAAAGTAACTGATTTTCAAACCAGATTTCCAGAATTCACGTTTGAGGACAAGCTCTTTTCGGAGCGAGGAAGTGATGTTATACGACCAAAGTTGTACAAGAAGTATCAACGTTTCACTCATGGCAAATTCAAGGGTCAATCTAGTGGGGCATCCATATAGGCGATGATTTGGCACCTTAATTAATTGATTTCCAGTTTATGTATTTGCTTTTCCCATGATTATTTGTTTCAGTTTCCTGTTTTTAAGTGAGTAGTGGAGTTGTGGTATATAACGCCACTCTGTAGGAAGTCAGTTGTTATTTTTTCTAAGGCTATATATTGCCAATCTGTACAAATGATGGGTGATGAGAAAATTATTTTCTTGAGTTCATACTTTAACAACAAAGGTTCTGGGATCCCTTAGAGCCGGGAAAATAGGTAGTTACAAGAAAACAAGCTTAATTCCTATTACTACTCCCCAAACCAGCCTCGATCCTAACATATATACATACACGTTCCTAACCTCATCAACCAATATATTTAATTTATTCAATTTATTCACTTTCCTAACCTCATTAACCAATATATTAATTTAAACTAATAAATTATCTTATATCCATAAGAAAAATATAATGTGGTAATTAAAGCATAGGATGATTGAACGGAAAAGCTTATGCTTATCGGTTGATTAAGGTATGTGTGATCAGTATGCTCTTGAGTTATGTGTGTATGCAATATATATGTATGGAATGACTAGTTGAGTTGAGTAATGTTTTGTTGGGATTTTAGGAAATTGGGAGGAGTAAAGTAATATATATAATTTATATATCTGTGTCAATTATAAAGATTCCTTTTTTATATTAATTATTAACAAGGATGAAAAGTAATATACAATTTGTATACGTGTGTCAACTATAAAGGAATAAATTAAACTCACAAGGTTGTGTTAACGTAATTAATAAGGCAAGGCAAGGCACTCTAGAAGGAAATAATTGAGGATAGGTTACTAAATGTTCACTAATGTTTTTCCTTCTTTATGTGAGTTTGTGACCTCTCTTTGTGTCTTTAGATTTAAAGCTTTTTTGCATTGCCAGCTGTGACTAGGGCACAAAACAATATCATGATGGGTTTGAACATGTTGAAGGGGCTAGTTAGTTGTTGATAGCTATTAGCATTGGTGTATTTGGAGTGAACCAACTTGAGAGAAAGTGAGCTCATTATTGGTTGTTGCTTAAGCTTTGAGATGCATCGAAAGTTGGGTTGGAAAATTGTCGCCTTCTTTCCTTCATTATTTTATCTTTGTTATGTTGGAAAATTGCTGCCTTATTTCATGCATTTACTTAGTAACTAAGTTGGCATTTGAACTCATTAATTTTGGAATCCAAATGAAATGAATCATTATGTTTGGAATAAACGATAATGTAATTTAAAGAATTGAACTTTTCTTATCTTTGGCTTGATATACTGATGGAATTGATTAAGAACGTGTCATTTCCAAATATATCCTTAACTTATCCTATCATATACAATAACTTGAGAGAAAGTGAGCTCATTATTATATGTTGATTATTTCTAACCTCAATTATTTATATGTTTTTTGTCAGATGGATGAGCATATTCTTTCAGTTGAGAGTTCTAATCCAATACTGGAGGTAAAAGTAGAAACTTCTATTCCAACACCAAGTTATGATAGAAGTTTAATTAGAACTCAAGTTACCTAACATAAAAGTGAAGTTTGGAATCATTTTAAGAAGACTATATCGACCGATGGAATTGAAAAATTAGATTGCAATTATTGTCAAAAGTTGTATTCGAGTAGTTCGAAAGGTGAAACGTCTCATTTAAAGAGGCATATGGAATCATATACTAGAAGGAAGATGGTTTTAGGAGGTTAAATATTTTTGACCCCTAACCTTATGAAAGGAAGGAATGAAATGACCATAACAACTTTTGACAGCAATAGATTAAGGATTTTGATGGCTAATATGATTAATGGAGATGAACAACCATTGTCTATAGTTGAAAGTAAAAGATTCAGAATATTTCTTAATTCACTCCAACCAAACTTCAAGGTTCCAAGTCGGAATCCCGTAGGAATGATATTTTCAAAATTTGTGGGGACAAGAAGAAAGAAACATTAAGAGCATTGTTGAGTGTTCAAGGATGAATTGCCATGACGGACATGTAGACAGTCGATAACCAAAAGAAGGGTTACATGACGGTGACGACACATTATATCGATGATGATTGAAAGTTTTGCAATAGACTTTTGATGTAATTTATATTTTTTAATATTGTTATCATTTACTTTTTTCATTATTTTATGAATTTATAATTCATGTTCGTAATATTTGTACATGATGGGTTCATTTATATGTCGACGTTGCGTACAAGTAAAAAATTGGCATACGTGTTGAAAGACTGTTTGATAAATTTGAACATCGACAACAAAGTATCCTCCATTACATTCGACAATTGTAGCTATCATTGAGAAGTTGAAGGGTAAGATGCAGGTTGAGAGCTTGTTAGTTAGAGGTACGTTATTTCATATGTGTTGTTTTGCGCATATTCTTAACTTGATTGTAGAGGATGGGTTGGAGACGATAAAGGAAGCAATAAAGTGTATTCAGAATAGTGTTCTATATTGGAGTGTAACTCCGAGTTGACACTTTTGAAGATGATGCACAAATTTTATGCATTCGAATTCAAAGAAGTTAGTTTTGGATTGTCCAACCAGATGGAACTCAGCCTTTAAGATGTTAGAGTTGACAATCCTGTATGCTCAGTTGTTTATTAGCCTAACCGAAAGGGATTCTCAGTATACCTACATATCATAAAAAAATTAATGGGACTTGGCTAAAGAACTTTGTATGAATTTGAAATTATTCAATAATTAGACTAAATTGTTCTCAGGAACAAAATATCCAACTTCGCACTGTATCTTTAGCACTATGTCCAATATAAAGCATGTTTTATCATAATGGATGTTTGATTCCAATGCAGTTATTCAAACTATGGCGGAGCAGATGGCAGAGAAGTTTAATTCTTATTGATCTAAGTTTGGAGATATTGTTGTAGTATTATATGCATTGGACTTGAGATATAAGATGGATATGGTTGAATATATTTATAATGCATTGCACAATAGTGAGGTTCAAGAGCATATACATACCATGAAAAAATTATAATATCAATTATTTAATGATTATCAAGTTAGAATGTAACAAACTCACGATCGGGATCTTAGTAGTGTAGGAAGTTCAACTTTGACTTCAGTTTCAAGTTCAACCTTTTCCTCTGACCCATTATTGACATATTCTCTTTCAAATTTTTTAAAAGAGAAAAGGGCTAGGATTTTTTACAATATGATGGAGTTAGATAAATATTTTTTTGAAGATTGTGTCCCTAAATATGAAAGTGAGCAGTTCAATATATTGTTATGGTAGAAGATATCTTGACATAATTATCTAATATTGCAAGTCATTGCACAAGATTTGTTAGCTATTCTACTAGCCACCGTTACTTTAGAGGTTGTATTTAGTATTAGTGGTCAGGTCATTACTCCTCATCTTGGTTGACTTATTATCACACCGTAGAAGCCCTTATATATGCTCAAAGTTGGTTAAATAATAAATATATTGATGGTAAATTATTTTCTTTTTAATATATTAAATTAATTTATTTTATATTATCTTATCTAATATTGTGTTTTTTATTTTCCTACAACCATAGGTATTAATGTGGAGGTGACTAATGAAATTAATTGACCAATTACAGGTTATTTTGATCAAATATATAAAGATGAAGGTATATTTAATTTTTTCTTATAATTTAATATTACATTACTAAATTTTTTATTTTAATATTATATTACTAAATATAATGTTTGTACATACAATTATTTGATCCAAACTGTTGACGACCCTACCAATAAGTACAATTAGATGCTCTCTCAATCTCCACTTTCCAGTATCCAATATCCAAAATTCGTCTATTTGGCATGATATTATCTTAATTTTATTAATTGTATCATTTCTTGTAAAATGATCTAGATACTCATTCATGTAAAGCAAAATTTTTTATAGTTAATATATTTGGTTTTATCAATTCTCTCTTATAATAATTAATAAATTATTTAAGTAAAATTAAAATTTGTAATTAATTGAATTGAAATTCTTAACAATAATTAACTTAATAAAATTTCCTACAAATTCCTAATTAATTAATTACTTATGTAATCACATGTTTTTAATGGAAGGTTATTACTAGATTTAAATTAATTAATTTAACTTTGTATTTACTTTCCAACAATTCACTGATCAAACTCACGAGAATAGCTACACAAGTTTGATGTTTGGTTTGAAGTTGGGGAATGACTACAAATCAAAATATTCAATATTAGCGTGAATTAGGAATAAATCTTCTAATATTATAAAGGAGAAAAAAATGAATATAAATTAAGATTAATTATAATATGATGATTTTAGGAAAAAAAAGTAAAAGAGGTTATAAACGTATAATATAATTATTAATCAATTTTTGTTAGAGTCTTTATTTCCTAGTAAATTTTCTAAAGTATAGAATGTGACATATAGCAAGCAGTTTTTAATAAATTTTCTTTATTAAAGTTTATTTAATTTATTAAAATGTTTGTATGAGAGCATATATGTGTAGTAGAGATATGTACGATCTAATAAGAGACAAGTCAATAACAATGGCCTCTTAACTTTTGCACGACACTAACAAAATACTGACTATCATTGGGTGCTTTAAGTCGAAACTTTTACGAGTTGAAGAATCAACGTATTCAACTCGATAAAATAGAAAAGTTTAAATGCCTTAAGAGTAATCATGATATTAATTTTTTTAACATATGTAATGAAAATATAAAATTTTCAATGATTATTTAATAATAGATATAATATGAAAAGAGAATAATATTTATAGAAGTAAAAAAATAAAAGTTTGAAAATATTATATTATAAACTTAATGTACGTATTTTTTTTAAATCATATTAAAAAGAATTATAATGAGTTTTTAAACATGTAAAAATAATATTTGAAATAAATTGTACTTAATAATTTTTTTACATTTACATTATAATTAATTGTTATAATAAAATTACAAAATTAAAATTAAAATCACTTATTTGTAGAGAATAATTATAACAATATTATCATAACGACATAGCTATATATTTTTAATAAATATATATTGGTTTATATTTTATATAATTTATTTTATATAAATATGTTTGTATAATTTATAGATAATTTATAGGTAATTTCATCCTACACTTTCTTATACGTAGTTATGCTATAATTTATAATTTATGAATTCAAAAAAATATAACTAAAATTTTTCAATTTTTCTTAAAATAAATATATAAAAATTTTAAAAATGTATTAAAATTTTGGCTGACTCTAAGCCGTATCATTCCAGGCTTCCAGCCCGCCGACGGGCCATCCTTGGCCTGCCCAAAATACGCCCGTTGACATTCCTACAGGCTCATTCCCATGATTGCTATGCTTGGTTCAGAATCGACGCAAGAATGTGGTAAAAGAGATCCAAGCTCGCGTGGAAAATCAAATACATTATTGTATAAAGTAGAGTAAAATTTTAAGAGAATTTTTTATTTTTAAATATTTTTAATTAAAAAATCACCAATATAATAATTTAATTCAACCTTAAAATTACACTCAAATTAATTAAATTTGATTTAAAATAATTATAATATATTATTAATTTGAGTCAATTTTATAACATAATTATAATAAATTAATAATTTGAGTCAATTTTAATCAAATTTAACGGTTGAGTTATTATCTAAATAATATTTAATTAATTCATGTTCCATGTTACCAAAGTTTAAAAAAGATATAAAACTAAAATAGACTTTTTGAAGAACCAATCGATTCTTTTAAATTTGCTTAAAATAAAAAAAAAAGTATGTCATTTACTCTGTAAATAAATATGTAATTTTAGAATTTAACGTTAGTAATGATTAAGAGTTAACAGACACATTTATCGTGGAAATGGTTAAGGGTGCATGATTTAAAACAGAACCTGACAATATCTTTTGCTAAGTCAGACTCTGTTACTGTTATATAGAAAACTTGTTGTAAGTCCTAATATTACATTAGTGATCAGAAAATTTTAATAATTTATGATAAAAATAAAAATGCATTTATGTATTGAATTACTTCCCAGCCTCCTCATCTCATCTTTTGACCTCGCGCTTGACATTTATTCCGTACAATGGGCATGGACCCACAGAAATATCCTTCACGTTTCGAAAAGCGTTCTGAAATTCGAGAAAAGGGAACACGTGCTACTGAGAAAAGTCAGCATAATACGTACATAGTGAAAATAGGAGAAAAGTCATCAATGTATATTAGAAAGCCGTATTTTGCATATAAGTGTATATCTGATTGAGCTTTTAGAAATTAAATAATCACTTTTTTTATCACAAAATCTTTTTTAAAAAATAAATATTTAATTGTAAAATAAAAAATACTTTTTAAAATATATCTAATTTTTTTTAGCCAAAATATAGCTTTTTAAAAAACTCAAATTTAGAACTTTTATAAAATGTACTTTTTCAGATAAATTTTTTATATAAATTAATAAGTCTTTTTTGGTCTCTTTTGTCCTTATATTTTATACATAATTTTAACAATACCTACAAACTCATCTTTACATTTATTTTGGGATTTATATAATATTATTCGACTTTTTTATATGTTTTAATATTTATTTTTGATATTAGTTTTATTTATGTTATAATCCATATAAAAGATTTGGTTAGATATATTTTCATTTATGCTTCATATGGTTTAAAATTATATAATAATTAATATATTGCACTTTGCATATTGTTTAATATACTTTAATAATATTTATATGCATAAAATTTTTTATCACAAAATAAAATATAGTTAAAATTAATAAAACAAAATTTTATGTTGCTAAACAATCTACTATATGAAACTCTTTCAAAAAGTTGTTTTTTTAATTAACAGCCAAACAATTAACTGGCTTCTTAGAAAAGTTCTTCTGACAAAAGCTTTATTGATATAAACTCATCCAAATAGGCACTAAATCTTTCTCTGCATACACTCAACAATAACTTATAATCAATTTAAAATCAATACCGACTAAACAACAAAAATGGAAATATGATAAAGTTAAAAGGAAAAGAACTTACATTGCTTGATAATTGTATTACCCACAGCCAATTATAAAAACATCATTATTATGCATGACAAATCTCTCATTTATAAAAACAACATTATATAGTTGTTGTTAGATGGGTATAATTTTGGATCAACAAGCTTATAGACTTTGGCAACCTTATAAGCGTTACAAAAAACTAAATTTGGAAGTTGACAAGCTAACATATTCTTGTAGATATGGAAACAATCTATAAATCCCAAAAGGTGAAGAAGGTGGTTAATTGCAAGTTTTGTAATTCCAAGGAAAAGAGGAAGTATAACATACGAGGATAAAAGAGACGAATCCAAAACTTATACGAGGATAAAAGAGACGAATCCAAAACTTTCATAAGTGTTGGGAAGTAGCAAGATTTAACATGCTAGCTCCAAAACTTGTTTTAGTCTCCATCATTTTTTGAGATAATTTTTCTTTAGAAATTAAAGTAAAATTTCAATCAATAAGTGGTGATATACAATAAAAACCAACCACAATCCAACGCTAATAAGCTCATACATATGATAAATCAAATAAAAGCTAAACCTATTAATTGGAAACAAATAGAATATATAGCTAAAAAGGAAAAGAACAATGCTCGTTAAAAGAATTTACTTGAATAATTCTGCTTTTGGCTTCAGATTCTCACTATCTCTAAGAAAGTAATTAATTTCTAGAGTTGAAACATGTTCTATCTCTTGTCACAACACCAATTATAATCACTTTTCTCACATTTTACCAAAAGCGTTCCCAGGTGACCATGGAAAGTCCATCATTTACCCATCAGTCTCCTAGAGGTAAGCCCTTAATTGCTATGCTTTCATTCTTATATGAGGTAGTTTGTAGCGTTCTTCCTTTTTAGCATGAGGGATTCTAATTACCTTTTATTAGCACGAAATATCAACAATCTCCATAATTTAGCTAGCTGAGCGAACATTCCTTGATGGAATTTGAAGAAATGATTTTCTCTCTAAATTTAGATGAAACATAACAAAATTGGTTGACTTCTGCCTTTGTCATGGAACCTTATAAAGATTTATTTCCATCCATATTTCCTTTATGCAACTAGCAAAGGAAATAAGATAGACAATAGTATCGAGTTTTAAAATTGAGTTCAATCTAATAAACCATTGCGTAATCCCTAAACATTGGCAACTGTTTAAAACTCATAGGCATTTATTTTTAATCCAATGCCATATATTCATAAAGAACTAACATTCAAAGAATATATGATCCCTATTTTCACTTTATGAACTACACAAAACACATTCATCATTAGCAATCAGTTAGGGTAATCTATCTATTATACTTAATTTGTTTAGAACATTTAACCTTAAAATGAAAGAAGAGTTGGGCAATAGCTCTTCATCTCAAAGTATTCGATGCCAATTTACTCTTTCATTTCACTATATCAACCATTATTTATAGATCTTACTACTAAATTGTCCTCTAGGGTGGATATTCCAAATGTATTTATCTAGGAACATTTATTTGGCTGATAATTAGGAGTCAAGAATTGTAACTCCCTTGGGAACTTAATCCACTACCCTTCCCTTATGATCGAGTTTAACTTAGCATTTGAAGGGAAGTTACTCCAAGTTGAATGGCTATCTGATTCCTAATTAAGGAGCTACTCCCTGACCAATTATCATATCAAAAACTAGCCTTTTCCTCGCTACCAACTTGACAAGATATTTCAGGTTCTAAGATTTTCCTTAGTTTTAGTAGTTATGCTAGAAACCAAGAATGTGAAAATTTTTGGGTAATAGCCCATATACTCCTTTCTTTAAGAATATAACTACAGAGCCATTTAACCCATAACATTTCCTTATCCTACAGAATGGACTAGAGTTTTGTTATCATGATAACTTTGCTAAAGATTTGTATAACTGTAACTCTTAAAACTCCCTCCACCTTTGGTTTACAAACATTACTCCATTTAACTTTGTCATGTCCTCTGTTAGAATCACAACCTCCCCATAGAAATCCTTATTAGTTTTTCCACTAATTTAATGGCTCCTCTTACCAATATCATATTAGAACACAAATAAATATGCATGGAGTTGAGGAGATAATTGACTAATTGCAGTCTTTCCTCCAAAGGACAAGGCTCTTTTGGTCCATAAAGTCAATCTCTTTTGAATTTTTTTAAACAAGTGGTATCATTCCTTAAATTGGAGTCTTCTATTTATGATTGGTAAGCCTTGATAGCATAAAAGCGTTTGCTTCCTACTTATTTCCATTTTAAAGGTAATTTCCTATTTCATTTGATCTACACTTTTGGATAGAACAAAATGACTTTTAGAATAGTTTACTATCAATCTAGAAATGGAGCTGAATTGATTCAAAGTAGACATAAGGAGTTCAACTTAGCCATAATTATCTTTAAAGAATAAGAATATATCATCTACTAAGCATAAATTCACTAAGGAGACTTTCCTACATTTGTTGTGATATTTAAATTATGTTCCCCTACCAAATGTTGTAGTTAAAACTTGAATTTAGAGCTTCTATTCAGAAGTTGAAAAGATAAGGTGACAAGAGATCCCCCTGCCCAAGCCCTCTTTCTTCATGGAAAATATTTTTTGGGTTCCATTAACCAAAGCAATATAGGTTGGAGAAGTAATATAAGCTTCAACCCAATTAGTGAACCTGCTAGGAAATCATGTCAGTTCAAGGAGTTACAAAATGAAGCTCCATTCCACACTATTAAATTCCTTTTTGAAATCAATTTTGAAGGAACAATTCCTTAGTGAATTCCTTCTAGAATGGCTTCTTAACAAATTTTGCAATATAAAGATGTTGTCCCTAATTTGTCTACCTTATATAAAATAACTTTGGTTATCACTAACCAAGCATCCCATAACTAGTTTTAGTTTGTTAGCTATAATTTTTGCAATCACTTTGTAAAGGAAATTTAAGCAAGATATTGGTTTGTAATTCTTTAAGATAGCTAGATTATTTAATTAAGGAATTGAGCATAGGAAGGTGATCGCGGCTTATCATTCAATCCTAAGATTGATCCTTGGAAACCGGTCAAAATCAATTTATACCAAGAATTGCAAT
>JANVCQ010000002.1:31645990-31657356 GCA_025531925.1 Erythroxylum plowmanianum
GATATAAACATATACAACTGAATTGTATAATTCTTGTTTTATATATATATATATATATAAACATATACAACTGAGTTGTATATGTTTATATATATATATATATATAAAACAAGAATTATACAATTCAGTTGTATATGTTTATATCTTATATATATACATATATATATAAAGCAAATGATATTTCTAGCTATGAAACTGATGTTAATCGAAATTAAAAGATTGAGGGGATGCTTGGTTAGTTAGTATGAGAAAAAAAAAAGAATTGGTAAGAAATGAAGAAAAATGGTTGGTAATATATTATTATTGGATAAAGATATAAACCAATATATTATTATTGGATAAAGAGTATTTTTTATATCTCTTTTTAGGACAATACTTCATTCTTTTAATATAGTGAGAAATGGAAGTTGTATTCATTTCCTTCCTTTACTATATTCATTATAATTCTTATTATCATTCTTTCAAGTGAACCAAACACATCCTGAATTGAAAGACAAATATGATAGATCACATGCTATAGTTATTTAAATATGGGTTAATCTAATCTAATCAATACACCATATAGAGAGTTGCTAATTTGAATAACTTGTAGTAGGGATTGATCTTTGTCTTGTGTAGTTATTCAACTCAAAGACTTGCAAAACTAATAAATTTCATTTTGTTGATGGAAATAACCTAAATCTAAATGACATACTCAAAATTACTCGACAAAAACTATCTTAAAACTTAACTTGGGCCCAATTTCAAATGAACCCTTGTATGCCTCCTGAATTTTCCGTTTCTTCAACTTCCAATTGGGCTTTGACTTCCCTGAAATATAAAACAACCGCAGTAATAGAGAGACAGACAGAGCGTCTTGGAAACCTTATACAAACGTCGGATAACTAAACAAGAAAGGAACCACCCAAATTGGGTCATTTTATTACTACAAGGCCTATATATATTACGAATGTGGGATTGGGACTTTGGGACACCCCTCACTGTAAAAGCCACGTCAGCGGCACCACCACCCCCCAAGCTAGCTGTATATCCACCCAACCACCACCACTGACCACCCTTTTGGCCGCTCTATTTTTATCTCCTCAGCCCCGCCAGTGTGCTTCACCGTCTTGGTGCTCCACTTCCACTCTCTTTTATACTTATTGCAGGGAAATGCTCTGTGTTTTTCAGTAGCTAGATTTTCTTCCGCCTGTTCTGATCCTATATATTGTATATATATATAAACACACACACACACACACTATCTTCTTCAACTGTCTCTCATTCCCTCCAGAATGAACCTTTCCTGGTTCTCAGTCTCGTTTATACTTCCCTACGTCATGTCGTTGATGGTCTTGCTAGTTTTCCTGGAGCAAATCTCTTATCTAATGAAGAAACGCAATGCTCCCGGCCCTCTTTTTGTCTTCCCTTTTCTGGGCAACGTAATCTCTTTGGTCCGTAATCCTACCAAGTTCTGGGAAGCTCAGACGGATTTCTCCGCCACTGCTGGCTTCTCCGCCAACTACGTCATTGGACGCTTCATTCTCTTCATCCGCGACACTGACCTCTCCCATCTCATCTTCTCCAATGTGCGTCCCGACGCCTTTAAGCTCGTGGGTCACCCTTTTGGTAAAAAACTCTTCGGCGAACACAATTTGATCTACCTGTTCGGTCAAGACCACAAAGATATTCGCCGTCAAATTGCTCCTAACTTCACTCCCAAAGCCCTTTCCACCTATATTAGTATTCAGCAGAAGATTATTCTCCAACACTTGAAGAAATGGGAGCACATCTCGTCTCAATACCCCAACCAACCTCTGTCTCTTCGCCTGCTTGTTCGAGACATGAATCTCGAGACTTCCCAGACTGTGTTTGCAGGTCCCTACTTGACCCAAGAAGCTCGCAACAATTTCAAAGCAGACTATAACCTGTTCAACCTCGGCTTAATGACCTTGCCCATAGACCTCCCCGGTTTTGCTTTCCGACAAGCCAGGCTCGCCGTCGACCGCCTTGTCCGCATACTTTCCAACTGCACGCGGCAAAGCAAGGAGCGGATGGCCAAAAACGAAGAACCTACCTGTCTGGCTGATTTCTGGATGCAAGAAACAGTCAGAGAGATCTCCGAAGCTGAAGCCGCCGGAAAACCCGCCCCGTCTCACTCCAGCGACTTCGAAATCGGCGGCTTCTTGTTTGATTTCCTCTTCGCTGCTCAAGACGCCTCCACGTCGTCTCTTCTGTGGGCCATATCGGTGCTCGATTCGCATCCTGAGGTTTTGTCGAAAGTTCGCGAAGAAGTGGCCACACTCTGGTCGCCGGAATCGGATGCTCCAATAACAGCCGATCAGATTAGGGAAATGAAGTACACGCAGGCGGTGGCACGTGAAGTTATTCGATACAGGGCGCCGGCGACAATGGTCCCACACATTGCGGCCGTGGACTTTCCGTTGACTGAGTCGTACACGATTCCGAAAGGCACAATTGTCTTCCCGTCAGTTTACGAGAGTAGTTTTCAAGGATTTACTGAACCGGAGCGGTTCGACCCGGACCGATTCTCGGAAGAGCGTCAAGAGGATCAGGTATTTAAGAAAAATTTCTTGGCTTTTGGAGCTGGAGCCCACCAGTGTGTTGGGCAGAGGTACGCTTTGAACCACCTGGTCCTCTTCATCGCCATGTTGTCTGCGTTACTGGATTTCAAGAGGCATCGGACGGACGGTTGTGATGAATTGGTTTACAATCCCACCATATGTCCCAAGGACGGGTGCAGCGTTTTCCTGTCTAGGCGTTGCTGACGTTATCCCATCCTTTGAAACGCAATGACGTGTTGCGTCATATGAGGACAAATTGTGGCTCCTCTTCACGTTTCTTTTTTCCATTTCCAATTCTTGGTTTCGTTAGCATGGTTTGTGGGTGTGTACATGTACGGCTAGGAGCTTCTTTTTTTTTTTTTCTTGATTGAAGCAGTTGATTGATGAATGGTGGATAATTGGAATATTAAAAAAAAGGGAATTGTGTGCTTCAATAAGGAGTATTAATTTAATTTTGGGAGGAATTGTAGTTATTGTCGTCTATAAACCTACTCATATAATTTAATGACAACATTAATTTCATAGTATAGAGTATAGACACGGATAGGGCGTCCCAACTAACAACAACCCCAATCATGTCTGAAAAATTAAACATTTTACCTCAATATAAAAATATATTGATAAAACTCAAAATAAACTTCTGCTGCATGTATCTGTAATAATTGCATCATGTGCGGAAATGTCATTTATTGGTATGTAGGCATGATCTCCGTTAATCATATTATTTTCAATCAAGTAAATGCCATCTAATAGAAGAGAATGACAACCGATGTTTTTTTGGTTTGTTTGAACAATACGGCAACTTCCCCCTACTTTTGAGCCACTTTTTTTTGTTTACCTGAACCGCAATAGAAGAAATTGTAAATTATTCGGATTTTCTGTTATTTCTAGTTCAAGTTCAGGTCAGAAGAAATTGTGAATCCATTTGTGAGGATGGTGGGGACCACAGAAAAGGGATTGACTTTCAAGTCAAAGTTGACTCACTTTTAGTATTTTGTGCAGATTCTCAAATGAGAATACGTAAACTTGAAGACCAACATCCATGCATACATGTCCTTTCTCAGCTTCAACAAACTTCAGTACAGCGTATCACATAAAGGTCTAAATTAAAAATTAAAAAAAAAACTTGAAACATAATTTGAGGATTCTCTTTTGTTAAGTATCTAACACCAAGTCTAATCATTTCTTCTATTTTCATTATTATCTGTTGAATTTCTAAATTTTATGCATAAAAAATGTTTTGCTTGAAATTTAGGTAATTCAATACATTATCATATTTCCTTTTTATTAGCTGTAGAATTTACTTTCAATGCTATGTTCATAATGTTTACTTTTATAAGATAAACACAAAATAATAGCTGATTTAAATGTATACACGTTTACAATTTAATATTATCCAATTTAATACAACTAGTAATATTATCCAATTTCACTTGCAAATTGTTTTATCAACAAGCACGAGTTGCCTATTGTTAATTAACTCAATAATTTTTATGAATTTTTTCATACACTACTTAAAAAGTCAGTTCTTTGTTAGGAATGAGTCATAAAAAATTCATTGAAGATTTTCAGCTTATGGATTGACAAAGATATGTGTACTTTGAAATGAGGCGTTGTTCTATGAAGAAAAAAGATTCACAGAAGCATTTTCAATGAATGTCTGAAAATATTATTTGCTCAATGGCTTCAATAATGTCAATTTTCGGTACACATTCATTGTTTCCCTTATTGATGAGTTGTAACCTGAATTATAAAGAACAATCAATCTCTTCACAGAGATGTGTCTGAAATCTCTTTCGAAGAAATCTACTAATTAGCTTTGATGATGCTGGACAAATTATGTAAACAATAAAAGCTCTTCAAAGCTATAGTAAAAGGTAAACCTTAACGCAAATAAGCATGCAAAAAGTCGTACTTGAAGATCAAATGCAAAAACGTGGAGAAATGTGCATGCAATACAAAAAAGATAAACACTTTGGAAGAAAATTGTTAAAAGTTCACCTTTTTAACAGAAGGAAAAAAAGAGAGAATAAGATTATTTAAGCAACATGCTTCTAAAATTAGAAAGTCAAACCGATGTTACTTTTGTAGACAACCAGCTCATTATGCAAAAAGTTACCCTAAAAATTCCATAAAAGATATGAAAATCCTATAGTTGTTAAAGCTATGATGCCCATGAGAGATGACAAGGACATCGAGTCTCCTTTTAAAGAACATTTTAGTGAAGATGAAGAGACATTGTTTGCACTATCTGATTATAAATCTACTAATGATGAAGCATATTCTCTTGATGACGAAGATGATGAACCATTGTACATGATGAAATAGTATTTTTTTCAAGCTAGACTCTAGGAAACCATTAGTAACATGATCATACCTCAAAATCCAGTTGCTTCTAAAGAAGTATCAAAGACTAATCCGAACTATTAGTTATATGGATATAAGATCTTGTAGAAGTATAATGAAACCACTACAGAGGAATGGAAACCTTATGAGGAATAATTTACTGCAGTTGATGACAAATCCTTCAAGACAAACCTTATTACGAAAAGTAGGATTGGAATAAAGTTGTCCCCAAGTCGTATCATTTGGACAAAACTATTAGGAAGCAATCTTCCTAGTCCTAACATACTTATTGGGATAAATGTCTATTGCTAGAAAGAAAAGTTACAGATCTTGCCAACAAAGGGATTTGTTACAAACAAGATATTCGTGAGTACAATGAAGACCACAACATCTTCAAGTTACAAGATAATCCTACTAGTTATTAAGATATCAGAGATCAAGTTTTATAGTATTGTCTGGAAAGTCATAACCAATTAAATCATCCACATCCATTATGACAAAATTCAGAATTTTATATTTAATTGTCATTCAAAAAGAATGAGGACATTAATCCAACAAAGCCCACTCATATGGGAATAAATCCATATGATTTAAAGATGGCAGAAGAGGAGTGTGCTATAGTTTTGAAGCAAGGATTACTCGAGCTGACAAAATCATATTGGACAAGTCATGCTTTTTATGTAGAAAAAAGAGAAGAAAATATTAGAGGAAAAAAAGATTAGTTATTGATTACAAGCCTCTAAATAAATTTCTTTGAAATGAAAAATTTTCTCTGCCTAAGATAAATACACAGGTTTTATTTCTGAAAGAGGAAAAAATATTCTCAAAGTTTGATTTAAAATATGGATTTTGGCAATTGAGTATTGACCAAAAATTCAACATAAGACATCATTTTGCATTTCTAATACTCAGCATCAATGGACAGTCATAGAATTTAGGCTAAAATTCGCCCCATCATTGTTTTAAAGAGCCATAACAAAGATCTATAATGATATCCTATTAAGTGCTTTGATTTACATTAATGATATCTTACTTTATTCTCAAACTCAACAAGAGAAGTCCTACGCCTAGATACTACTGGACCATCTCAGACCCAAGCCTCCTCTTTCTAGGATGCCTAAGACCTAAGTGATGATATTTTCATCATTGATAAAGAGGAGCTAAATAAAAATTTGAAGACTTTAAACACAAAAGAAGCAAGCCCCAGTGAAAGATGAAGAAGAATCAGTGATGATAGTGGCAACATGAATGGAGGAGCTTCCCGTCAAATCTGCAATCATGGCAAAAATCTATCTAATGAGGATGATAACTAAGATTCCTCTCATTATTATTTCTCTATCTAAGATTGTTTATTTTTGTAACGTCACATCATTTTTATCTGTTTTATTACGATGTGACATTATTCTTATCTAAAATACTTGATGTGATGTAATTATTATCTAAAATAGTTGATATGATGTTGTTCTTCTTCATTTAAGCGTGATGTGGCTTTGTTTTTATCTAGAAATATCTATGTTTTTATAATCTCTTTTGCCTATATAAGCAAAGTATCTATTCCATTTTAACCAAGTTCTAATTCAAGCTAGTTTTGAGGCTACTTTTGATCCAATAAAAGTTATGTGTTTCTATATAGCTTATCTCTAAAAATCTCTCTAATTTCTGAAAACTTGAATCTTTAATAAGTTTACTTCTATCATATAGAGGTGCAAATATGTTCTACATTTGCTTTTGTATAAGGATCCTGGGCATCAGAAAATATCAAATTTATGAGCCTATTTAAGTTTTAAGTGATATGGGAGAATTGATCAGCATAGATCCCTAAGAGGCAGGTCTTGAGAGTTGACGATTATTGAGAGAAGGAATGCTTGTGTCTTGGATACCATACCTGAGATCGTAGCTACAATCATCTTTGTTTATCTTAGAACTCTTATAGAGGTTTTAAATAAAATCTGATTTAATAATAAAAATATATTAAAAATAAATATAATATATATTATTTATTTTATCAAAATAAAATAATTTTTATTGATAATTTAGTGATATATATTATATAAGAGATTAAAATAAATTTAGTCGATTAAAAATAATTTATCTTTAAATAATTTTCATCAGTAATGAAAATATAATTATATTGACATTAATAACTAAATATGTTTTTATTTTTATTTGGAATAAAAATAGAAATTAAAAATTAAAATAAAAATAAAAATAAAAGTGGAATCAAACTCCTTTTAGTTATAATTATTAAAATAGTATAATTTCTTATGAAATTAAGTTTTATTCCCCTTATAATTACTAGCATTAATGTGACTCATCTTATAAGTATGGTTCTTTAACATATTAATAATTTGATATGACAAAATATATATAAAGTAAAACTATTTTAAAAACCAACTTAAACCCTAATTTAATTAAATGAGGAATCTTTTGCTATCTGATCAACCAATTCCTTGACGCTCGGATTATTATTCAGCAATCAAGAAAAGTGGAAATATACAAAAAGGAGGAGTCGTGTGAATCATTCAGTCGCCGAAACTTTTATACTACAACAAGCCAACAAGGAGCGCAAGGGATAAACATGAAGCAGTATGATACGTTTATCAAGTGAGAACTAATCGATACGCAAATTTGAGCAATGATGACGGTTGTAAGTTACTAGTTACGGGTAAGGAGGAAATAGAAAATCCAAAGCAACCATCCCATCAGCACTAGTTTCCTTTGGGAAGCATGTTGGTCCTAATGCCACGTGCACGTACGGTTAGTCATTAAATATTATGTGACATGCTTTGTGTGGGCTACAACTACATAATAGCTTTTTGGATTGGAGAGTTTCGTACTTAATAATCAAATATTAGACTTTTTTTTTCTCCGAAACTTCTTCATAGTGTAGGACATAATTTGACATTCTTAGGCTAAATTAATTGGTTGTAGTTTTAATGACATAATTATTAATAGATATTCTTTATTTTATACATATTCAAATATATATAATAAAAATCTATGAGATAAATATATATTATAAGTGAAATTATGTTGAGATCATAATTATAAAATTTTTATTATGTTTATGTATTATCTCTAAATTGTTACTAGTCATTCTTCTATTAAGACTAACTAATACATATTATGTTTATTTCTTATAAAGGAACTAGTTAATATTATATATTAAAATATATAGATACTTAAATAAACATGTGAATGCTTATTAAAGGATAAATTTACTAAATTGACCCAATTATGAGAATTCAAAATAAAATATTACTTATTTGCCTATGAATTTTCTCATCATGATGGTTGCATAATTGAACATTTGACTTTAAATTACCAAAATATTTCATATGAAAATTACTATATTTTAATATTACTTATAAACTATTTTATTTTGGGTAGCTCAATTGGTGGTACTTCAATATAGTTGAATAAGTCAATCAAGGGTTCGTCACTCTAAAGTAATAATGGATAATTTTTCACCATTTTTACAAGTAGTGACCTAAGGAAATATTTAGCTTGAATAAGTTGATATTAGAAAAGTGTTTCAAATGACAATTATAAGTCAATTATTAACATTCCTAATATTTGAGTAATCATGACATATTGTCAAACGTCAATTTTAATATATAATTATAAATTATTTAATTAAAAA
Source organism: Erythroxylum plowmanianum (assembly GCA_025531925.1). Classification (NCBI taxonomy): domain Eukaryota; kingdom Viridiplantae; phylum Streptophyta; class Magnoliopsida; order Malpighiales; family Erythroxylaceae; genus Erythroxylum; species Erythroxylum plowmanianum. The sequence continues at coordinate 31,654,544 of JANVCQ010000002.1, forward strand.
ATCAGAGATAAATTAGGAGTTTTAATCAATTAATTTATAATTATGTTTAAATAATTATTGTCAATATATTAAGAACCTAATAATTCACATATAAAAGAGAAGGTTAAAAGAGAAATATTAATTTAAATTAAGTTAGATTTTGATTAAACTTAAATTTTAAATATGAATAATTAGTTAATTTTAATAAAAAAGACACTTTAATGCTTTTTAATAAATAAGAAAAAGTATAAGGCAGCTAACTCTTGTCTGTTTCTCTACTTTGTAGATATTATCAGAGACTACACACATAGATAGTGCGAGAAATTTTTTTTATAAGAATTCAAATAAGGAACAATTTAATTCTTTATTTATGATCCATATTTTCTAAATTATTAAATTAAAGAGATTAGATTAAAAAATTATAAAAACTTATTTTCTTGTTGTCATTATTCAATCACAATTAGTTTCTCAATAGGTTATCGTTACAATTTTCTTTTACATGGCTTGATGAGAAATTATTTTATTGCAAATACAATTCCTAAAGAAACTCTTACTAGTGAAATTTTAATATCTATTTGGTGATACCAACTACCATGGTCATGTAATGACAGTCCGTGGGTTGTAGACTAGACGCCACATTCTTCATGTGGACATTATTTTTGTACACAAACCGTGAAAAGATTCCAGTCAAATAAGGCGCAACAAAAATTTATTTCTTTTATTTAAAACTTATATTTGATGCGAAGTTTGGAATTATTATTAATATCCGTTTCAGAGCAAATTAAATTACCAGAACCGAAAGAGTTGAAAAATAGTGAGAATCTTACGTACATTCATCCCTCGTGCATGGGTGCCACTCGTATTGATTGGAGATTATTGCGCCAACCGATTACAATCAATGTCTCTGCTCGAGAAGATAAATAGCACGTTGATTGGTAGGGAGCCCTCAGCTGCAGACCGTATGCTTCATACATTTGGCCATTGGTTTAGTTTTGTTTGCAGGAAAAGTGATACATAATACATGCATTCTCATCCTAATGGTCAATCTCTTGCATTTCCAACACCACCTATCCATCATCTTCTGCTCACATTTACTAGGAATCTGTGCAAGTCTCGGGCATAGCAAGTTAACACATGACTGTTTCTTTCACAACCTACTCTTTTATATGTATGTATTTAGCAAGCTCTGTTGTTTCTAATCCTTAGAGAACGTAACCATGATACATGATAAACAACTATTCATGTGTGTTGTCACTCTAGCCGCATTTTATAAATATTTGCTTGATCAATACTATGAAATTTGAAAATTGAAGTTCTTAATTGTCTTCGTAGATAGAAATGAATAAAAATAAGGTGAAGTTAAAGTAGAAAATTGATAAATTGAAATTATTTATAGAAAACACCCCGTGTGGGGGTTGAACATACCCAGATCATTGGTGGAAACGGTCATATGTGTGTCAGTGTATATTATTTTAACCATGTAAGAGTTAAAGGATGTTGTTTCGCTCGTATTGAGGTCATACATGCCAGTTTTGGTATAACATATACCATGTACTATGACTTGAGTCCATAGTCAATCCTATTTTCGACATGAGCAATTGAAAATTGATTCCAAACTTTTCATTATTTTGTATCTGTAATAGTGCAAAAAGAAGACCCGACTTTAAGTTGTTTAAGAATAATAGCATTGAGTTTCTTGATCATTTACCTTAAGATTAGTTAGTTCTACTTCTAGATGGAGATAAGGAAAGAGATATAACTTAATGGTAGAGTGTCACTTTGACTTGGTGGAAGTTATCAGTTCGAGCCTAATTATCCCTAAACCCAATGTGAGTTTTTCTATTTTAACTTGCTCCTTCTGTAGCACCCAACTCTCATAGTGCATATCTCCGAACATATCGACAGTATTCGAGAACATACTCTACGAGGGTGACATGCTAGAACAGTCAGTCAATCAAACTCATTACAATTTTTTTTCTTATATATCACATGCATATACGAAAAATTAATAATCAAGTTTGACCTATTTTATTCATAAACATTTTCAAATACAAGATTTATAACTATTATACATATCATCAGCAATCCAATAGCCACTTGAGCTCATTACAGATACAAAACACTTGTAGTCATAATGTCATTACATTACAAGATCATTCGCATATACATTGTACAATACTTGTGAATAAATATTTTGAAACAAAATAATGAAATACATATATAGACGTGAACTGATCCCGACTTCTATCGCTTACTCGAATGCAATAGCCAGACTCCAATTTGTCTAACTGGAGTTTTTTTCTATGCCTAAAAAATAATGTTATAATTTTTGGGTGAGTTTTACAAACTCAGTGAGTAGACCATCCTCGATGACTCACTTAATCACATAACACATCAATTCATATACTCACAAAATTCACATCACTTCATCAATTCAACATGCTGAGTCACATACATTTCATATTCACTTAAATCATATTTCACATTCAGAAATCATTCAAATTATTTATTTCAACCATTTAAATAATACATATCAAATGCATATGCAATGCTCATGAAATTCACTTTCAATTGTTATTATTATGACTGAGTGTAGGGATGGCAACGGAGCGGGTATAGGGCGGGTATGCCATCCCCCGTACCCGTCCCATGAACCCGCCCCCACTCCCATACCCGCCCCCATCCCCGTCAGGGATTTTTTGACACCCCCATACCCGTACCCGTTGGGGGTTTGACCCCCATCGGATACCCGTTTATCCGCCTCTTTTTTTTTTAAAGATAAGCTTATTTAATATGAATGGACTATTTGTTTTTCTTTTAAATTTTCATGCTAC
>JANVCQ010000002.1:31667644-31679152 GCA_025531925.1 Erythroxylum plowmanianum
AGGCTTACACCTCAAGAACACTTGGTTATTCTAATATCATAAATCAATTTCTCGTCATTTCTTTTCTAGCATTATATACTCTCATAATACCCAATTTTCATTCACTTTTACTCAATACATATTACTCAACTCCATTGAATCATAACTATAATCATGTGAACATCTTCATTCCCATTATACTCATGCCTTTTGTACTTTGATATCAACAATTCATTCACTAAGTTATAACCTCCATTACCACTTCATACATATCACACATTTAGTCACTTAATCCAAGCATTATTCTAGGTTCAATTCAAGCTCCATTCAAGCCTGAATTAAGTCCAAAAGGCCAATGAATGTCCATCGGGTGAATTTCATGTCCACTGGGCAGACCTTCTTAGATTTTCCATTTTATTTGGTCCACTCATGTCCGTTTGAAGGGGCAACATGTCCTCTGGGTGGACCTTCAGGGGTCACTTACAGAAATGTGAAATTTTAACCCTTTAGACAGCAAAATATCTCCTTGGTGTCTTCATATAAGTTGTAAAACTCGAAGTTCTCTTCCAAATCATACTTAAATGACCTTAATCCAACCTCCAGAGCAAAAGTTATGCCCAAAATCTATCCAATTGCATCCATAATTTTCTAAATTTCTAACTCTTTACTTACTACATTCAACACCTTATATTGGTCTATCATTTCTAGTTTAATTATTCATCATTGCACAACATTCTTAACTCCATTTCAGCTGGATGAACAAATTATAGTCCATGATTGATCATGAACACTAAAAATAGAACATATACATATGTACATTCATCATCAACTTTCTACATATGTTCAACTTCATTTCCACTTTGATTTCACTTCTAACTATCACCTTAATTCTTCCCATTTCAAGACACCACATTACTTCCTTTCTTTGGCTCTAGACTCATTTTAGTTCATCTCCAAAACACCTAAAGAAATCCACATTAATACGCCAAGAAAACAGAACATAAAACCTATTATTTATGAAATTTTTTTGCACTTTTTTGTACATCATCTTTAATGATCTTTCTATTTTAAACTCATTTCTACAACAACTTACGAAATATTTATCATCATAAACACGAAAACAAGACATCAATGTGTTATATATATATATATATATATATATATATATATATATACACTATACTATACCCATCAAAACACAAAAGCAAGACGTGGATATGTTCATTATTCACCCACGTTACACATATATTTTCAACATCTTTTTCAAGATCATTTTATCACCAACTATCATCATATATGTTTCTATTTAGACAACCCATGAAGAAAAAAGTTTAACTTACTTGATTAAACTCCAAGGTTCTTCAATCACCGTGAAACCCTAGCTTTCCATGACTTACATGATCATCATTATCATTCAAGGTAGAAGGGTTAGGTCTTTCAGTAACAAGATGGAGAAGACAATGAATCTTGAAGAAACAAAGTGAAAGAGTTGGACAAAATCAACATGATAAGGGTGAGAGTGAGATGGTTATGAGTGAAGAAGAGAGCAAATGAAGAAGTTGATGAAAAGAACCATATATCAAAAATGACAAGTGAAAGACCATGAGATGGTCTTTAATTTAGGTAAAAAAAATCGTGAGTGGTAAGTGGCAAGTGTTGTGACACTTGTCATTTTATTGTGGTCTCTAATTGGCTCTTTTAAAAAGCTACTCCATTTGTCTCCAATTTCTAATCCAATAGTCTCCAAATTTTCAATGACACTTGTCATTAAATCTTAATGTTATGTATCACTAATTTCTACTACCATTTGATGCTTATTTCTACTGTCATTTATTAATTGTTCTACCACTTGACATTTTTCTTAGTCCAAAATACACATAATTTCATAAAATTCTCAAATTTCACCAAAAATTCTAAATCAATAATTTAATTCACTAGATCAATTTTAAGGCAAAATATTCACTATCCATAACATAATCATATTAAAACAATCGTTTATACCTGAAGAAAGTCAAATAAGTGCATGAACAAATCATTGCAATATGTGCAATAATTCATATGTATGTATGTTATATTATGCATGACCATGAAGTGCATTTCTTAATTTTCTCATTGGTATCTCTCATATATAGTATTCTAGGGTTCTAACCCTTAGCACAGGAAATGGGATTTTACACCCTCATTGTTTTTATCGAATGAGAATGGATAAGAAGTTCGTGGGATTGACGTGAGGGAGTATAGATGGCTATATTTCTTAGAGCGAACTCTAGGAGAATATGAATTGCATGGATACAAGTTAGGCCTTACAATGAAAGACAATTCTAAATCTACTTTATTCATGGATTGTGTAAGTTGTTAGTGTCGTATGTCTCTATGACTGTTGAAAATTTAAGTGAGTTTAAGTTTAAGGGATATGATCATTAGACATGCCCGTATAGGTGACCATATTTAATGTAAAATCCTATTTTTACAAGGTACAAAAAACACAAACACACAAAAAAGAAAACGAAACAATCAACAAGTGAGAGAGCTGGGGAACAATAGTATTCTTCAACTACAATTTCTTAGAGTTTAATTTTCAAGATTAGTTTAAAGTAATATTGATTTGGGATATCAATTTGTACTTTATCCTAGGGCTTTATTGGATTATTTGTTGGTGTGTTTCAAGTTAGGTTCAATAGTTTGGAACTTGAATTCTTATAAATTTACTATTTAATTAGTAGATTTACCTGTTGATTTGGTTTTTGATTTTTTCCTTTACACTGGAGAGTTTTCCATATAAATTTGATGTTTTATTTATTTTTCATCATCTATATTGTTTGTGTTGATTATTTGTTGCAATTGGGTTGCTTGAAATTGGTTGATTTTTTTTGATCTTGTGGGTGTTGTTGTTTAGAGTTGTACAATTGGTATTAGAGTTATAGATATTGAGAGTGGTAATAATTCTATAGTTATATTGACATTAACTAATTACTCAATATAGAGACCCATGCAAAGATCTCTAGAACCTAATTGATGTGGACAAAATTAAAAAAAGATGATATCCCATATAACCCAAAAAAATATCAAATAAAGATTGAGAAAAGATGAAGCAAAAAACTTTTGGCATTATTAGACAATGGATTAATATTAACATATTTAACCATGTATCCCAATAGACCAATCCATTTGAATTGTGGACTAAATTGGAGGGTCATTTTGAGAGGAACGTTGCCCGTAACAAGGCCTTCTTAATTATGAGGCTTGTGAACTTAAAGCTAATGACTAAAAATCAGTGCCTGAGCATCTTAGTGACTTTCAGGATATCATCAACTAATTAAACATTATGAAAATCATCCTTAATGATGATCTAAAAGCCTTGTTCTTATTGAGTTCCTTGCAGTATAATTAGAAAAACTTAGGTGCAACAATTCTGATTCGGATGATGTGATTTTTTTGGATGTGATCAAAAAGAGAATGTTCAATAAAGAGATCAGGAGAGAGGATATAAGTGTTGATAATGTACATGCTCTTGTGGCAGAGAGAATAGGAAGAAGCAAGAGTAGAGGTCCCAAAAGGCATGTCAAGTGTAAGAATCGGTCTAAGTCTAGAGATGACAAGGAGACTAAGACATGTCATTACTGCACCAAACTTGGTTACATAAAGAATTTTTTCTACAAATGTAACGGAGACCAAAAGAAGCAAGGTCATTAGAAAGATGGAGACGACACAAACAATGTGGCTACACTTCAAACATAAATGATGAGGTGAAATTGATTTGTGCAATCAGTAAGTGTCTTCATGTTCATGAATCATATTCTGAGTGCCTTGTTAATACAAGGACTTCCTACCACTATGTTCTAAAGGAGTACTATATTAATTACAGGAGTAGTGACTTTGGGAGTGTTAAGATGGGTAATCAGAGTTCTACTAGCATTATTAGTGTTGGTGACAGCTGGATTCAGACTAATGTTAGGGTGCATGTTCATTTTGAGTAATGTACAATATATTCCTAACTTGTGTCTCAATTTATTGCCTATAAATATGCTATATTGAGAATGATAGTGACATACATTTAGGAATGATAAGTATAAGTTGTTTACGGAAGCAATGACAATTGCTTATGGTGAATTATGTTGTGTCCTATACAAGATACACTTGAAGTTATGTACAAATGAATTAGATGTCATTGAAGAGAACACTTCTTCAAACTTTTCGGCACCATATGTTAGGACATGTTAGCGAGAAAGGGATGAAAATTTGCTAGCTAGTAAATCTCTTATTCCTGTAAAGACTACCATCTCCCTTGTCCCCTGTGATACATGGTTTGGCTAGAACACAATATCAAGTTTCTATCCATAAAAGGTCTACCAAAATGATGATTAATTTGGAGTTGGCCTAAGTGTGTGGCCTTATAAAGGTGGAGTCCTTGTGAGGTAACAAACATTGTATTACGTTTATTGATGACGCTTCATACAAAACTTGAGTTTATATGTTGAAAATAAAAGGCTAAGTGTTTAAGATTTTTTAGAAAATTTATGTTATAGTGGAAAGGGAGACAGAGAGAAAATTAAAGTGTTTTCGAACTAGCAATAGAAGTGAATACAACTTTAATAAGTTTGAAATTTATTATGCAAGACATGGAATAATACATGAGAAGATGAAACCTAGTACCCTAAAGTATAATGGTATTGCTGAGAGGATGAATAGAACCATTATGCAGAAGGTTCAATGTATGCTCAGAATATCCAACCTACTAAATATTTTTACGGGTGAAGCAATCAGAACCAAAGTATACTTGATTAACCAAGGTCTATCAGTTCCTTTGAGCCTAAATATTCTCAAGAGAGTGTAGACACAGAAAGATCCTTTTTATTTGCTTCTAAAGGTGTTTAGATACAAAGCTTTCAAACAAGTGGCAAAGGAGCATAGATTGAAACTAGATTCAAAGACTATTCTTTGTATATGTGTTTGGTATGGTAACAAAAAGTTTGGTTATAGGCTTCCAGAAAAAGAAAAGGTTGTAAAAGTGTAAATGAGTATAAGATGGATGCAAATCTCATTAAAGAAGGTAAGACTGCTTTTAGTAGTTTGTCTTTTAGTGCTACAAATGTTTCTCTATTTCTACTTCTCTTGATTAGCCTAGAGGTGAAGAGGGTGAAGAAATTAACTGGTAAATGACGATAATGATAAAGTGTAACCTAATGGTGATGAGCTATATGAGCCACATCCTATAGATGATGTAGATAAGGTAAGTGAACATCATGAACTGGGAAGGCAACCTAACCTAGTGTTGAAAGATATCCAACTACGAAGGTCAACTAGAGAGAAAAAAGTTTTTATAAGATACCCAAGTTTAGAATATCTCTTATTCACTACTGAGGGAAAGCTAGAGAATTTCCAAGATGTGTAGTCACTCAAAGACAAAGACTTTTGGCTTGAGGCAATGCAAGAAGAGATGGAGTCTTTAAAAAAGAATGAGACCTATAAGTTAGTGAAGCTTTCCAAAAGTAAGAACGCATTGAAAAATAGATGGGTATTCAATATCAAGAAAGTTGGTGACAAGCTAGTGAAGCATAAGGCATGATCAATGGCGAATGGATGTAACTAGAAAAGGGTGTCGAATTCGATGAGATATTTTCACTAATGATCAAGATGACATTCAATCACACTAAATTAGGTCTAGTTACTAATTTAAACTTGAATAACTCGATGTAAAAATTACTTTCTTGCATGGAATCTTATATGAGGAGATATATATGAAATAGCTAGAAGGGTGCAAATTTTAAGGGAAAGAGGATATAGTTTGCGAGTTAAAGAAGATTTTTTATGGGCTCAAATAGACACCAGGATAGTGACATTGAAAATTTGAATTGTTTATGACTAACAATAGTTATAAGCAAATTTTACCTGAATCTTGTATGCATTATAGAAAGTTTTCTAGTGATAATTTCATTATACTTCTCTTGTATGTTGATGATTTGTTGATAGTAGGATAAAATGTTGGCATGATTCACAAGTTGAAGGAGGACTCATCCAAGTCTTTGAACAATAAAGATTTGGGTCCTATAAAAAAGATTTTGGGCATGGAAAATTTTCATAACAAGAAGATCGAAAACTTATGGTTTCCGCAAGAAAAAATATATTAAACAAATGCTTGAAAGGTTGAATATGAAGCATGCCAAGATGGTTAGCACAACATTAGTGACTCATTTCAAATTAAGCAAGCGATCTTGTTTTATCATCAAAAAGGAGAAGGCCAATATGTCCTATATTTTATATTCTTTTACTATTGGTTCTTTGATGAATGCCATGGTATGCACTAAGTCAAATATCACATATGTTGTTGGATTAGTGAGCAAGTATTTATCTAATTTAAGAAAGGTTCACAAGGAAGCAATGAAGTGGATGTTTAGATACTTGTTGGGTACTTCCAGATTGAGTTTACTCTTTGGTGGTGGTTAGCTAATTCTAGAAGGTTACATAGATGTGGACATAGTTGGAGATCTTGATAACAAAATGTCCACTTCAAGTTAATATTTAAAGGGGGAGCCATTTTTTACAATCCGAGCTACATCATTATGTATCCTTTTCTACAACTAAGGCAGAGTATACTACAACCGTAGAAGTAAGTATGGAGATGCTTTGGTTAAAACAATTTATTCGAGAATTATAAGTGAAATAAGATGAATACATGGTATTTTGTGTCAGTTAATGTGCCATGAATTTAAGTAAAAATTCCATGTATCATTCTTGCAATAAGCATATTGATGTTAGGTATCATTGGTTAAAGTTTATGGTTGAAGAGTAACTACTAAAATTAAAGAAGATCCATATGGATAAGAATGGTACTAATTTGTTGACAAGAGTAGTTCTTGGGAGCAAGCTTGAGCTTTTTAATAAGCTCATCAAGACGACTTTCGATTGATCAATGGTGTATTTTATATCTCCTCTGAAATGGACTGAAGGGGGAGATTGTTATAGGTCCAGCCCTATTTTTATAAATGTTCGCTTGATCAATACCACCAAATTTGAATTTTGAAAGTCTTATTGACCTTTGTGGATAAAAAAATAAAAATTAAGCAAAATTGAGGTAGAAAAATGATGAATTGAAGTTGTTTATAAAAGAAATGCTTATATTGAGGTTAAACAGTCTCGTGTTATTAATGGCCATGATCATGCGTGTGACCTTTCATGGTCTTATAATTATTTACTGGTTGAAAGAAGATGTTTCTCCTACGTTGAGGTCAGACATGTTTATGTGGTACTAGATATGGTCTTGTCCATATACTGTGTAAGTTGATGGGACTATGTATTTCCATAAATATTGAGTATTGAAGTGATTTTGAGGGACACAATCACTTGACACACCCATACGGGTAACCATTTTTTTTATGCAAAACCTTATTTTTGTAAGTTTTAAAAGGAAAATATGAAGATCATTAGCAGAGACATGAAAAAAGAAAGATTCAACAAGTGAGAAAATTGGGGACCAATAATATTTTTCAACTTAGTATTAGTTAGAGTAGTATTGATTTGGGATATCAATTTATATTCTATCCTACAACCTTATTAGATAACTTGTTTTTTTTAATCTTAATGGTGTTTTAAGTCAGGGTCAATAGTTTGGAACTTGAACTATTATAAATGTGTTATTTGATTTAGTGGTTCTACTTGTCGATTTGGCCAATGATTTTCCCTCTATACTAGAAGGTTTTCTACACAAAATTTGGCGTTCTATTTATTTTGTGTCATCTGTATTATTTAGGCTAATTATTTGTTACAATTGAGTTGCTTGAAATTGGTTGATTATTTTTCACTAATTTTGTGAGTGTTGTCATGTAAAGCCTTACAATGTGATTCAATTAAACAAAAAGATAAAGAAAATAGAACAAAAAATATTTTATGATATTCCACTATCACGACTCAGCTTGTAAAGGCCACAATAAAAATAAAATAATAATAAGGCCCATATAATTTGCAATAATCTCCTAAAGCATTGTTTCCTTCTCCTTTGAAGTTGTTGTCAATAACTGGTTGTCGGAAATAACTTTTCGTCAATCATTGGATAGTTTTTTCATCTATATTTTGTTTTTAATAATCAAATTCATTTTTTTAATAAAACTATACCTCTTCTTTTTTTAATCTTTTTTAAAAAAATCTCTCTCTTTCTTGTCATGAAAGTTGTAATCCTTGGTAGTTATGGTACTAATATTTGTATTGAAAATGTCACTTTGATACTTATTTAAAATAATATGATTTTAAAATTGTATAGTACTTTCTTTAATAATTTACAAATTTTTGAGATATTTTCTTAATGTGAAAAAGAAATAAAGTCCCATAATTAATTGTTATCTCCAATTTATAAAATTTAGATTAACAATTATAGTATATTGATAGTAAGCTTAATCTTGTAAAATTCACTATGCTTAATCTTGCAAAATTCACTCTTTCTCATAAATTAACATTTTAATTTAGATCTTTCTTTAAATTTGTATTCATCCTTACTCTATTTCTTTTTCGGATCAAGAATCTCATTATTAAAGAGGTGGACATGGGAAGTTTGAAGTTTTAAAAATTGTTCCCTTTGATGTAATAATCATAAACCCATTTAACCTATAATGACTGCTTATCTCCATGTATAGTCTCCAAATTCTTCTAGTTACCAGCACCATGATGGTTATTTTAAGAGGAAACATGTGTAAACCTCCTTGCTCTTTAGGTAGACATATGTTTGAACACTTAATTTTGGCTTTTGATCTATACTACTAGACCATAAAAATCTCTTAAGCATTTTGTCTATGGTTTTAATGAATACTTGAGGAAAGGCTAAATGTGACGCCTAGTACACATTGATGGGGCTAAGAAATAAACAAATGAGTTAAGCCCTCTATACAAGGGACAATATTTTAATGCTCCATCATGATATCTTGGATTGAATTTTATCAAGTAAAGGTTTGAAGTCGCTATAAAAAGGCTTGGTTAAGGAGAGAAGGATGCCAAGATAGATTATTGGAAGTTTAATATGATTATATCTAGTTAAGGTCGCTAACCATTGAGCCTGCTATGAAGCATTTGTACAGAGGAATATGCCATTCTTTGCTTTATCAGCTCTAAGACCAGATAATTTGTTAAAGATATTCAAGGTAATAATAAGTGAGGTTACAAACTTTCATCTGCCCTTAAAAACAACATTAGATCTTAACAAGTTTTCAAACTTATAATTCTTAGCGTTTTAAATCTGGTGTGAAACTTAAAACATACTATCTCTTTCCATAACCCTTTTAAAGAGCCTGTTGAAGACTTCTATGACTAATATAAATAGATGGGGGAAATAGGTTCACCCCTCCTGTGTTGATAGGTTATTGATAGGCATTGTTTTATCCATGTAATGTAAGTTTTAGGGAACTTGAAAGCTTTGAGTATATTTATGGTGAAGGTCTAATCCATAGCGTGATAGGCTTTCCTAAAGTCCACCTTGAGGACATAATTCATCATACCCCTTTTCCTTGTATAATTCCTAAGGAGCTCCTACATTATGATGATATTATCTCCAATTTTTCTTCCTATAATATGAGCTACTTAAAATTAATTGATATAGTTTTGAAGGATCCCTTTTAGTTTATCTATTGTATATTGGATATCAGTTTATACACTGAGTTGTAATAGACTATTAATAAAACTCACTGAATGATTTCTGCTCTTTTCCTTTAGAAATAAGGATGATAAATGTTCTGTTGATTTCTTACAACAAGGTTCTCTCCCTAAAGAATTCCAAGATAACATCCATAACCATATCTTTAGTAAGAGGTCTTTAATGAAACTTTTGATATTAAAACCATACGAGCTTGGTGCTTTAAAAGGACTTGAGGATTTCAAAGCATTCTTAATCTCCTAAACTATGAAAGCTTTGAAAAGAAGCTCTTTATAAATTGTCATGAGTACTCTCTTTTAATAAAGGAACTAAGGAATGAGTAGAAGAAGGTGATCCCAAGGAGTTGGAGACATATTCAACTATTTCCTTTATAAGTTGGCTTTATGTGGATATAATGGCATTGCCCTTCAAAAGTGAAACAATTTTATTTGAAGCTCTCTTGGCTATAATAGATTTGTGAAAACGAAGCAAAGTTTCTATCCCCATCTTCCATCCAAGCAATTTTTAACCTTCACTTAATTAGAGAAAAATCAAAATTTAAAGATTTAGAGAAGTTATACAAAGCTTATTTCTCAAGGTCCTGCAAGATTTGGCATGAAGGATTATTATACAAATCAAATTAAAGTTTGTTAGGAGTAGCCTTAGTAGTGTTGAGTAAGTGATGCGTGTTGCCAATATTCACATTGTATAACAATTTGAGGTCATCTCTAATGATCTTTAACTTTTTAGACTAAATGAATTGTTTGATACCTGACAACTTAGAATAGATTCCCTTCAAAACTTATTGAAACATGCTAAATCAACTAAGAATTTGTTAAACCTAAAAAGGGCTTTGATACGAGGACTTACATAAGACATTTGGACTACGGTTAGGGAATGATCTGAAAGGCTTAGGTTAGGGAAGAAGGTTTCGAATAAAGGGAAGGTTTGTAACTACTCCATTTTTGTAAGGTTGTGATCCAGTTTTTTCCTTATAAATTGGTCTCCTTTTTTATTATAACTAGTTCTCGACCCCGTGCTCTACACGGGTTGTTACAAAGTAAATAACAAATTTTAACTACAGAAGTGAAAGGTAAACACAAGTACAAAATCTACATATTGCATGTCATAAAATAAGATTATGATAAAATAGGAATCTTACAAACAAAATGAGTCCCAAAACATGAGAGCCATATTTATACAAGTACAAAAGATAGATAGATAGTTTACTATTCAAGTACAAAATACTTGCAGGCCCCAAAACAAATAGATAGTTTACTAGCAAAAAGTAGTTGACAAAAAATTGACCATTCTTGAACATTTCATAGTTAAGTTAACTTTTCTCTTTTGATTTTGGTGGTCAACTTAGTTGAAGACATTTGTGGTGACATTAAATCACATAAAGGCATATCATCCTTAGAAGTTTCTGATATTGGTCTCTTCATTTTGGAAATTTGGGGTGTGATTTAAGCTGAGGAAGTAATGTCTATTTCAGTGTGACAAATTGCAGCTCTATCATCCTGTGATTAAATAAACTCAATAAATGGAATACACACCACATGAATATATTGAATAAATAGATGTACATACTTTGTTATCAAATGTAGATGGAGAAATACATCTATCAAGAATGTTTTATGAAAAGTAGCTGATTGATTCAATTTGATTTGAATCCTGCAGAATGAAAAGTATCTTATAAGAGAAGCAGATATATTGGCACTTTTTGTAGGTTACTATGTCATTGTTTTTTGAACAAACAAGAAATTCTACTTTGTAAAGCAAGAGATTGTCTTACAATTTCAGATGCAGAAACTGGTTGTGGTGCATTTGATTGAATAAAATCCTAGCATAAATTTAAATGAATAAGAATAATCATTCATGTGTGATCCATATTATACATAATATTAATGGTATGC
>JANVCQ010000002.1:31697321-31709367 GCA_025531925.1 Erythroxylum plowmanianum
AGACACTCTTAGGTAATTTAATAACCTTTAAATCTAAGACTAAGTAGGCAAGTGACATGTGTCACTTGCCACTTGTCCCGGTTTTCTTCATTCTACCGATCAGTTTCCAAAAACAATGAAATTTCAACTCCAAATTCCAATGGCTCTTATCAAAAATTCCTAAAATCATGTCTCCAATTTTTTAGTGCCATTGGATAGTCTTTTCCAGTACCGGAAACCCAATCTGTCGGCCACTTAGCAAGTTTTCTGGTCTGAAAAAGTACCCCGAAAAATTTCAAAAAAATTCCTGAAATTCCCTAAAAATGGAAAACACACAAAAATTCACCTCAATACATTTTTCAAGCACAAATAACACATTTTTCACAAAAATTCCTTTTAAACACATATGCCGGAAAATGTCAGGAATGCATGTACAATCATGTGCATGTACAAAAATTACCATTTATATAAATATAGAGGCTATATGATGCATGAACATGCCGAGGTATATTTACACTCACCTAACCCGTCCCAAATTACCATTTTATCTTTCCCATCTGTGATGGGATGTTACAGTTTAGGTGATATTCCTCTTGCTCATAAGTTAAGATTGGATTAGGGAATAATGGTTTGGTAAATATGTACCTAGCTTTTTGCCTCCATCCTAAAAAGTACATTGTTCCTTTCTTTCCATATATTGTAAACTATTGTAGCCAAGCTAATTTTTGAGACTTTGTAGTTTGTTTTATTTGCCATCCTAGTAGATGATGCCCATTCTATCAATTCATTCCATGTATACTCTGCCTTTCTTGTGCTGAGTATTTCCTATAATCTTCTCCAAATACTGTGAGTATATCTGTAATTGACCATAATGTGGTCCATTATTTCAAGATGCTAATAACATAGTTCACAGTGTTTTGAGGAAATGTTGAACTTAATTATGTTCTTTGTTGTTAACCTCCCAACTATCCCTAGCTATAGGATGAATGCATGTGAGGGGTTGACATTATCATCCCAAAATAGGTTTCTCCACTTTACATTACATGTTAGTCCCTATTGTTGAAAAGTTTTGAATGCTTTATAGGTAAAATCTTTTTCTTCATTTGCATTCCAGTAAATTTGATCTTGGTTTGAATCTTAGCAAGGTGGTAGGTTATTCATGATTATATCGACTCCTCTACTGCAATGATAAGGCCATCTCCATTTATTGTTGCTTATGAGCTTAATCACCTTTGTACTAGGATTGAGAATAAGTTTTAAATGTTGGATTTCACTACTCTACAGAAAGGACCTCTATTATGCCAACTATCAATCAAAATAGTGTTAATTCTCCATTCCAAATTCTGTGAATTACTAAGTTATGCATCCATTGTCTAGTTCCTAAGATTTGACTTAGGGTTCATGGTATGTTTTCTTTTGGTTTTATACTCCATATTGATTGACTTATTTTGTGAGTTGGTCTATTATTAAATAACCATAAGTACACGACATAGTTGTAGCTAGTACCAATAAGTATAGGTCGATCCTACAAAGATAGTGATTATTAGTAATGATCTTTTTTCTATTATCTAGCCTACATATTGATTTTGATTTTTTAATAAAAAATAAAACTAAATCAAGTAAAATAAAATAGGTAACAATTAAGAACAAAGAAATAAGGAAGCACTTAGAAATTTATCATTATCGGAAATGAATGTCTAGGTTTCAAATCCTTATAAAACCTTAACAGATTAGTGTCTTATTATGCAATTTTTTATTGATTTATTAAAATTGTGGAGATTCCTGTGGTATGCTAATAATTGACCTCGAGTCTATCGATAACTAATTCTAAAGTTTTCAATCGAATTACTGAAGTTAAAGTAGGATTGCCTTATTAATTTGTGAATCCCTCTATTAAGTTTCACCTTAATCTAAAAGATTTATGTCATCTTATTTCTAGGGTTGCAATCAACTCCTTCCAATTACTATAGACCTATTGATCAATAGAATTTCTCAATTCCTATGTATGAAATCAAATTATGATATAATATTCTCGGGTATATTAAAACATATATTAAACAAGTAATTAAATTGTAATATATTAATTAGTCTAATTGCATTAATAAAAGAATAAAAAACATATTAAAGTATCAACATAGGATTCATCTAACTTAAACACTAACAAGACGTTTAGTTACACATTATCAAATACAAAATTAATCATAAATAGAAAGAACAACAAATTGAAAACAACGAGATCATTAATCCATTAATCACCATGTAAAAAGACGGATTTTCTATAATCACTATATAAAAAGATCAAATTGTCCTTTAATGAATTTTATTCATCAGCTTACCAAATTAAATTATGAAAATATTCCGCGATCATCTTATCATCAAATTGACAATGAAATACTCTAATTATAGTCAATACTTATTGATTGGATGCTTTAAAAATTTTCAAATGGGTTTAAAATCATCAATAACCATTAGTTTCCGAAAAGGTATTTTAGTCCTTAACTTTTGGAATTTCTGAAATCCATCCATTTGGACTTGTTTTTGACCTGGTTCATTATCATTAAACCTTAATACCTATTCCGGACAATTCACTATTCAAGTAAAAATACTATTCACCAAATATAAAAATTTATGTTCAATGAAAGGAAAAGTTCGGGGTTTTAAATTAACTCCACGTCTGATGACTTTCTATAGAAGATTTGAACAATTAACGTAACATAACTCACTACTAACCATAAATTGGTTATTGTCATCTAAGATTGAAAATAGCATCTACTGATCTTTAAACCTAAGCATTAGTTTACCTTATATAGAATTTATAGCATTTATAAATGTCTACCTAATATTACATATCCTTTATTTTCCTTTTCCATTTCAAGGTTATAAAAATAGATGAGAATGTGAACCTATCAATTTTAATTAAAAAACATTCTCTTTAATAATAAATAATGTTACGATGTAAACCTATAATGCAATACCATTATAATAAAAAACATAAAAATCATATGAGAATGTAGACCTATCAATTATAAACTCCATTCGATTATTTGCCTTTTTTAATGATTTATTCATTTATATTTTTTCTCTTATCAAGTTATTTATTTGTCTATTTTTTATTAATTATATATCATCAATATGCTTATCTATTTTAATTCTTTGAGTAGTTAATAATATAATAGTGTTCTAAAGAATTCAGCTTCCTTATGGGATCAACATACTATTTACTTTTGTATTACTTATTAAAGATATGTGCACTTGCCTTATATTATATGTAAATGCATTATGATAGAGAAAACTGTAAGAATATGAATCACACAATTTTTTGGCGTTATTATTAGGAAAGTAATTGGTGCTTATAAAACCCAAAGGATATTAGTCTAGTCTTTTATTTCTTTGTTTATGTTTCTATTCTTTATTTATATTTAGTCATGTTACTTTACGTGCTTGTTTCATTTTGATTTAAGGTGGGAACTTAATATATAGCAAGATGTGAACACTCCATTTTTCTAGAAGATAACCTAGAGCTTAAGAAAATAATATGTCAAACTAAAAGAGAATGAACAAAGTAAGAAGCCTAAGATATACATCCTAATACAATGGAGGAGGAGCACAAAACTATGCTAGAACACATGGAACCATCTCTAATAGGGATGCAGTCTAACATAACAAGACCAAAAATCAATGTAAAGTACTTTGAGATAAAGTCTAATGTGATTTAAATGCTACAATAGTATGGTTAGTTAATGGATTACTGGATAAATATTCTAATGTATATATTGCCAAGTTTTTAAGATTTATGACATCTTAAAAATTAATAGAGGTATCAAAGACTCAATAAGGTTGAGGTTATGTTTATTTTTATGAGGGAAATCAAGCTAAATAGTGGTTAAAGGTATTACTTGTAGCCTCAATTGTTCCATAAGAAAACCTAGTAGAGAAATTCTTATTATATTACTAAAGAATGCTAAGTCAAGGAATGAGATATCTACCTACCTATAATTTGATAATAGAACATCATATGAAACATGGGAGAGATTTAAAGATATGCTAAATAAGTTACCACGTTACGACTTACCAATTTGGACACAAGTTTAGACATTCTAAAATGGTTTATCCATTCCATAAAGTAGAAGCTTGATGTAGCAGGTAACACCTAATAGTAAGACTTTGCAGCCTCCCTTAAACTTATTAAAGATATGGGTATGAATAATTATTAGTGGTAATCACGAAGGATAAAATCAAATAAGCCAATAAGTATCTATAGGGTGGATATAATGGCCATACTAATAGCTCAAGTGGAGGCTTTAATGAGAAAACATGATAAATTGCAACTAAATTTATAAGTTATGGGCTATGTATGGAAGGGCATCATAGCAATGATTGTAAAAATGGAAATCCTATCGTTGATCTTGTGGAGGTAGTCAACTATATAGGGAGTTTGTAGAGACAAAATAATTGCTACAATAGGGCATACTATATAGAGAACAGAAGTCACCCACATTTTTCCTAGAGTAATCAAACAACTTAGAGGTACGTCCACCTAGATATCAATAACCTCAGTAAAAGGAAATGAAATAAATAAAGGATTTAATGATGAATTTTATATCAATATTATGAGCTCAGTTTTAGAATGTGGATGCTTTAATTTAAAACTATGAAACTCAATTGGATATCTGTGTAAATAATTGAGTAAGAAAGCAGTCTACTTCAGATCCTAGAAAGAGAGAGAGAGTTTAACAATCCCAGAGGCGATCTCGAACAAAAAATATGGGTCAACTAACAAAGTTCATAGCTGAAAGACCTCCATGGATACTACTTAGTGACATAATGTCTAATATTAGAGAACATATGATGGAAATCAACATAATAAGTGAAGAAGATCCAACTGATGGCATGTATGAGGAAGAGACATGAAAAATCTATTAAGGAAGAAGTCTTAGAGATCACTTTAGATGAAGATGCCACAAATACCCTCTAAGACACATTACATATTTCTTGTAATATTGGTGGTACTTTCATAAATAAGGCATTAACAAACTTTTGAGATAGTACTAATCTAATGTCTTATATTATGGTTGACATTGAGGTTGGGAGAATCAAAACTAACTAAAATGAAAAAAATAACTAGTGGATAAATCAATTAGATATTTTAGAGGTATTAGAGAATAAGTTGAATAAAATTGACAAGTTTACTTTCCTAATTAATTTTTATAATTTTGACTTGGAAAAGTAAAATGAAGAATCTCTAATCATAAATAGGCCTTTCTTTGATGCATTTGGAGTAGTTATAAATGCCAGGGAAAGTAAATTAATACTTAAGGTTAGAGATAAAGAGGTTCTCTTCTCAATCTCAAGTGAAAATAACTAGTTTATGGTTAATGATACGTCATCCTAGGCTAATCATTCTAGCATAAGATGGATTTAGAAGATTATTTGGGTCAAAAAATTTAAGAAATAGTCTAAAGAAAGATTTTCAAGTCACTTTAGGGCACTAATCTTCAATCTTTTATAGGTTTCATGGTTTTTCTAGTTCTTAACACCAAATTTCCTTCCAATTCCATAAAATAAATAAGAACATGAATTCTAAGGCATCTTTAAGAAAAATAAATGTTTAAGCAATACATAGATGATCAAGTTTCCAACAACCCCAAGCTACCACCAAAGAGCACCCATTATTACTATTCTCTAACCAGGTACAAACTCAAAGGTATGTATATCTGAAATTTAGACCCTTTGAATTAAATAAAAGTGTAAAGTAGTTGGTCATAGATGCAAATGACATAATGAAGGAGGTTAGGGGGTACATTATTAATATGGATTGGACCATGTTTTTCCAAGTAGTTGAGCAAGACCATAGAAAATTAATATTAGAAATACTAACTATTTTTAAGGTGACTAAGCACATTAAATTGAATAAGGAGGATATAATTAATTTAGATTTAAGGGAAGGAAAATATAAATGTAATTTAATGAATTTGGAGTTCAATGCAAGTTTTGTACACCAGAGTAAGTAAAGACGGAAGACTATAAAAATTGTTTAAATAGAATTAGTGATTAAGCTAATTGCCTATGTCCTTAGCATATTTTGGAATTTCTATTAGTCCAGATTATAAGAACCTTCTAAGTTTATTGAAACATAAATACAAAGATAATGTTAGGAGAAATATTTTCTAAACATTACTTAATCTAAATTCTCTATTTAACTGTTTGCTTTGTTTTGTTCTTATTGAGTTATTCCTTTATCTAAATTTTATTTCGTTTTATTAATTATCCATCATCAATATATCAATTTGTTTAATTTTTTGACTAGTTTGTAGTAGGAAAGTGTTGTGAACCATTTGACTTTCTCGTAGGGTCAACACTCTATTTATTTATATATTACTTATCATAAAAGATATACTTGCCTTAAGTTGTAAGTAATTAAATTGTGATAAAGAAAATATATATCTACTTTTAAGTTTTATTTTAACTAATGAACACGAACAAATGAAGATAAAGGAGATCATGCTTGAAACCTTACAAAAGATCTATCAATTAAGGAATTTGAGGATAAGGCTGTTAAAAAGGGTATTACTTAAAGAAAGAATATGAAGTAGACAATATAAATGTTAGTACATTATGGAAAACTTTTGAGCGCATGATTATTATTTGAAATATTATGTAGATGAAAAAGTTGTTGTCATAGATAAGTTTTGACAAGTATCAACAAAAGAAGAAAAACAAAAGTCGACAAATATGAATAGACCATTTTGTCTTGATAGATCACGTGTAAAAGAATTGTACCTACTACCTAGTCTATTGCATAGTACTAATAGATCATAAGCTTATAACCCTTTTCAAATAAGGCATATGATTCCTACAAGAAGGAAGGCATCTAAAAATCCAACATTACTCTTCTTAAAACTCTAAATGTAGAAATGATCATTATGTACTATAATGATTTTTTTATATAACTTTTAAGATTATCTAGTTAATTATTCCAAGTATTACGTATTTGATATGTAATTTAACTATCTATATGAATAATTATATTTATGTTTGTATAAAATATGGATCCAATTATTGTGATATGATTTTGATACTATCAATTTAATTATGTAATATGAATTTTCATAATACTATTACCATATTATCTTTGACTTCAATTAAGAGTCCAAACTAGAAAAAACAAATGATTATAAAGCATTTTGAAGGAAAGATATCAATTTATAAGTTTCTTAAAAATAATTTCATAGATTTAGAATTACATATTAGATACAATAAAAGAATACATAGTTTGGAGAAACCCATAAAAGGTGGTTTAGTTTTTAAGGTTTATAGTTGAGATACGATCTCTTAGTTATATATAACATTAATTACAAGTGGAGAAATTGCTTCATAAACACCCTTAAAATCCTTATTTAAAGTTTAGAGTTCTAAAATTTTTTTCCTTATTTTTTGAAATTTGGTTGTTAAGTTGTAGGTTTCTATGAGCGAAGCTACATTTCCTCCAACCTTTCTTAGATTATGCTTACTCCCCCCATATCCTTTCCTCTAGTTTCTTCTCCCAATTGTAATTGTCCCCCATTTTTCAATCCCTTCTTCGTGCTTCATTATTCAGTAAACTTCTTTCTCCCTTGTAATCTTTCCTTCTTTTATATGGTGGAATTCTTTCAATCAACTCAAGCATTTGTTCTCTACTCCTTGCTCCTCTAATTGTTCACTAGATCTTTTTATGTTATTATTCCTTCCTTTTCTTTGGACCTTCATTCTTATCTTGGGATTTTTCTAAAGAAATTACTCAGGCTGACTTCCCTTTTCCTGCAATTTTTTCTTGGCTTGTTTAAATTGATCTTTTAAATTCTTTCCTATTATCATGTTAGCCTTTCCCACTTTTAGTAGTATATTAAGTTTTGTACCTTCATCCAACATGTCATCTACTTAGAATTGTGAAGCTTTTCCCCCCTCTAATTTATGTCCCCTTACCATTAGCTAGCATTATCATAATAGGATCTATCCCTAATACCCTCACCATTATCCTCTTCTGCTTTACCTATAAACATAATAAGGCTACTTGTCCTGAATCTATAACCACCAATCTCTCTTGGCACCAGTTTATAAGTTATTCTTCTCTTACTATTAAGTTCCATTTTTGTTGTCCCAAACTCTCAGATGGAAGCTCTATAGTGGATCCTCTAATAGAAGTTTTAAAGGATGGAGCTTCTCATTGGGAACTGACATCAGTTGGCTTTTTCTTAAGTAAGAGACCATCTTTCCCTTTAATTAATTCTTAGGCTCAATTTCATTGGAAGAATCTAAGTTGAAACAAAATCTTGATAAATGAGGAGAACCTTTTTCTCCTTAATTTCTAATGCATAAAGGATACTTGAAGCTTGACTTTGGAATTTCAATAATAAGCCTTAGTTCCTTCAAACGTGGAAGCCATGTATACAATTTCAAGAGCTAAAACAAAACTAAAGGTTGAGTTAATTGGTAAGTTATATGGGCAAACCTATATGCATGGATGAGGCCATTACAGCGATGGAACATGTTAGTTATATACTAGAGATTTGCAAAACGTTAATGTGCTGAACTAGAATGTGCTGAATAAAATTTGCTTAGATAAAATCAATGAGTTATTTCTTACTGAACTAGAATGTGCTAAAAAAAAATTGCTTAGATAATATCAATGAGTTGTTTCTTATATATTTGTGGTATATTGGACAATTGTTTTTGGATCACGTGGAATAGTTAAAAAAAGCAGAAGAAAGATACAAAAAAAGCAAATAATAGGTATAAGTTTCTAGTTTACCTTATGGGGTAGCAACTTTAATTAATCATTAGTAAAAGTTATATGGTTAGGTTGTTTTACATATGGCGAAAAGTTTACGATAATCTGGGTTTTTTTTTATATCATCAACAGGAATATTTGAGGTTGGCATCAGTTTTGGTTTAATTTCTTCGAATCTTTTGTCAAGACACTTTCTAACTCTCGAAGAAGAAACAAGATTGTCTTTTTAAAATATAAAAAACCAAAGTATATGAGTAGGGATTAGTTTGGGGTGGAAGGAAAAAAATAAAAGAATTAAAATATGGGGAAATACATAACAAATACAATAAATAACAGACAATTATTTAATTTGCACACAAAAATTGACAAGAGATAAAAGTGACCTTATAGATGAATTGGTGTATGTTAAAGTATAGTTCTATAAAATGCCCAGAAGTAAACATTATGAAGAAGTTTGAAGGGTGAGATGTAAAATACTAGTAATAATGAATCCTTAAGAAAAGGTCTATACTTAGTTATTGCGAAGTGTGTTTAGAATTCATGATTATGGTTTTTAGTGTAATCATCAGTAAGAAAATTGAAAGTTATCAACAGTTTTGGTTCATCATTAGCACACAATTCATTTGATATGTGAGGGGTGAAAACAAGGGAGAGTTGAAATCGTTTGATGAATACAATACAAAAAAATGTTTGAATAAATAATGATAGGTACTTAAAATAGTTATGAATCTTATTTCTTCATTGTCATTATCTCCTTTTTCGCTTGAATTTGAACCTCCATCTAATTAACATCATCAGTCTGGTGGTAATAGATAACAGTGAATTATTGTCTTCTATTCGATTGTTACATATGAACAAGTTTGATATAAACGAGAAAGGTTTATGTTTTCTGTTCAACATGGACCTTATCAAGAGGAAGTTCAATACTCTTTTTACCAATGAAAAAAGTGTAGATCATTAGTTTTATAATAAAGATGTCATAAAAAATAATCAAATGTATTTTTATTTGTAATAATTATAAAAATATAACCTAGTTGTAATACTGCATAACTTCAACTGCACTAAAGTTCAAGAGATTTTCGACTAGTACACCAAAAATGGATGTTGTGATAGTTCCTGTGTTGTGAGTCAAATCAATATCATACTGGCATCTACATTTAGAAAGTAAAAGTAAATGAGAAAATGTACAATTGAATAAATAAATAATATTAAAAAATTGCATTTAGGATTGATATGAACGATCTTAAATTTAAGTTAACATATAAGTATCTTGGGAATATGTTGAAATCACATAAGGACATGTTTTGAACCTAGGTTCAGCTGGATGCTTCTCCTTGCAAGAATTACAGTACATGTAACCTTATATATAGCTGCAGTGGAGCGAAAACATTTTTTGCATCTCAGATACCAATATTTTTACAGAATATGTTGAAAGAAAATATGAGCTTTAATCTATGCTGTCTGGAAAGATACATATATATTTTCATTAGGAATATTCAAATTAGATAGATAATAGGTAAGAAAGAAAGTTCATTGTAGAATATAAAATGTATGTACCTTGTCGGTGGATTTTAGGAAAATGATCTTTGAAATTTTTTGGTTTGATCCAAAATATACATCACGATCATATTTAAGGTAAGCCTGTTGGGTAACAACGTCTTTTAGCTGGTTGTTATTTTGTTGGGCCCTAAAAATATGGTAATTATAAGTGTAACGATAAAAACATATAAAAATGTGAACAGAAGTTCGTTTGTTGGAAAAGTAAAGATGAGAAATATGGAAGTACCAAATTTTAAAATCTACTTCTTGTATTGGGGGGTGAACAAAAGTTTGTTTGTTGGAAAAGTAAAGATGAGAAATATGGAAGTACCAATTTTTAAAATCTACAACTTCTTGTATTGGTGGGTCAATGAGAATTGTAGAATTAGATCATATGGATAATTCAACACCTAAAACTCTTAAATTGTAAGCCTAAAAAGAAAATACAAGGATAATTATAAAAATATAATAGTATGAAAAAAATGAAAATAGAATTACCATTGTAAAAGTGAATTTTTAGCCTATGACACACAAGCATTGTATAAGTATGCAAGGCCTGTACGATTTGTTGGCCTTCATTTGTAACAAAAGCATCCCACATTGATAGTATAATGGTTTATTGTCTAATATAAAAATAAAAAATGTCAAAAGAATCAAATGTTATTGGAGTTCACTAGTTGTAGAGAATAATAGGGAATAAAACATACTATTTGTTAGCAAGAACAAATTTTTGGACAGTCAAAACTTTGTCATCTTTGTTAATGTGTCTCACATCTAAAACTTGAATAATGATAGCCAAAATATCTATCATATAATAAGGATAAGTATAATAAAATGTAATGGAAGAAAAATAAGTTGTTGAGAGAAACAAATAAAAGATCTGACTGACTTTTTTTCCTTGTTATTGATAAACTTTATGAGATCTGTAAAGGATGTATAGTTGAATTTGCTTGGCTTGATGTTGTTGTCATTAGTTACAGGCTTGACAACAATGTGACTTGTAATAATCCATTGAATTTTCAAGTCTTCAACTTGGAAC
This sequence comes from Erythroxylum plowmanianum, assembly GCA_025531925.1. Classification (NCBI taxonomy): domain Eukaryota; kingdom Viridiplantae; phylum Streptophyta; class Magnoliopsida; order Malpighiales; family Erythroxylaceae; genus Erythroxylum; species Erythroxylum plowmanianum. The sequence goes on from JANVCQ010000002.1 coordinate 31,708,646, forward strand.
TGAGATGGAATTGGCTTGACAATGGGATTAGAAATGATATATTTTTTATAAGGCTAAAAAATGGGGCCCATTATTTGAATATCATTGTTAAATATGACAGCTTTGACGCGTGATCCCTATTGAAAAAATGAATAAAAAAAGATAAATTATTCAAGTGATAGAGAAAAGTAACAAATTCAAATTTTGGGATATTGAAATACTAAAATTTTAAAATAAAAAAGATAACAACATTTCATAAAAAAAGGACATAGAAATAGAAAAAAGTTCGAATATTTTATGACTTATGTAGTACTATAAAAAGATTTATAGAAATTTTGATTTGATAGCTACGTTAACTATTATTTTCTAAATTTAGTGCAAAAAGGAAAATGTTAAATGAAGAAAGTATAATTGTTATACCTCTGAATCGAAAAAGATAAACTTTTGTCTCTTGGACTGCTTGTTAAGTGATGTAGCAATTTGTTGTTTTTCTTAGATGGTTACTTTGCATGACCACCATTCAACACCTAGTAAAATATCCTTGATCGATAAACGCTTTTCCAATCTACAAAAAAAAGATTAAGAAAAAATTAACATAAAAATTATTTTGTAAATAGAATAATTCTAAATACACTTGAAGACAATTGATCGCGGCTCTGTCGATTTAACCTAAAGATTGATCCTTGGAAACCGATCAAAAATAATAAATTCCAAGATTGCAATACAGGATGCAACCTCGGGTC
>JANVCQ010000002.1:31710748-31732535 GCA_025531925.1 Erythroxylum plowmanianum
CAAGGAATAAATTTGTTTTCGACAACATACGACCACATAAGCTGATTATTATCCATGCTGTACATCGGCAACTTACCGGGATTTTGTTGGCTCACCGTCCGATACCGAGGGATTTCCATGACCATCGTTTTGTTGCACGTAACTTCAACTGTCCGATCCAGCAACCGAAGAAGCAGCAGATTCACACGGTCAGTTGGAGACCCCCTGATTCTGATGTTATGGTCTTGAATACAGACGGTTCCTCACTTGGCCACCCCGGGAAGTCGGGTTGGGGCTTTATTGTTAGATTTTCGACAGGTTTTTTCTTCTACGCTGAGGCTTTTTATGTGGGCATATCGAGCAGCATGAAGATGGAACTGGAGGCCATTATTAACGGCTTGAGGTTTTGCAATGCTTGTGGATTCACTGGTACGCAAATTCAAACTGATAATTCGGTTATTGCGGCTTTATTACATAGGAATGGAGGCTGGCCATGGCAATTTTACACTGAATTTCAAACTATCAAGGATATGATGACTGCTTCTTCTTCTTCAATTTTACATGTTTACCGCGAGGTCAATACTGCTGCTGATCATTTGTCCAGGATTGGATCATCTGGGGTTTCGACCCCTTTTCGCCAGGAAGAAGATTTGCCGTCAGTTGTCCGAGGAACTTTAACCTTAGAACGACATGCTACTCCCTACATCCGTATCAGATGATTTCTTCCTTAATATTTTGAATATTTGTACTTGGCCTGAATCTGTGGAGGTTTTCTTGCCGGATTCTTTCCTCCACAGCGCCATAGTGAACCGAGCAATAGGATGCCGATCCCATTTCTCGCTATTAATAAAATGATTTTAATTTCGTCCAAAAAAAAAAAATACAATATTTTAATTAATTAATACATTGTAATTAATTAATTACATTATTTTTTACAAACCAACTACTATCAATGGTAATGGTAATCATTCCTTCCTTTTAACCAACCATCATAATTATAATGATAATATCCATTCCCATTCCTCACTGTATTCATTCCCATTCCTATTACTATTCTCCCATACAAACCAGCCGCCCCCTAAGCCCTTTTCAACTCTCAGATAACTATAACTTGCTTCTAACAATTTACCAAAGCCACTTAACTAAGTTAGTGACACTTGTCACTTTTATAAAGTCTAAGCCTAAACTAAGTTCCTTTTTCTTAACTGATTCCTTTAACTCTCATAATTCTCCTCTTTACAATCTAAATATCTCCAAATATCATTTATTCTTATCCTTATTTTCTATAATACTCTATAAATTCTGAAAATCAACACCAAAATTCAAAAATATTACAAATCAACTAATCAATAAAATTCCAATATGGTAAATTTCCAAATTCTAAAAAATAACTCAACTCAATCCAATTATACCCAGAATTATCCATGAATGCTTGTACAATTATTTTCATGTGCAACAATTTTACTATTCATGTATATGTGTATGACATATTATGCATCAGCGTGCAAAAATGCATTTCTAAGCTCTCATTAATCACTCATATTTACTATTCTAACCTCCCCGCAGATAATGGGATGTTACAAGTGTTGATTTGAAAAATATTGATGGATAGAAAGTGAGGAAAATCGATTGGAAGAGCATGAATTGGTTGTTTCACTTAACATACTTCGGTATTTTAATCATATCTTGATTTGTAGAGCTCCGAATGAGATGATTATTGTTTCAAAATAAGCTAAAAACATGGAGCTACAATTATTCTGAAGAAGTTATGTGGTGATTAGGGCGTTTGACTGAGTGGGCTCGCCCCCTTGTGGTTTGAGGTGTTATGAGAAGTAGATAAACCGATGATGACTAAGGAGATTTCATTGAAATAACCTTACAGGATAATACACTCACGTCTTATTATTCTGGATTATTGGGCTCTGAAAACGGGGTCCAACAGAATACAGGTTAGTATTTTAAAAATAAGTTAATATATTTGGTATTTAGTCATTCTAGTAAAATTAATAAATACTTGTATATTGTATATATAACCATAATCAAAGTTTAAGATCAATTCAAAAATGTTATTAGAGTAATTTTTTAAACTTTGTTTGTTGGATACTATGATAATGTGATCAAAGTCATATGTTTGGGGCTAAAATATAGGTCTCTGGTTCAGTAGTGTTGTGTGGCGATGAAGAACTAATGCAAAAGTTTGGGTCATAATAATATTTTAAAATTTTTAGTCTTTTAAAGAAAAATTAATCTTTTCACTTTTTATAAATGGATATTAATTTCTTGGTTTTATAAGAGGTTTTAATTATTATAGAAAAGGTTTATTTGATGTTTAATCTTAAAATCATTTTAAAAATAAAAACACTTTTATAATTGTTTGTAATAACTTTACTGTAAAATCATATATTTACTTAAAATAGTTAATTTGTTGTTTATTTAAAAGACATTATATCTTAACTTAATTTTGTAAAACATTTTAATTTTTAATAAAATAATATATGGTTTCATAATATATCAGGCATCAATCAAATTTTAAAAAAATTTATATGATAACTTTTGAAGATTCTTAAAAATAAATATATGCATATATAATATTGTCTATACATATTTTTAGTGCGAAAAAACCTATTATAATCATATTGAATGAATTAAAATATTTATTTATTTTAAATGGAATATAGAATAGTATTTTAAATTTTATTTTATATATTTAGTATTTAGTTATTGTAGCAAAATTAATAAATAATTGTATATTGTAAATGTAACCATATTAAAAATTTACATGATAACTTTTGAAGATTTTTAAAAATAAATATATGCATGAATAATATTGCCTATATATATTTTTGGTGTGAAAAATTCTATTATGATCATATTGAATGAATTAAAACAAATATATTTATTTTAAATTGAATATAGAATAGTATTTTAAATTTTATTTATATAGTTAGTATTTATTTATTCTAGCAAAATTAATAAATACTTGTACATTGTCAATGTAACCATATTAAAAAAAATTTAAAAAATTTACATGATAAAATTTGAAGATTCTTAAAAATAAATATATGCATATTTAATATTGTCCATATATATTTTTGGTGCGAAAAATCTATTATGATCATATTGAATGAATAAAAACAAATATATTTACTTTAAATTGAATATAGAATAGTATTTTAAAATTTATTTGATATATTTAGTACTTAGTTATTGTAGCAAAATTAATAAACACTTGTAAATTGTAAATGTAACCATATTTAAAAAAATTTAAAAATTTATATGATAACTTTTGAAGATTCTTACAAATAAATATATGCATATATAACATTGTGTATGTATATTTTTGCTGCGAAAAATCTATTATGATTATATTGAATGAATTAAAACAAATATCATCACCATCATCACATCCAGTCCGAGGTTTCGCAGTGAAGGAAGGTCTGAGGAGGTCTAATAATACACAACCTTACCCTCATATAGTGGAGAGGCTATTTCCGGTAAACCCACTTGCAAATGCGACAGAAAAATAGTGATGCAGTTTAATTGAAATAAATAATTAAAACTGGCACGCAGAAAATTTAAGTAAATAGAATTACAATACAATACATAAGGACATGCCTGATGATTGACCCTATATGCTAGTACCTTACACCCTATAAAGACTGACTCTTTTCATCTTTAGTCGCGCTAGGAGTCTTCACTGAGCGACCCACTCGTAAAGGCATAAAGGCCATTAGGTTAGACTTCCTATGCGATAAGTATGAGGCGCAAGGACTCTAAAGGGTATCGATTACCCTTATCTTATCACACCAGACTTTCCTAATTCTAGCAACTGCTTTAGTAAGTGCTAACTCTGACATATCTTTCTTGATCACTTCCCTCTAGGCCTTTTAAGGCCTTCCTTTCCTCCTTTTATAGCCATTAAGGTTTATTATCTCACAGCGTCGTATCGGAGTATCAGAGGGCATTCTCAGCACATGCCCAAACCACCAATGCCTTTTCTCTCTCAACTTGTTTGCAATACTAGCCACCTGTTGGCTGGCTCTCAATACCCGATTTTGTACCCTATCTTTTATAGTAATGTCACACATCCACCTAAGCATATACATTTCTATTACCAATAACTGTCGCATATGTCTATGTTTAATAGGCCAACACTCTACTCCATATAACATGGTTGGCCAAATCACCATTTTATAAAACTTCCTTTTGAGTTTTACAGGGACTTTTTTTTCACAGAAAACACCTGATGCACTCCACTATTTGATCTACCCAGATCTAATACGATGCAATATATCTTCATTGATATTACTATCTCTCTGAATGATGGATCCAAAGTATTTAAAACTCGATTTCTGTGGTATGATGTCATTGTCAATTTCTACCGCCGCCTCTTATGCCATTTGGCTACCTGAAAAGTTGTATTCTAAATAATCCGTCTTAGACCTGCTCATTCTAAAACCTTTTAATTCTATTGCTTCTCTCTAACATTCTAACTTGGCATTGACACCCCCTCCTTAGTCTCATCCACCAGGACAATATCATCTGCAAATAACATATACCAAGGTACCTTCTCTTGAATATGTTTGGTAAGTTCATCTAACACTAATGTGAATAAAAAAAGGACTTAAAAGTCAAGCCTTGGTGTAGTCCAACACTAATAAAGAACGCTTCCATGTCGCCTCTTATCATCCTAACGCTAGTCAATGTTCCTTCATACATATCCCTAATCTCTCTGATATACGTCCTAGGAATGCCCTTTGCCTCCAAACACCACCACATGAGTTCTCTAGGAACCCTATTATACGCCATCTCTAAATCTTCAAAAACTACATGCAAATCTCATTTTCGTTCCTTGTAGCATTTCATTAATCTCCGAAGTAGATGTATTGCTTCTGTCGTGGATCTATCAGGCATAAATATGAATTGGTTGGCTGATATAGAAGTAGTTGTCTGGATTCTCTTTTCAATTACCTTCTCGCACAGTTTCATGGTATGATTTAGTAATTTGATGCCTCGATAGTTTTGACATTGTTGAATGTCTCCTTTGGCCTTGTATAAAGGGATCAATCTACTCAATCTCCATTCATCCGGCATCTTGACTGACTCAAGGATCACATTAAAGAGCTGAACTAACCACTCAATACTGACAGCTCCTAGTTGCTTCCATACCTCCATAGGGATGTCATCCGTTCCTACAACCCTTCCACTTCCTATCCCCCTCAAAACCTTTGTAATTTCTCCCCTTGTGATCCTCCCCTATGAATACTCGTTTAGACATTGTTCTGACACAAGAGGCTCCCCTAACTTTATGTTAACCAATATGTCTTCGTTATATAGGCCATAAAAGTATCTCATCCATCTCTGCTTGATGGCTTGGGCATCTGTGAGTACCTATCCTTCTTCATCACGTGTACAACAGACTTGATTGAAATCCTTCATCTTACGTGCCCTATCTCTCACTATCTTGAAAATTCTTTATGCTCTTTTGACCGTATCCAAATCCCTGTACATATACTCGTAAGCGTCTCCTTTAGCCACTGAGATAGTCTTTTTTGCCTTCTATTTTGCCAGTTTATACCTTACTCTATTAATAATCCGCTCCTCCTCTGTTGCACTTGCCAACAGATCTTTAAAAGCTCTCTTTTTTGTCCTTACCGTCCCCTGGACCTCATATGACCACCACCAGGATTCCATCCTCCCCCTGTCTTTTAGATACCCCTAGGAGTTTAGTAGTGGTCTCTCTCACTACGAGGGCTACTCCCTGCCACATTCGATTTGCATCCCCACTCACAGCCCATGTTATATTATTTCTATCCTTAGTCCTAAAATGTTTCACCATGTCCCTTTTAAGTCTCCCCCATCTGATTTTGCAGCATGACTTGGTAACAAGTTGTGCCCTCCATCCCTTAATCCCTATATCCAAAACTAACAATTTATGTTGGGTTGATAGACATACGACCAAAAGTACTTTGCAATCCTTGCATCATGATTTGGCGCTTATCCTGACAAGGAGATAATCAATTTATGTCTTAGTTGTGCTACTTTAAAATGTCAACAAATGCACTTCGTTTTTCTTAAAAGAAGAATTTACTATAACTAACTCATATGCTATGGCCATATCTAATAAATCAACCCCACTATCATTTCTAGTGCCGTATCCAAAGCTCCCATAAGTTCCTGTATAATTGTCTGAATTTGTGCCTATATGCCCATTAAAATCCCCTTCTATGATGATATGCTCAGTATTTGAGATTTGTAGAAGCACTCCTCTAGTGTCTCCCAGAATGTTTGTTTTTATTGTCCATCTGTGCCAGCTTGAGGTGCATAAGCACATACTATATTGAGAACCACACTACTTAAAACAAATTTTGCCGCTATTATCCTATCATTGACCCTTGTGATCCCCACTACCCTGTTATAAGTCCCTTGTCCACTAAGATATTTATCCCATTCTGCTTCTGCGTACTTCTCGAGTATCATAATTTGAACCCCCTATCTCCTTTGCTTTAGCTCCTGCCCACTTAGTCTCCTGAATACATGCTATATGTATCATATACTTGTCTAAAATCTCGACCAATTTTAAGGACTTTCCTGCGAGGGTTCCCACATTCCAAGACCCTACCTTACCAAATCATCTTCGTCTTTATTCCTATAAGTTGCGCGTACCGTCCCGCTTGCATTGATTCCATTCACTCGATCTGAAGCCATTCCTCCTAACCCGTGTCTCTTATATTTCTTGCCTGTACTATCCTAAGAAATTCTTAAAAGCTGAAACTAACAGACCCCACCGCAAAACTACTATAAATAATAATAATATAAAATAAAGAAAATAAAAATAAAATATGTATAAATATATAATAATAATAATAATATATGGAAAACTAATAATAATAAGAAAATTAATAAATAATAAAATAGTTTGCCAACTAAAAGGAGTCTTAGTCATGCACAAAGAAATACTAGTATGAAAACAAATGACATGACTGATTTGAGCATAAAAATTATTTATACCTGCTCAATAAAATACATGGTCCAAGTAAAAAAACATTAGTAGATACACACCCATTCTCGTCAAAGTTTGAGACCTTGCTAAGAGTTTTTAAAAGTGATAGGCAAGACAGTATTTGCGTCTGGTGAGAAGAGAGTCTAGAGAAGTAAAAATTTCTAGAGTATGTTGTATAGAACACGTTATAACTAAAAAAAAAACTTGTCTTATAAAGGAGGATGCTCTAGACAGAAGATGTAAGGTAGTAACGGGAAGTAGAAAAGATTGATGTGAGAAGATTCTGTATTAAACACATAGGTAGAAGGATTGTACTGGGCGGTGCAGTGTTGGTGGTATTCCCAATTAAGTTAAGCATAGATTTAGCAAATTTCCACTGTCAAAAAAGCTTTTATTTTTGTAGAGGGTTAATAAATGCCTTGCTTCCAAAACACAAATGCCCTCTCTCTCTCCATCTAAAACTACACCCTACGGTTGTCTACGGAGGGAATTCCAAACCAAACTTACCTTGCGTACTAAGCAAGTCTAGCCTTCAAAAGTAATAATTCTTATGTTATTACCTGTCTAACTACAACTAACAACTTCCATCTATCGAATCCAATCTAAATTACAGATAGAGAAAATCATGTTAGAAATGTGGGACTTTGATTTACCAGAAGCAAAGCATACAAGATGAAGCAACCTCCTACCCCCATTTTGCAAATCCGAAGCCAATGGACGAATATGGATGCAGAGGAAAAACTTCACGTACAGAATATTGTTGCTAAACTAAAGGAACAAACTCAGACCAACAACAACAATTAATAAATCAAAGAATGAAACACACTATGATCAACAGAGACACTAGATACTGTTAACAACATAAATAAATGCATTCATATCCAAAGAGTCTGGACCTCCCCAAACCTCCGAAATTACGCAACCTAGATATGGAAATCTCACGACTAAACCCAAAAGCACATGAGGGATACAAAGGGAAAAACAAAGATGTAATGGATGATCTGGAGAGAGTAAGTCGAGAGAGAAAAGAAAATTTACTTGTTCCATTACAACACGAAAAAAAACTTATTCACTCATGTACCTTTGATTGTTCAAGACAAAACAACTGGTACCTCCAGGTGGGTTATTGTCATCTGTTGTTGAAGAGAAGTGCTCGTGATAATTGACGGGCAATTTTGTGGTGTCGAAGATGTGGTCTCATGTCTTATCTAGCTTCTAGAGAGTATGTGAAACAAATCTTTATACCGGGTTTGATCAACTTTCTTTTCCTCTTTTTAATTTGTTTTTATGGACGAAAGGGCTATGAACTCTACCTATCTAATTTCCCTATTGACATTTTCAATCTAAGAACTATATACTCACTCAGTAAAATCCCTTCCCTTCATAATGTAAAAGGAGAAGAAATTGATGACAATAACTTGAAATTGATGCTGGATGATTAAAAGGCAAGTTCCACACTAATTGGATTGATAAAATAATAAAAGCAGTAACAGTAACTAGAAAATTTGATATATATGAAAGTAGTTATAGATGCCATACAAATATACGAGAAGAAAATAGCTTATCTACTGAAACAATAAAAAGCATTCATATGCATAGGCTGAAAGTTCTTAAAAGACATTAAAAAGAATTGAAGAAAAAACTAACATACCAAAACTTCATCTCAAAATATCGAAACACTAGATAAATAAAGTAAAACTCAATATAATATTTTATAGGAGAAAAATAAAACATACCTCAACAGCACATAGCAAATGCAAGGCGGACAACACCTTAAGAAAAGCAATTTAAAAAAAGACATAAACAAGTGAAAGGCAAAAAATACAATGTTTTCTTCACTATTCATTGTGCACTGTCTATATGTGTATGCACGTGTGTGTGAGATTGAGAGATTGAGAGATAGAAGAAAAGTGATTTTGACAACTTATTCATGGAGAAAGCATACTATGTAATAGAATATGTAGAAAGTGGAATATAAATAGACACTAAAATGATCATAACAAAGCTGGCATTTTGGTGCATTTCACCAGAATAACAAAAAAAATGAAGTTATCCTGACAACAACTATGCCACAGACCACGGTTTTAAAACGATGGCTTACGAGATTAGTCTTTTGTAATGCATTTATTGGCTTAGTAATTATGATTAATAATTGGTCAAAAGAAACAGTCAAATATAATGTCACCCAGTCATTTCATTTCATTAACTCCCTTAAATGAATAATAACGAAAGCATGCGAGTATTTGGTGTAGTCGTCCTAAAGAACGCATTTATATCCAAGTTAAAAATAACGAAAGCATGCGAGTATTTGGTGTAGTCATCCTAAAGAACGCATTTATATCCAATTTAAAAATAACGAGAGCCAGAGATTTGATCCAAAGTGTTGGTTAAGTAGGGGAGTTGGGAGTTCCCTACGTGCGTAAACAAATTAACTGGCTTTCCGTATCTATTTTTTATCTTGATTTTCTTAAACGATCTTATTACATTTGTTCTTCCCAAGTTCACTATCCATAACACTTATAATAAATGTGTGAACTATTGTCATAAATTTAATTAATTAATCAATAAATTATATTTTAAATTATTTTATTAATTAATTATATTTTATATATGTGTTCAATATATTTTTACCGATCAATCAATTTATTATATTTTAATTTGTCAATCAACAAATAATATTTGAATTAATTAAATATTTTTTAATTATATTTAAAAGCTATAAGAATTTAAAAAAGTTTAATATATAAAACAATTATGAAGTAAAAGATTTTTAAGAATGTGCAATTCTTTAAAGGTGTTCGATTTTTTATTTTATTAAATAATAAATTTTATAAGTAGTAAAAACTACAATATAAACATATTGTAGTAGTTAACGGTAACAATAATAACACTCAGTCGGAGTTCTGCTGAAGTGCGAGATTTTGAAAGGTCTAGCAACATACAACCTTATCTTTACCTGATAGAGAAATTGTTTTCAATGATTATATTTATAATAGTCATTTAACCAAAAACAACTAATCTGACGTAACTCATTGTGTTATTTGTATTAACAAAAAATTTAATATTGGACAATTTTCGTAAAAATTCAAAGTTATGGTACTTTAACGTCACATTATAAAATTTGAGTTAATATTAAAAAATTAAATAAAATTTAATTTTTATATTAACCTTTGCATGTAAGTAAACCTTTTTTTCCTCAAAATTAACAACATTTTATGTAAAAAGGGAATAAAATATTCTTTTAACCTACAAAAGATTCTCCCTTATTAGATTATGATCATGTTCAGCAACTTTAATTCACATAAGAAGATTTGTAAAATAAGGTTGAAGATCCTCCTGCGTAGAATATTTAAATTAAAGGACGGCTCATCCTTATGGAGAAGCTATTTTTCTTTTGGTCCAAACAAGAATGTACAGCTCTAGGGTTTTAAGCTATTAGATAGCATATATATGTTCCAACAAGATTCATTTATGTCTACGTAATTAATAAATAGTATGTACATAAACTCGAATTTAACAAATTAATTTTGAATTAAATAAATTTTGAAAAGAATTTCAATTTGAAAACTAACTGAAACGATTCAAAATTTTATTACAAAGGGCATTCTATCATTTCCCTCCAATCCTCTCTCATTGGTTATTTCTTTGGCATGCAAATGACTATGCAGGCAAATCATCTTCTGCTAATTCAAACTCATCTTCATAATTTTAGTTTTTAACTTGATTTTAAATCACATTTTGCGACTTGTCATATGCATAAATATTATTTTTTGAGTCCTTTAACACACTTAATCAAAAGACCTACAAGTTACTAAATCAGCGGAAAACATAAAAGAAGCTTTTCTTCTTCATTAATCTCAAATCATAATGAAGTTTTTAGTTGCTAATGGTCTAAATTCTTGGCTTAGAACCTTTGTGATATCAATACCTGGTGTCGCTTGAGATGAGGTAGAATGATAGAGATGAGACCACCAAGTTTGGGACACATTTTTTACCTGTAAAGGATTTCATCATAGAGCCTTCTGTAGAATCTCAGGGATAGTAAGAAAGACTGAGCCTTATCAATCTTACAGTTATTTTTTAAAAACATGGCTAGTGATTGGAGGAAAGAAGGTCAAGGACTCTGTAGTTGGCTAATTTTTACTAACTCACTTATGGTCACATGGTGCGGCAGCAGAGTTGAGGGGAACAAGGTTTTGTTGATAGGCCTTGTGTAACCGTTGATGCTTTGATGTGATGTTGTAGCAATCAATGATGCAAAAGAGATGGACCTTGCATTAAGTGGGGAGATTTGTGTCAAGCCCAAAGGATATTTACTGGTGGCCCGCACTTTCAGAGCATTCAGGTTGGTCAAGGTAAGGTACCATAGTTTGAGTGAGTTAAAATGTTCCGACACAACAAATGAAAACCTTAAAGATGAGCATGAGCCATTTTTGCTTGTTGGTTTGATCTGCAAAGGTTCAAATTAGAGGGAAGATACTTGTGAGTTATTGCGAAACAAAATTCTAATGATTCTTCAAAGTCTAATGAAGATACCACCATTGTGATCGCTAATAGCTTAACAAATGGTCGGATACCCTACAATAATTCACATTCCACAATTATTAAGTAAGCAACATTTGATTTATGAGTTAGTAGAAGACCTCGCTATAGAAAACTAACAAAAGAAAAGGGTAAAGAAAGGAACAATAGTGGGTTAACAATAATAGCCTCTTGTAGGTCCTACAAGTGAAAGAGTTTGAGTTATTTATGGTAGAGAATGAGACATGACATTAAAAGACAAAAGAGTTAGTGAGATAAATTTGAATCTTACCTTCCATAGATAAGAGATTAGAGATTATGGGTCGATTACAAAGCCTTGTAAAGCCTACGCGGGTAGTACTCTACCACAATTCTCAGTGTTAACAAGAGAAGATTCATAAAAGCTAAAGCAGACCTGAAAAAGCTTGAGAAGGTAAAATGAACAAATTATAAGAAAACAAATGTTAGTGCTACACCCAGAACCAGTTACGGGCATAACAAATTTTATAAACGTAAAGATTTGAAAAGGTCAAGATAGAGGTCAAGAATGGACTATATATGACTACAATATGCTACTGAGGCGAATACAACTTTAGAAGAAACAAAAGGATGATTTTATGCCACTATGATCCAATTGAGCATATTAAAAACGTTAAACTTTCTACGCAAACTATTGTCCTAACAATTCATTGAGTAGAACATTTATGTGTAAATCAAGCAAGAAGGTCACTTTTATAATATCCAAAAGTTAAAATTAGCACACTATGAAATTTTGTAAGAGAAATATTATAAAAAAACACAAAAATCCAACAATAAATAAGTCCATTAACTCTTTGGAATGAAGACATGACATCAAGAGGGGGGTTCAAACATTGCATGAGAATATAGTCGAGCTTTGAGTTTAAGCTTAAGCATTTTTACTAAAGCAAAAAGTGTTACATGTCCCTAAAATTTTGTAGGTTATTAATGAAAACTTGGAAGAAATGGACATACTTACATCAAAAAGGAGTACAAATTGTTCGTTGTTTCTTAGTATGGTTGAAACGGCTACCTCTAAAGTAAACGTGAGGAAGCGTATGAATATATAGAAAATAAAGCAAAAGATAGAATTTTGATATAATGAATTATGAATAGAGATGGCAGTGAGTTTTCAATCCGATTAATATCCGCACTACCCGACCCAAAAAAATAGATATGGAGGCTAAAAAATGGATGTTAAATGGATTTTAAATGGATGTGGATATGGATATGGATTTGGATATGGATCTAGTGACACCCGAACCGATGGATACCCATACCCTACCCGTTTTTTATTAACTTTATTTTTCTATTTTTTCTTGAATATTTATGGTTAAATATAATAAAATATTAATATTTTATGAGAAGAAACAGCTTTAAAATCTCCACTTTACTCCTCAGTCTTCACCTTTTCTATCATATTTTATTTTCTTATAGGATGATAATAATGCAAATGATATGAAGATGAAGTTTTGAATGTTGTGGAGTTCATGCAAAGACAATTTGAAGCTTTGAAAAATCAGTCTTTGTTATAGTTCTTGATTGTGAAAAATATATGTTGTCTTTGCACTAGACATTATGATTTTTATTATTCCAATTTTAGGGTTTTTAAGACATACAAATCAAAATCTTGACTTATTATTATTAATTAGAGTGTTCGCATAAATCTGTTCTTTATATTTTATATTTAATTAGAAGTTATAGTTTTGTGTGTTATATAACCCGATGGATATCCAAAAACCCGAACAATCAAATGGATTTGGATATGGGTAGTAAATCATAAAAATCGATGGATATGGACTTGGATATGGGTTGAGTTATAAAAAATGGATATGGATATGGGTTGAGTAATACCCGAACCGAACCCTACCCATTGCCATCCCTAATTATGAAGCAAAAAGAAATGGAACTAGAGGTAGGATCTAAAAGTTGATAAAGTCACTAATAACTTTTGTGAATGGAACTTGCGATAGTCTTGTTTAACACGAAAATATGTAACCAATAGGAATAAAGGAATAGAAAAGCCTTTGATGAAGTATATACATAACAAATGCACAATACGATTTCTTTTTTCCCTTCAGTTAGAAAAAATGCAGAGAGTGATATAAGAGGGAAATGGTGGATTGGAAAGTAACCAAAATAGGTTTTGATTATTCATCGTGATCAGCTACATAGGCGGCTCCTTTTATGAGCTTAGCAGAAAATTCATCTTCCATAAAGTTTTCTGCATTTCAAAAACAAGAATTAGAAAACAAAAAGTAACCAAAAAATATAGTGATTGATAGATTCTGAGCTAACGTTTGTTCTTTATTTTGAACTTGTGGCTAATGGAACAAAAAGGAAAATGAATAATTATGAAAATCAAAAGACTAAGAAGTAGCAAAAAAAGGGTAAGAAAAAACTTATCTACAAAATCTGGTAGTAGTAATCATATGATAATGGAGGTTGTTGTTACAATATCAATCACTATTCTATCTCTCCAAGAAAGGCAAACCCTTAAACTTTTTGCAGCCTTCGTCACATTATCACCAAAAATTGTCCTACACAAGTGTCATTGTAGAATTTTTCTTGTGATTAGGTAGAACATAAGGTTAATGGCAATAGCTACTCCCTCTAGTACTAATATAATCTTGAAGATAAATACAATAGAAACATGGCAGACTTTTATCTAAAATTGAACATTTTGATTGCAAATAAAAAACTTGATGTCAAGCATTCAAATTGAAAAAGGAAGTATTCATAACTACGATGGAGAACTGAGCCAGAAATACCAAAAACTTTAATCTTGAACTATGAAAGAAAATTAACTGTGAAAATACACAAGACCCCTACCTGCTTTAACAAGAGAGCAGTTAGTTTTCTTAGTAGCTCCAGCATAGCTTCATTTTTGTTATTGAGTTGATTGTATGTTTCTTTCTTGCCCTTTCCAAAAAAATAAAGTAATATAAAGGGAAAGAAAGAAGGGTAGATAAGTTAGAAATCTTCTGCTTTACGCAACAATTGAAAACACAGGGAAATAATATAGTTTAACTTGTGGACTAGATTATTAACTTTTGCCAATGTGACTTTTTTCATGTGTTTTCTTGACAATATGATTTAATTTCTTAGAATGATGGGACTTGATATGACATGCATACTCTTGTTTGTTTGTTTTTATTCTTAAATTATCTTTATAGATTGCTAGGAAAATCAAAATTTAAGATTGAGTGTGTCAAAAAATTTAATGTTAACAATGAATGTGTTATTTTCCTCAGCTGCTCAAGTTTTAAGGATGTGAGAAGTGTCAGATAATTTAATGTTATTAGTGAAGCTCCTCAAATTTTAAGGACATGAGGATATAAATGAACCACCAACATATCGCAAATTTATGTCAGCCTATGATAAAATCTTTTTATACTAGATTTTCCCACTCAATTACTCCACTCAATAATTCTCAACTATTGGATATCTCCACTCAATTATTGCAAAAACTTGTGTCAGATAATCTAATGTTATCACCTATCAAGTCATGCTGCATCTCAAAATCGACAGTGTACGTATTTGTTACATGCCTTTGTGTTTTTATGCAAGTGCAGATTTTGGGTTGGTAAGTTAAATTGTTTAGTCAAGTAAAGACAACCAAAATTTATTACTCTGAGGGCTTCTCAACTCAATAACTCTTAACGTTTGTGCCACGATGTCAAATTTTGACATTTTGGCTTATTTTAAAGATTTCTAGAGAAGATGAATCAATACATATTTCTCCATTTTCATATCAGAAACAAACAAGGAAAAAGAACAGAAAATAAACACACCCCTCAATGGCTGATGTGGAACAAATATGCTTTTTAAAATAACAAGAAAACTAGCAATATTATTTTTCTATACTTTAAGAATCAAAACAAAACTGGTACTATTGTTAAAACAATAATATTAGTGAAAAGCAGTTAGAGTGTAGGGGTAACAAAAATATTAGCAAAAAGCAACTAGAGTGTAGGGATGGCCCAACTGCATAAGTCGTTGATGATCTAAATGAGACAGGTAGTAACTTAACTGGAATTTCATGCATTCATAAGACCTATATGCGATAGCTATTATCGCAAACTTACAGAAGCCATATCTTTTATAGATTTCTTAAAAAAAATGACAACTGTAAACAAAGGCCAATTTCAATAAAGGGAAACCTCTGACAGTTATGATCGCAAAGGTAAACATTATGACAAACCTTTTCTTCATCCATAGGTTTTATGTTATCATTTGCATTAATGTATTTTTCATACAAGGCTAGGACAATTTCAGTCGCCCCTTTCTAATGTAAATGTATTTGAGAGTCAGGCTGTAAGCAAATCTCTGAGTCAAGTACACATCGTGATTTGAAATATGAAAAAACAATGTTTTATATATTAGTCATAACTATATCAATTATAGATGATTATTTGGGCAAATCCCAAGTATAATAAACTTATACCTCAAATTTTGAATATTTTAATTGCAAGAATGATTATGCCTAATTAGAATATAATATTGTTTACTATTGGATCACCATTGCATTTTGTGAGTATAGTCACATTACCCATTTTACTGCAACACTGCCTCTCTTTTTTTCTCTGAGTTTAAAGGGAATACAAGGATAATGGTAGATTGAAAGCGGATAGTGTCAAATTCATTCCCAATAACCTGCGTCAACAAAAATGGAGAACAAATATTTGATCTTAAAACCTTGATTTTACAGAAATCTGAAGATCATCTAAAAGAGAAACACCCGCCTACAAGAGTTGTGGTAAATCGTCACCGATGATCACCATCACCACCAGAGCTTCACTCCTTCTCGAAGGATGCCTGTTTTTTCTCCCTGAACACGTATCTCCACAATATGACCTTTGAGTTAGGTCAAACAAAGAAGTGAGATAGGCAATAGCATGTCTTGATATAGACTAAATACCTCCTATCGGGTACTAGTGACTTAATAGTAGTTCAACAACTCCTCTTCATCGATAAGCGATTTGACTTCACCAGTAGTTAAACAACTCTTCCTCTTTATCAACGAGAGATTTCTCTTTCTCCGCGACATATCTGTCATCAAGCCCTTATGAAAAAAATCATGATTAACGATAGCACAATGTTGGTTTTCACCAAAACCATGACATATGATGGTAGAGGTGACGATCTGGGTTTGAGAGAGGGAGAAAGAAACATTCATCACATATGATGAAGGCGATGATGATGCCGAAGCTGGTGATGTAGCAAATGCTAGGTTTGAGAGAGGGAGATTGTTGCCATCTTTCTAGGGTGTTTATTAAGAATGACAGAGAAAATATCTCCTGGAAGGATAAAACTTTGAGAGAGGGAGGGAGAGAAAGGGTATAAATTTGGAGAGTTTCGGTATTTTATCTTTGATATGTATCTCAATTAAATGAAGCTCTGTATCTCAATTAAATGAAGCTCTAACATGATTGAGACTATTTAATGGGAAGAGTATTGTAGAGTGAAGCTCATGGTCTCAAATAAATGAAGCTTTGACATGATTAAGACCATTTAATAGAAAGAGATTGGAGAGTGAAGCAAGAAGAGGAGGACGACAACCCTTGAATGAATTGGATGGTTGGATTATAATTCTTCTTCGTCATCCCATTTAAGCTTAGTATATAGTAGTTAAAGAATATATGATATAGTTTATATACAACAAGATTTGCAAGAGACTATCCCACCAATGAGGCTAGGAGAAGATGAAAAACTCTTTAAGGATTTTGTCACAATTACATATCAATGACGATCAAACTTTAATCATTGAACGGAAAAATGGATAACTATGAGAAAGAAGTTTCTGAGACGGGAATACTATGAACTAATTCAAATTGAGTTACTAAAAGGAAATGAAACTACCATTAATAATAAACAAAGTTTTAAGTAGAATAATTCGATAATAAGTACGGAAAATATGATTATAACAAAGGGGATGAAGATAGTAACTTAATCAAAGGATGTAGAGGTTGTTTCCAATCTAGAGCTAAATGAGAATAAGAACAAAGCAACTAAATTTGCTCTATAACCCTAAAGACAAGCAAAATATATAATGTAAACTAGTAATCTTATCAACTCCCTAAATGAACAAGCAAATGCTCAATAAGAAACAAGTATCATAGGTAATGATTTTAAACTTACTACCATAAGGAAGTCAAATAGAAAACATATGGGAAACAACTCTAAAACCACTTCCTCTTTATGTTAATACTCTTATGGAATGTTAGAAGGCTTAAAAGTCCCAATAACCAACAAGTGATACATGATTACTTATAAGATATCAACCCTTTCCTTACTAGTCTTTTAGAAAATAAGCTTAAAGAAGAAAATTGATGAACTTAAACTTCTTAAAGAAGCACTGGTCCATTATTTCTAATCATTATTCTCATTATAATGGCATATTAGTTTTTACTTTTGAACTTAACAAAATTAAAGTTCTTCACTCAATTATCTTTGGTTAGTTTATCCACTCATCTATAAGAATTTTACAAGAAAATATTACTCTTTAGGTCATGTTCATTTATTCTTTTAATCTTGCTTTTCAAAGGATGTCCTTATACAATAAGCTAAAGGAAACTAGTTTCACTATAACAACCCTCAGATCATTTTTGGAGATTTTTAACAGTATAATTTATCCTTTATAGGTAGGGAGAACATACCTTAAAAACTACTCTTAAGATATATGTAATTATGTGACACATATTAAGATTACTGATTTAAATATGAATAGGAACTTTTATACCTAGAAAAATAAGTAAACTGGGAGATGATTTTTAAGAAAGAAGCTTGATAGAGCTTTGGTCAATTCATAATGGCTAACATATTTCCTAAAAAGCAAGGCATCTTTCAATAACCCTATGTTCTCATATCACACCCATATTGTAGTTCACAACTTGATCTCAAATCACCAAAGAGAAAATTCATTTAGGTTCAATAATTTCTTAGTTAAAGCTAAGGAATTTGAAAAAAGAATAACTAGGGGATCAAGTTATGATTTCTAAAGGCAGAAATAAAATTCAAGGAAGAACTCAAGTTAATCGATCTCAAAAGTTATGGCAATACTCATCATGAAGCTATTAATGCTAAGGTAAAGCTAATTAGAGTTCAAGATAACCTTTAATAATCTCCAATAGATGTAAACAAACACAATAAAGAAAATATATCCTTTTATAACAACATCCAAGTAGTAGAATTGAACTTTTCCTTTTTAAAGAAAAGATCAAGAATGTAGTCACTTCAACAAGGGGAAATCATAACAAAATTGCTTATCATAGAATGGAAAATGGACAATATGCTTAATCTTAGGCTGAAATATTATTAAATTCATTCACTTACTTCGCAAACATAGTTAGCACTCCTTCTAATTGCTATTCCTCTGTGTAAGTTCTAAAATATTTTATTAAAGAGCATATTACTAACTAGGAGGGGGAATCCTAGCTTAGGCCCTTCAAAGTTGCAAATGTGGAGAAAGCCTTATTTAACCTCAAACTTAACAAAGCTCTTTACCTAATAGCATACTAAGAGCTATATCACTAAAGTTATATTAGAGTTATTAAAAAAAAGGCAAGATGCTGAGGGAATTCAATAAGATCTCATCCCCAATATTCCTAATCCAACTTTCTTAAAGGAGTTCAAACCCATTTCATGTTGCAACATAATCGATAAAATCATTTCAAGCTCATAACTGCTAGGGTAAAAGCTGTTTTAAAACCTTATATCAATCCATCAGAAGGGGCTTTGGTTAAAGGAATACAAATTGGGGATAACATCCTACTAGCTTAACTTAGTGCTCAATACAATTCATATATATTGGTCTCCTTTCTTAGTGTTTCCAAAGAATTTGATAAAAAAAATTTGGGAAGATAATAAGGAAATTCTCATGGTCATAAGATACATCATATTGAGCAATGGCTAAAGTGAAATGGAGTGATGTATGCTTTCCAAAGGAAGAAGGGGGTTAGTAATTCCATTAGTACCTAAAACAAAATTCTAATGATCAAGAAGATATGAAGAATCCTCATTGATAAACAAGCTCTCTACGGATCCATCTATAGTACTTCAGGAAGGGCAATTTTTTGAATATTCAGCTAGACGCCAACTCTTTTTGGACAATGATACACATTCTTAAGTTAAAGGAGCAAGTTAGATTGGAATTCAAACATAAGATTAGAAATGGTTCTTCTATTTGATTTTCATATGATAATTAGAGTAACAGCAACTCTCTATGTAAAATTAGTGAGCACTCATTCCTTAAGAGTTCCATTATAAATGATGTCAAAGTGGGAGATGTCCTAATAAGAAACTAGAGCTACTTCAATCATAGGGAGTGGTTAGAATTTATAGAATATGTCTTACATTTTAGTTTATCCCTAACAGAGATAACATTATAATGGTTGAGATAGGCCTTAAGGATCTTCACAAATGACTTATACAATATGCTTTTAAGAACCTAGACTCTAAAAGTGAATTGGAGAAAATAATTTGCTTTTAGCAAGCTAGTCCAAAGACGTCTTTCATCTTATGTCTTACTATAAATAGGAGGTTAACCACAATATATAGATTTGTACCTAACCTCCACTTACTAAATTTTCATATTTTATGCACACAAAAAAGTGTTTAAATTAATTAACCACCTCTTTTTCCAATGCAAATTGTCCCCATACATCTAGGGAAATACACAGGAGCTCTATATTATCACTTCTCCTCTGTTGAATTAGCAAAAGATCACCAATTTAATTATTCAAAGGCATAATATGTGCAAAGGAGATTTTCTTATCTATAAAATCTCATTTGGAAATGTGATATACGCCTTATAGAGAGAATTGGTTGTTATAATGCTATCTATTGTAATTAAATTGTGTACTGCTTAGTTAGTTTAATTTGTTTTAGATAATATGATTCATTATAAGGATTTGTGTAATAGCTTTTACCAAGGTAATACAATATTATTTTTAATTTTTGAAAAAAACTTTGCTATAATATGTTGGAATAAATAATAAGAAATTTATTATTATTGTCTTGTCATACTTTTTACATATAATTATAGGAGATATACCATTTATATCTCATTATTATTTTTTACAAATTAAATAAATTTTATAAATAAATAGAAAAGTATAGCATGAGAGGAGAAACTAGTTTAACCATTTGGAAATTAGTTCTACATGATAACATTACTAAATAAGTCAAAAGATTTTATTTAAAAGTCAAAACTTAACTATATAATACAGAGATAGGACACTAGCTTTAGGAGACAATTGACATTACTTCCTAATTTCAAGTTCCCAATAGAATAAGTTGATAACTACCTATTTCCAATTAGAACTTAGGCTTGACATGATGAGCTATGAATTGAAGTATAATTGTGTCAATCATCCCTAGTAGTATTTTTTTCTTCTAGAATGAAATCCCCTTGAATATCTTTTAATTTTTCTCCCACCAAAGATGATATATTATGTTAAGGAGATTTTGATCGTCGAATAGTTCATATCTTTGTCTTCCTAGTTAAGTCCTAACCATGTAATAAAGCTCTGCTAGGTTAAGTTTAGAGCTGTAAAGTTACTGAGAATTTGAATCCTTGGCCAGGTGAATAAGGAGAAACTATAATCAAAGAGTGGGTGGTTGATTGATTCAAAGGCTTGACCGCAAAGTGTGAGACATTTATGGATCAAATGATTTGTGCGTACCTGTATCCATGATTATTTTGTTTTGTAAGATGTTGATTTATTCCCTTTCTGCTTCCTTTCTTATATGTGGTTCTTCAATGGTTCAGAATAATTGAGATTACTCTTCATAAGTTTTGTTTCTAAAACTTAAATACTCAATCACCAACCATCATGTTGGTTCACTAACCATCATGATGGTTCATTGTTGGAAGAGAAAGGGAAAGGGTCTTCGACCAATTTGAGATGTATTCTGTAATACCCAATAACCATTATCTTGGGTGCTTTTCATGAGACTCAAACTATAAGTCATATGGGATATAAAATAGTCTAACAATCTCCCACTTGGCCCATGTTACAATTTGATGATCCAATAATAAAACTTTAAGTGCACACAATACATGGAATTGATCAAGTCATCCTTAATTGAATTAAGCTAATGGGATAATGGCTGTCACAAGTTATATAACCTAATTCCTTCCATATATCACAGAATCAACTTAACTTAACAAACTTTAAGTGAGTACTTTGGTAATTGTTATCTCACAAATAATAATTATTGTATACAACATAATATGGATAACCAGTAAGTGAGCAAAAACAT
>JANVCQ010000002.1:31746164-31757562 GCA_025531925.1 Erythroxylum plowmanianum
TTGTATTTTTTTCACCAATTTTTTTTATAATTTTTATCATATATATTGATATGAATAGGTTCTGGTTACCCTGAGAATCGAACCTGAAAATAGGTTAATCAATCCTATAGGTTCTTTAGGTTCAGGTTCAGGTTCAGGTTCAGGTTCATGAAATTGCCGAACCTGACATTCAGGTTCAGGTTCAGGTTATTTATGAACGGGTCAGGTTATCCTATCATAAACACCCCTAGAAGTGACTATTGTACGAGCAACAAAACAAAAGTGACGGCAGCTTGGAAATTCTTAATTAGGAAGTCTTTTATTAAATTCTTTGCTTAGGAAACAACTATTTTTATATATTATTCTGTTTTTAATTTGTTAGTATTATTACCTAATTAGAGTCCTAATTTAGGTAGAAATATGTTTTCTTTTTGAGATTTCAGACATTGTCTTTCTTTTTCCTATATATAGGTAGGTATTATGCAATAAGAAACAAGTAATATTTATCTTAACTAATTTAGTTTATAATAGCAGTAATTTTAAAATGACTATACTCCTTTTTTTTTTTAACTAAGATAAGTTATTCAAAGAAAAGAAGAAACAGAAGACAAGTGAATTTTACAATTAATCATCATGTGACGCCTTTGCGAGCGGGCTTTGGGATCCCTCTTTGGGTGTAAGTTTTTGTAGTAAAATAAAAACAAGTGCTTGTTGGTCCACTAAGTTAGTCCAGTAAATTGACATTATTCGCTTGCTAAGTGGAAGACGTAAGTGTGGAAGAGACAATTTATATATGTTTCAGGACTTCCTTCTTGTTAAGTTTGTGAATTTTGTCAAATCTACGAAATAATCTTCACTTGATAATCTTCTTGTAAGTTTGTGAATTTAGGGAATTCAACATTATCCCACAATTTAGAGGAGGTGGGTTGGGGGCATTTTGTTGTATTACAAGTTTGTGAAATTGTGTGGCGAGCATGGCTGATCCGTAATTTCAGGTTAAACCGAAGAGCAGCTGTCAATTTTCAGCTTCAAAAACCTTAATTATTATCCCTTTTCTTGTATTTCGACCATGGCCACTTGCTTCATCCCCAGAAGGTTTTTTCTTATTTCTCTTCACTCTTTCCACCAGCATCTGCACAATTCCTGCAACCCCTTTTCCCCTGTTTCCTTTTCATCCACAGCCAAGCCGAATTTCAGTTCCATTAAGGTAGTAATTAAAAGCACCCACACCCATTAACACACACTTCCAGTGCTCAGAGTTTGTGTCTTCTTTTTGGTTGTTAGATGGAAGTTAGCGAAATTACAGAGGAAGCAGAAGCAAGTATCGATATGAGACAGAAGAAGAAGAAGATATTTGTGGCCGGAGCAACTGGAAAGACGGGTAAGAGGATTGTGGAGCAGCTGCTAGCAAAGGGTTTTCAGGTGAAGGCTGGAGTTAGAGATTTAGAGAAGGCTAAATCTACATTCACAAAGGACAACCCGTCTCTTGAATTTGTTAGTACTGAAAACGATTGGTACTTTATTGGGCTTCTGTTGTTTCTCAATTTATCGGAATTTGGAGGAGCAGTTTCTTTGTTCTGTCTGTTAAGGTTAATTTTTTTAACGAGAATTTCGATTTTTCAGGTTAAAACGGATGTAACAGAGGGGTCTGTGAAGCTAGCAGAGGCTATAGGTTCTGATTCGGAGGCTGTAATATGTGCTACCGGATTTCGGCCTGGGTGGGATTTATTTGCTCCTTGGAAGGTCAATTTCCTTCGTATTACCTTAATTTTAATGGCTGTTGCACTCCACTTCTGATATGATTGTTCCAAACTGTGAAATAATGCTGCAGCTTCATCTTACTTCCCATTGTCTCCTCCCATGAGGACAATACATTACTTCCGATTTGCGAGTCCATTTTATTACAATCTTAACTCGATATTGAACCAACAATGTTGGCGCAATTGAAACATCTGTTTTTATCCCCTTTGTCAATTCCTCGTATGCCCAGAGGAGTATTTATCTAACACTATAAACAGAGGGAAGTGTAACTGTTGTAGGATCTCAATGGTGTTCTTATGTTTTTGGTATGATCATGATCATCACGCTTAATGAGAGCTAACTGTTTCTTGGATTGCGATCATTTCTTATAAAGAAGACAAGCGCAATAATGTGCTCCTTAGGTGTCCAAGCGGTGTGTGGGGACTCCCCAAGTGCTTTCATAAGTGTTAAGAGTGGGTTTGGATTCGATGATGGGCTTGGGGGTATGAAATTATGGGACTAGTACTTTTTAGGTTATACTGACATCGAATCTGTCTAGAATTACAGAATTTAGTTCTTGGATTAATTCGTTGATTTGGTACTTCAGACCCAGAAAATTTTCATGTGATTTATAGCAGTCTCAAGTAGGACTGTATGTTGCAGGTTGACTATTATGGCACTATAAACCTGGTTGAAGCTTGCCGCAAACTTGGTGTGAACAGGTTTATTCTTATTAGCTCCATTTTAGTTAATGGAGCAGCTATGGGGCAGATACTGAATCCAGCTTACATCTTTCTCAATGTTTTTGGACTGACCTTAATAGCGAAGCTTCAGGCTGAGCAATATATTAGGAAATCTGGTATAAACTACACCATAGTTAGACCTGGTGGGTTGAGAAATGATCCCCCAGCAGGAAACTTGGTCATGGAAGCAGAGGTAAATGTGGTTCATCTAAATACCTGTTCTGATACTTTTACTTGGATAAGTTAGTACTTACTTTAACTCTTGGCCCAGGATACTCTTTATGAAGGCAGTATTTCTAGGGATCTGGTGGCAGAAGTTGCTGTTGAGGCATTACTCCTTCCAGAATCATCCTACAAGGTGGTGGAAATAATCACTCGCAGTGAAGCTCCCAAGCGTACATACGAGGATCTCTTTGGTTCCATCAAGCTTCCTTCCCCTAGTGACTAGAACTTTGTGTCTTAAATGGATTGGACTTTTAAGACTCTTTTTGTTTACACTTTTGACAAGATTTCTATAAAATGCACAGCATGTTTTTATTAATTATGCATTATGATTTATTAAATTTTGCTGCCCAAGTCTAGGTTTAGACTTTTTTTTATTTAAATTTTAATTAAATCAATGAACATCTTACATTTATTTATAGATTATAATTTGTTTCCCTTGGAATGCAACATGCCAAGCACCTCAAACTTGATTAGTGGATTGTTGTTGTCAAGAACTCTTGCTGCTTTAATAAGGATTTTGAATCTGCATTAGACAAAAAGGTTAGATTGGATGATAACGTTTTTATTAGAATTTAATTTAAACCTAAACCTTCTAACACATTTAAAAAGAACTTTAAGGTTCCGTAAATGTTCATAGAAAAGGAGAGACTTTTATGGCAGAGAACATAAATGCTAACTCTAAACTAGAGGCTGCAATGAGGTAGATTGAAATCAAGAAGCTAGAAGGCAAGCATGCTAATCCTAGACCTGAGGTTGAGGCACCAGAAGCTGTAGGTGGCGATCATCTCAGTGTTGGGTTTTAATCCCCTTAAAGTCAGGATATGTTCATATCAAATCATCAAGAATAAAATAAAAATAGAAATATACCTGAATCTATTGTGAAATCTGAACTAGAGTCTTGCGGTTTGTCTTCTAAATTAAAACATAGCCCTTTTTAGAGTTTTATTTAACTCTCTATTTTCTCTATGATGATGAGATACTAGAAGGAATTGTGCGTACGTTTAACTTGTGAACTATAATCAATTTTATTAGAGTAAATTCCTAATTTAATTTCTAGTTTGACCCATCATAAAATTATAAATTATAAACCCAGTCTTTACACATATAAAGCCTACACTTAAAATATATGCATAAAATCCAAAATATCATAACCATATTAGATCACTTTAATTAATTGGGCTCAACTTTATATGATAGCCTTTATACACAATTATACACATATAAGCCCATATGTTTGATTAGAAACCCTTACAATCTCTCACTTAGGCTATATGTGTTATTTTAAAATTGCGTATTAACCTTATGAGTACTCAGAATTTTGCTATCATTAGTATATGCATTCCTAAACAATCAGGGCCATCAATCATACCAACATAGGATCAAAGCGACTTTCGCTACATTTAACGTAACTAGACCCATCAATGGTTACATATCCTGATATAATCAAATAACATGGATCAAGCATGGATGTGTAGCATGGAAATTATCAACAGTGTGATCTTAACATGCTTATTTCCAACTGGTCCAACGTTATGCTTTTAGTGAGATTAATCTTAAATAAGTTCAGAGACAAAATAAATCAAATATCTTAAAGCTGAAAATAACCTCGAACAAATTAACCAAAGACTATATCCAAATAAGAGTAAAAAATGTTTAATCTGAAAAGTATCTACAATACAAACTCCCACTGAAACTATATATCCTGAAAAGATGCAACACCCTTATGAGCAGCGTGCTCATGAAAGACCTTAGGCAACACTTCTTTAGTAAGCAGATCCACAATCATGGAGTTTGATCCAATGTACTGTATAGACAACTATCCATTCTAAATTCTCTCTTTAACAATTAGGAACTCGATGTCGATGTGTTTCAACTTTGTTGAGCTCCTATTATTATTAGAATATAGCACTGCTGAGTTATTGTCACAAAATAACTTAAGTGGTTTTTCACTAAAGTCCACAATATATAGCCCCGTGAAAAAGTTTCGTAGCCATAGCCCATGGTTGGATGTCTCATAACACGTTATAAACTCCACTACCATGGTGGAAGAAGCTATAAATGTCTGCTTAGCACTCTTCCAAGAAATAACTCCTCCAGCAAGCAGGTAGATATAACTTGAAGTAGATCTCCTACTATCTTGACATCTAGTAAAATCGGAATCAAAATAACCAATGATCTCCAGCTTATCTGACTTTCTGTATGTGAGCATATAATCTTTCATTCTCTGCAAGTGACGCATGACCCATTTGGTTGCTTTCTAGTAATCCAATCCGTGGTTACTTAAATATCTCCCTAACATTCCAACAATATATGCAATATCCAGATGCGTACAAACCTATGCATACATTAAACTTCCTAGAGCCGAAGGAAATCTTCTGCATTTCCTTAGCTTCAAAGTCATTCTTGGGGCATTGACTTAAACTAAACTTATCTCCCTTATACACCGGGGTATCACTTGGTTTACAATCCTGCATGCCAAATCTGTTTAATATCTTTTCGATATAGCTCTTTTGTGATAATCTAAGAATACCTCAAGAGCATTCCCGACGTATATGAATCCCTAAAATGAAAGAGGTGTCATCAATATATTTTATTTCAAATTTATTAAACAGAAATCTCTTGGTTTCATGCAATAAGCCTATATCATTAGTGGCAAGCAATATGTCATCGACATATAAAATCAAAAAAATGTACTTACTCCCACTGAACTTGCATCAGCCAAGTTCATCTCAAAACCGAACGAGATGAAAACTTGGTGAAATTTGTAATACCATTGATGAGACGCCTGCTTGAGTCCATAGATGGGTTTCTTTAGTTTGTAAACCATTTGCTTTGCGTCTCCTGACACAAAGTTTTTTGGCTGCACCATATAAATCATCTCATCAATGTCACCGTTGAGAAATGCTATCTTAACATCCATCTAATGTAACTCAATATCAAAATGTGTTGCTAATGCCATTATTATCTTGAAAGAGCCTTTTGAAGAAACCGGAGAGAAAGTCTCTTTATAATCAATTTCTCTTTCTGTGTAAAGCTCTTTACAACAGGATGAGCCTTGTACCTTTCTACATTGCCTTTCGAATCCATCTTGGTCTTAAATATCTATTTGCAACCAATAGGTTTCCTACCTTCAGGCAATGGTACAAGGTCCCAAACATCATTGTCCTTCATGGATTTTATCTCTTCATTTATGGCATCAATCCACTTTTGAGAGTTAAAACTTTCCATAGCTTGACGGAATTTGATTGGATCATCTTCCACCATACCAGTGTCAATTTCATGTTTTTGAAGAAGTACAACATAATTATATGGAATTGTACTTCTCCTCTCTCTAGTGGATCTCCTTAATGGCATAAGTTCTTAAGGTTGTAGAGTTTGGTCTTCTAGAATAAGTTGTTGAACTTGGGGAAGAGTTTCCATGATATTGTCTTGATCTGGAATTGCTTCTTGAATAATGTCAGGAATGAAAACCTGACCCTGATCATTGTCAATAGCAATTGGAGGAGTTTCAACATGTTCCTCTTTAAAAACAAAGTCCTTAATCCTTTCTCCCCCGTAAACTCCACATCCTCAAAAAACCAGCATTTTCTGTCTCAAAAATTGCCTTAGTAATGGGATCATAAAACTTGTAACCTTTGGATCTTGAATAATATCCAATAAAGTAACAACTGATAGTCCCTGAGTCCAGTTTCTTTTCATTTGGCCTATAAGGCCTTGCCTCAACTAAACATCTCTAAATGTGCAAGTGCTTTAAACCAGGCTTCTTGCCCGTCTAAAGCTCATAAGGGGTCTTATCAGTTGCTTTATTTGGAACTATGTTGAGTATATATGTTGCGGTCTTTAGTGCTTCTCTCCAAAGTGATTCTGGCAAGGTAGAATGATTAATCATACGCCTCAGTATATCCTTAAGCGTTATGTTTCATCTTTCAACAACATCATTCATACTAGGTGAACTCCGCATAGTGTACTGGGGGATGATACTGCATTCCTCTAGGAATTTAGCAAATGGTCTTGACGTTATTCACCTGAATCGTCATAACTACCGTAGTACTTATCACTACAGTCAGATCTGACGCTTTTAATCCTTTTGTTGAGTTGGTTCTCAACTTTAACCTTAAAATTTTTGAAAACGTCCAAAAGTTGTGATTTGTCATGAATGAGATAAAGGTAGTCATATCGCGATAAGTCATCTATAAATATTATAAAATACGATTGACCATTCTAAAACGTCATAGGAAATGGCCCACAAATATCTGTATGGATAAGTTCTAAGATGTTTGAAGCCCTATTGGCACTCAATCTCCTGACATTTATTTATTTCCCCTTAATGCAATTAGCACAAGTAACAAAATCTGTAAAATCAAGGAGATCGAGAATTCCTTTAGACACAAGTTTCTCAATTCTCCTTTCGGAGATGTGATCTAATATCTTATGCCACAACGAGGCAGAATTCTCTCCATTAATTTGCGCTTTAAACTTCATGTACCTATATACAAGGCTTCATTAAATGAAGTATTAGTGTCAAGCATATATAGATTATCGTAACCTGATAAAGAACTGAAACCAACCAAACTTGAACTTTGAAATATACTAACTATTTCATTTCCAAATTAACAACAACAACAACCATATTTGTCCAAAGCAGAAATAGAAATCAAATTTCGTGTAAAAGACGGTACAACGAAAATCTTAACTAAATCTAAATAAAATCCAATTCTTAACAATAATCTAAAAGTCCCTATTGCTTCGACTTCTACCAGCTTGCCGTCACCTACATAAATGTATCTTTCGCTATTACTTGGTTTTTGGCAACTCAGGCAACCCTGCATAGACACACTGATGTGAGTTGTTGTACCAAAATCTAACTACCATGTTTGTCTAGATACCGAAGTCAAATTAATCTTAGAACAAACCAAAACAAGAAGCATACTTTTCTTTGCACGCCATACGTGATAATTGACATATTGTTTCTTTACATCCTTCAGCTCCATAGAAGTAACAACCTTTTGGATGTTTTTTCCTTTTGCTTCTTTTGTGTTGCCAGAACCGTAACTTCCTTAGTTTTTTTCTTTTATTCCTTTTATTCTTAGATATTGTGGCTAAGTGAGCACTTTCTGCCTTATCATGCTTCAAGCTTTCCTCTTCTTAAACACAGTGTGAAATGAGCTCATTAAGACTATTGTCTTCTTTTGACAATTATAGGTCACCTTGAATTGATTGTACTGTGCCGGAAGAGATATTAAACCCCTTATGCATTAACAAATCTTCAGACAATTCCAACTTAAGTGCTTACAGTTTGGAAGCAATGTGAGACATTTTGATAATACACTCTCTTATGTTTCCTTTTCCTACATACCTCATTGAGATAAGCTTTGCCAAAAGTATACTTGGTTCAGTCTTTTCATGTTTGGCAAATATTTCCTAAAGATCCTCAAAGAAACCCTTAGCTATAGTAATCTGGTCGAACATAATGTCCCAAAAAGCTCCTAGAATTGCATGTTTCATAATCATTAAACTCATACGATTCAACCTTTCCCACTTTTCTATCTCCCTCTTTTGATCAAATGCCACCCAATCACACTGGTCTTTGGCATTTGAGGGTAAATAATAACTTGGTTCTTCATGACGGAATTGAAGTCAATTATATCATCCGGCGTTTTAAGAGGTAACCATTTTCTGATCATTTGCTGCACATGCACATAGAAAAGAAAAGAAATGGCTCTTAGTTGTCCCACCAGAAAGTCTCTAGATCTTCCACCAACTTTAGTGAGATTAAACTCCACTAATTCGAGTCATTACTTGTACATTAAAGCTTCCCTGAAATCAATGTCTACATTCGCGTTCACAGCTTCAAACGTAAAGTATATTCTTTCAAGAACTGATACGAGAATCATGAGACTTAAGCATCAGACTGTCCATAGCAAACTTTGAACTGGAAAATTCCAAACAGCACTTTCCCAAATGTCACAATTGCAGGAAACAGAACCCGTCAAATCAAATATGATTTGTCTGATATAACAGGTACTGGGAAAAAAGAACAATATCTAATAAACAAAAACTTCAAAACCTCTTCTAAAACGTCCAAAAATAGACTCAATTTCCAGGATTACTGTGACTCATCATCGGATGAAACGAGTTACATAAATATGTTAGGCCTTGATGCCTTGTATGTCGTCTTCAGCTTCCTAGTTGGTGGTCTAACCTTCCTGAACACCAATGGGAACTTAATCTTGGAGTTGTGAAATTGTTTGGTGCTTTCCCTCTTGCATAACTTAGCAGGGACTGTTGCAGTCTTGATTATCTGAATGCAAGGAAACCTAACTCTGTGTCGAGAAGCCATCTCATTGTACATTTGCTCAACAGCACCATTGAGAGTGGTGTCTCGGTACTCCTTGTACATATTGTGGTAACCAGTTCGGCTTTGGTATCGCAGCCAGATACCGTAGTTCTTGATCTTTGTTGGGTTCTTCTCAAAAATCTGCAAATGTTAAAATGTAAATGTGTCAAAAAGATCAAAGAACACAACTACAAAATCTTTAGGAAACAAGAATCTGTAGGCAACAGACATGAAATCATCAAAAACATATGCAATACATATACAGTAATTACTTAAATGCATTCATAAACCACCACATGTTTCAGACAAGATAGACAATGCAGAACCAGAAAAATCATTAGAAATCGGCTAACTGTATAATCAATTTATATCTCATATAGAAGTTCTACGCACCCATCAGAGTAAGTACATCACTTTTTCAAATACACTTCCCTTAAGTAGTGATTGGAGGCCATACAAAGTGCATGAAATAATTGTAACAAGCAAAACGTCAATATACACATTTCACATAAGCACAACTCTCGGTTAACTAATAACAAGTTCAGATAGATGAAAAGATCCCCTATTCAATATATTTATTCTTCAAAACTACGACTGTACAAATAAAAACGTAGTTGCTCCAGTGTTCCCCAGAGCAACATTAAGGGTAAGTGACAGGGAGATAGATAAAAAGCAACGCAACTAATTTAGCTTCAAGGGAACGAGTCATGCGGACATTAAAGAGTGCACCAACCAGTAATGAAGCATTTCAAATCATGTTTAGGATTCATCGTCATTTTTTCCCAGCACATGATAAAAACATCAATAGCTAAACAGAAACTAATAACAAAGACACGTGGAAACATTTAGGCATCAATCAGAAAGTGCAGTCGGTGGGCAAGAGAGTACAGTGTACTGATGTTTAACATGAGACGTGAAGGAGAAAGTGTACCATAAATTAGCATAAGAAACTGAGGAGTAGCAAAGAATCTTAAAATATAACCGATGGAATTCACAAAATCAATGGACAAAAGACCAGACCAAATATGTTTCGAAGGAAAAAACCAAGTTAAATAGACTAAACTCAAAAGCCATTTATACCTCATTGATAGAAAGGACCTGCCCGTTGCTCTTCTTAACTTTCTTCAGCTTCCTCAGAAAGTACCTGAAACAGAACAACAAAAGTGATATTAACAAAAAGTCACAAAGAAAAACTATGAAATACAATATCTACCATTAAATTAAGAATGCATTTGATCCCACAACTACTGACCAAAACTTGGACTTGGCTCGAACCTCGTTAGTGGCCCAAAGCTTCATGCGATAGATCTTAGGATGCTCATCGCTCTCAGTCGGCACTGCCCTTCCGACAACCTGGTATTGGTGAAACTGCACCAACCCAAATGAAAAGAACAAACAATTGGAAACCAAGCAGCATTAGCAACACATCTCCAAACCAAAATCCACAAGAGTTGCCAAACTTCGAAATTAACAGGCCACACTTACCCGGAAGGAAACCATGTTCTCACTTCTCAGGGAAGACGCGAAAAAAACCCGACGAGAACAAACCAACTTTAGGACGAGATGAAATGGTTTGCTTCATTTATATATGCCGAACAAACCCTAGAGTAGATATGAGCCTTGATTTCGGGCCGGGGTTATGATTATCTTGGGTTTCGTCGAACTCTTCCATTCTTCATAGTTTGTGTTCCGTTCCTGCTCAGCCCAGTATACGATACCAAGTATTTAAAGATCTGAACTCAAGTCCACCTGTATTTCTTTTGCACCCTCTCTTCTCTTAGCAGTATAAAAATCACATAAAATTATAGGATATTATGAGTGAAATGTCAAGTAGCTTTTTATAACAAGAACAAATAGCTTTTTCACCATCAAAATATATTTATTGCATAAAATTGTAATCTAATAGAGACAGAGATTCTTTGAAAAAATGGAATTAGTGAGTAAATCACAATTATATATCGTTAAAATAAAATGTAGTCATAGCAAAAAAACTATTAAGAGTTAGTATGAAAAATTAAAATATAAATAAATAAATAACATCTTATTACAATCTACTTGTTCCACATTGGTAATAAGGGGGACAAATATGAGATTTATAGACTTATGAACTCTCTCACTCTTTAAGCTAGTTTTTATAGTTGAGCTCTCCGATAAGACTTGTAATCTATTAGAGCGAATACTACTTCTCTTATTCTTAGGGCCACGGATGGTGACACTGACTTTACAGTGTTCACTTAGGGTTAGAACATAGTTAGACACAAGTACCTAAGCTACAAAGCATAGTAAAATGTTACCATCTAATTGTCCAATATTAATAATAAATAAGAGGGGTTTGGTTTTGCCGGATTCTGGCGGAACAGAACATTGTCGTTCG
>JANVCQ010000002.1:31785985-31801814 GCA_025531925.1 Erythroxylum plowmanianum
GCAAAATAAAAATAATTAAAGTAAACCAATAAATAAATAAATCAATAAAAAATAAAATTTTCGGGGCCCAACAATTTGTGACCCCTCCAGTCTTTATTGAGAATTTATTTGGTGTGATTTTTTAGTACAATCGTTCACACTTTATTCACCTAGGCAATAGTTTCCCATTCAAGATTGATTCTCTAATTTTAGAGAGTTAGAATATGGAGTTGTCTACACAATAAATGACAATCCCTACATCACAAATGGGATTAGTTCAATATGTTTAAGGAATCACAATGGAACAATTAGGACTTTGATAGATGTCAGATACGTGCCAAGTTTGACAAAGAATCTCATTTCTATGGGAGTTTTAGAATCAAGGGGACTATAAATGCAGAAAATGGAATAATGAAAGTCATCTCTGGTGCACTTGTGGTAATGAAAGGAATTCAAAGAAATAATAACCTGTATTATTACCAAGGTAATGCAGTTATTGGAACAACAACAGTAGCTTCCAATGATGATCAAGAGCTAGAAGCAGTTAGGTTATGGAATATGCACTTGAGACATGCAGGTGAAAATCCTTGAAGATATAAGTAAATCAAGAATTGTTGAAAGGAGTTCGAGCCTACAAATTAGACTTTTGTGAATATTGTGTCAAATGGAAGCAAACAAGATTGAAATTTAGCACTGTAATCTATGATACGATGGGTATTTTGGATTAAGTTCACTCTGATATGTGGAGACCTTCTAAAACAACTTCTTTGGGAGAAAAACACCATTATGTGACCATTGTTGATGATGTTTCCCGAAGACTATGGATAAAGTGCTGGGAGTTTTCCTCAAATGGAAGAAAATGGTGGAAACTCAAACAAATAGAAGGATCAAGTGTTTCCGTACAGATAATGGTGGGGAGTACAAGAGTGATCCATTTTTAAAAGTCTGCGAAGATGAAAGTATTGCCAGATACTTCATAGTCAGAGATACATCACAACAAAATGGGGTGGCAAAACGTATGAACCGAACATTACTAGAGAAATTTGGTGTATGCTGTCTAATGTTGGGTTAGGTAGAGAATTTTGGGCTAAGGCTGTTTCATGTGCTTATCATCTCATCAATCACCTTCCATCAACTACTGTTAATAGTTAAACACCTTTAGAAAAATGGTTTGGAAAACATGTTATAGATTATAATTCCTTACTTGTGTTTGGTTCCAATACATACTATCATGTTAAGGAGTCAAAGTTAGATCCATATGTAAGGAAAGTAATTTTCATGGGGATTACCTTTGGTGTAAAAGGATATCATCTTTGGTGCCCAGTGTCAAAGAAAATAATTTTTAGCAGGGATATTACCTTTGACGAATCTACTATGTTAAGAAAGGTGACAATTGAAAATGTTAAGCAGACTATGATACTCCAAAATAGGTGGAGTTTGAAGGAAGAATTATTACCCCAACAAATTATAAAATAGAAGTAGAAACTCCAATGATAGAAGAGGAGCCAGATGAAGAAGAGGTTCTAACCCAAGAACCTACATAGCAGCAATTACCAATTGCATTGAGAAAGCCTAAAAGGAACATTCAAGTACTTGCTCGTTATGTGAATATGGTGGCTTATACATCTCCAATTGAAATTGATGACATTCCTACCACTTATAAGTAAACAGTCTGAAGTTTAGTAGAACATAAATGGAGGATATAATGAATGAAGAAATAATTCCCTTTATAAGAATCAAAAGTGGAAGCTAGCTAGTCTCCCAAAGGGAAATAAGGTAATTGGAGGCAAATGGGTATATGAAAAAAAAGATGGATTTCTTGATAAGGATTATGTTCGCTACA
This sequence comes from Erythroxylum plowmanianum, assembly GCA_025531925.1. Lineage (NCBI taxonomy): Eukaryota > Viridiplantae > Streptophyta > Magnoliopsida > Malpighiales > Erythroxylaceae > Erythroxylum > Erythroxylum plowmanianum. The sequence continues at coordinate 31,787,808 of JANVCQ010000002.1, forward strand.
AAGCAAGGCTGGTGGCCAAAGGTTATACTCAGATAAAGGGAATTGATTATAATGAAGTTTTCTCACCAGTTGTAAAACATTCCTCCGTTTGAATTTAGTTGGCTTTGTAGCATAGTTTGATATGGAACTAGTTGAATTGAATGTAAAAATTGCATTTTTACATGGAGACTTAGAGGAGGAAATCTTTATGACTCAACCTTAAGGTTTTTAAATTACTAGAAGAGATAATATGGTATGCAATCTTGAAAAATCATTGTACAGATTGAAGTAATCTTCAAAGCAGTGGTATAAGCAATTTGACAAGTTTATAATGGGAAAAAACTACATAAGAAGTAAATACTATCGCTTTGTGTATTTTCGCAAGCTACTAGATGGATCCTACATCTATCTTCTGTCATATGTTGATCATAAGTTGATAGCTTGAAAGAATCAAAGAGAAATTAAGAGGTTGAAGATTCAGTTGAATTAGGAGTTTGAAATGAAGGATCTGGGTGAAGCTAAGAAAATTCTCGGTATGGAGAACAGTAAAGACAAAAAGTTAGGGAGACTATTTTTGGCTCAAAAGCAATATTTGAAAAAGGTAATGTAACGTTTTGGCATTAATGAAAAGTCAAAACCTGTTAGTACTCCACTCGTTCCTCATATAAAGCTCAACGCTTCCTTGTCTCCAAAGAAAGATGCAGAATAAGAGTACATAACTAAAATATCGCATGCAAATGCAGCTGATAGCTTGATATATGCTATGGTATATACAAGGCCCAACATTTCACAGGCAGTTAGGGTTATGAGCAAGTATATGCATAATCTTGGAAAGGAACATTAGCCAACTGTGAAATGGATTCTATACATTATGCACACTATAGATGTTGGTTCAGTATTTCAGTGGGATAAGCAAGACGGTCAATATATAGTTGGATATTGTGATTTCAATTATGTCGATGATTTAGATAAACATCAATCAACTACTAGCTATGTGTTTACTCTTGCAAAGGCACCAGCCAGTTAAAGGTCTACCTTACAGTCAACAATTGCTTATCAACTATGGAGGTAGAGTATATAGTAGCTACAGAGGCTATGAAGGAGGCAATTTGGCTTCAAGGATTGCTTGGTGAGTTAAGGGTTCAACAAAAGCACATCAAAGTGCACTGTGATAGTCAAAGTGATATCCTTTTAACAAAGAACTAGGTTTACCATGCAAAGACAAAGCATATCAATGCTCATTATTACTTTGTACGAGATGTTTTAGAAGAAGGTGGAGTAGTAATCTGGAAGATGAAGACCACTGAGAATACTGTTGATACATTGACAAAGGTGGTGACTGCGGTCAACTTCTAACGTTGTTTGGACTTGATCAATATTATTAAAAATTGAAAATGGGCGTTGTAAAGCATATATGAAGACATTACTAAAAATGAGTTTTACAAGAGATTTGAAAAGGCAAAATATGTCAAGGTGGAGAATTGTTAAAGTTACGGCATATTCCCATATTGAAGAAGTATAAAGATGGAGGAGTCTTCTTATGTTATAAAAAGAAGACTCCTTCACCTATCTTAGACATCCCAAAAATTGCCTATCTTTCCTTAAGGAAAAGATTTCTTCTCTCCTTTTACTTGTATTATTTCTTGAAAATAATTAAATATCAATTTAGTAGTGTCCAAGGGAGTATGCATAATTGGCTAAACTTTGTTAAATTATGGTATTCTTTATTTGTCTATTTAATAACTATTATCGGGTATAGTTGTAGTGAATTATCGTGCTATTAAATTACTTGTCTAGGAAAATTCTATCTAGGAGATTAGGTTTAAAGTGAGACCGTTTATGACCCCTCCAGTCTTTCCTAGGAATTTACTTGGTATGATTTTTCAATACAATCGTTCATACTTTATTCACATAGGTGATAGTGCTCAAGGTGAATTTATTATTATTGGTGGAGATTAACCTGAGTTTTACAATAGTATATCGACAGATGATATTCCAAAAAATAAAGAAAATTATCAATGTCTAGTTGGGAAGTTAGTCTATTTATCACTTACCAGACATAACATTGCTTATAGTTTAAATATAGTTATTCGTGCATGCTCTCATAAAATGACAATCAGTGATTAGATACTTATATATGTTAAAGGAACTCCAGCTAAAAGCAAATAGCTAAAGGCAAACTCTTTTGGTAGAATGATAATTAAGAGATTGAAGGTTTGCATATGTTGATTGGGATGGTTCAGTTGAAGATGCTAAGTCCATTAAATTATATTGTATGAAACTTTAAGTTATTACATAGCATAGAAACAAACTCTTGTGGCTATAAGTAATGCAAAAGCAAAATCTAAGGCAATTGCTTAAGGGATTTGTGGACCAATTTGGCTTAGTAGACTATTATCATATTTGAAAAATTCGATAACAAGTCGAATGAAATTGTATAGTAAACTAACTATTACAATAGTTCACAATCATATTCAATATGATCAAATGAAATGTGTTTGGATTGATATAGATTTTATTAAGACTAAGATTAAGAAATGGAAGACTTATTTATCCCATATGTCGATTAGTTTATAAGATGTTGATGTCCTCACAAAAGTAGTTCTCAAAGTATATACAAGATAAGAATGACTGAAGTATATATTGACAAGCTTGAGAGGAGAGTGTTAGAAATTTGGTATTATGACACAAGTCTATAGAACTTGACATGGATTGTAATAATCTAGTTGCGTATTTGTTATTTATTCTTTTCAAATTATTTATATGTAATTGTGTATATTCTTATATCTACCAATCTGTATAATCAATATAGAGAAAATTCTAAAACCTATTCCTCTAATATAATTGTTTTCATGATATGTGTCTCACAAAAAAATTAAGATAAATTTAAATTTTGGCTTAAATTTCATTTTTTTTCTTTTTAAAAATTTAGTAAATTCATTAAAAGGTATTAAGATATAGAGTACAAATTAAAATCACTGATTACAAAAGGAGAATCTATGGCTAAGAGTGAACACAATAAGTAGATACGCTTCACTGTATTGAATCAATACAAGCATCATCTATTACAAAAAAGAGGAGATTGCAGGAGTTGCAAGCTGCATGCAATTGCTTTTGTTCTAACATGCATTGTCAGATTATGGAGGCAAGTTTCAATATCTATAGCACATGAGCCAAACAAACAATGATTACTGTCACGTCCAATGTAGTAAACCAAAGCACCAAATGCAACTTTGAATAGTTTGTGTTATGGACATGTTTATAGGCTAGAAATACAGTTGTTAATTACACTAATTAGGTTGCAAGTTTTATTTAAAATGCTTAAAATGTTTTAGATTTATTAGTTTTGGAAACATATTACTAGTTTCCTTATTACTCTAGGAAATAATATTAATTAGTTATTTCCCTTTTCTTATTTCCTTTTCCTTTGTGAACACTGCTTATATAAGGGCTATTTCATAACTAAAGAGGAAAAAACCATATTTTATCAAAACAGAGATTTGGAGTTCTCTTTAATGAGGTCCAAGGTTTCGATCTCCCTTAGAGCCTCTTTTCTTTCAAAATATGCAAGAAGAAGAATTCTAACAAGAATAGGGATATAACAAAGTTGCAAGATTACTCTGTACATCATCCTATGACTCAATATATGACCAAGGGTCCTAACAATTTGGTATCAGAGACTATCACTATGAACGATGATATCAATGCCTATTTACGGGAGGAAAGAGATCGTGTTGATGTTAAACTCTCAGCTATGGAGCAGCGAATCAACAAGAAGTTATACAAGCTATTGCAAGCAATCATAGGATCAGGACTCGACCAATCATGTCCGACTAGTAGCAAGGTAAATAGTGGAGATACTCCACTTAGAGAGCTTTCGACCCAACCCAAAATTTTGGCGATACAAAAGGTAATCACTCTCAACCAGGAACTTGCACATCTTAGGTTCCCCAATATGCTAAATTGGACTTTTTAACATATGATGGTTCAGAAGATCCTTTGATTTAGACATATCGCTATGAGCAATTCTTTGAAAATCAGAATACACGGGAGGTAGAGAAGGTTAGATTAGTTGAATTCCTCCTTTTAGGAGAAGCACAGATGTGGTTTTACCAACACAAGAAAACTAAAGACACTATGTCTTGGGCTGATTATTTGAAATATTGGTTTCAAAGATTTGGTCGCAGTAATCCAATCTAGGATTTGGTTACCCTTAGACAGACAAGATCAATTGAGCAATATCATAAGCAATTTCAGGAAAAATTGGCACGTGCAAATGAAACCATACCGAATCACCTTCATGTAGGCTTATTCATTTCTAGTTTGGATTATTCCATTCGATTGGACGTTCAACTTTTGAAACCACCAAATTTATCCTATGCCATGAGTTTAACAAGGGCATATGAGCAAAAACACTAGCTTCAGAAAATTAACAATAACTGCATAGATTTGTCGCAACCTATAAGGATGAGTGCAAGCACGGGAATGAGTTCACAAGCGAGGATCACAAATTATGTGTCAACAGCTTCTTCTTCTTCTAGTTCACCTTTTATCAAGAAGTTATCTCAATCGAAGATGGTGGAAAGAAGGTCCAAAGGCTTGTGTTATAACTGTGATGAGCCTTATTGTGCAACACATCAATGTAAGAAGCTTTTTTGGTAGAATTGGATGATGGGGATAATGTTAACACCTTAGAAGAAGCAAAACCAGCTCCAAAAATTTCATTATATATTGTTACAGGATAGGTACATCCTCGAACTATACAGGTACAAATGTTAATTCAAGAGCAACCAACGTTAGGATTTGATCGATTTAAGAAGCACTCATAACTTCATTAGCACAACAGTGGTTAAACAATTGGTAATCCAATTTCGAAAATTGTTAAACACACGAGTCTCATTGGCCAATGGAGATAAGGTGTAGAGTCTAAGGGTTTATATGTAGGTAATATTTTCTATTGATGGTTATAATTTCTTTGATGATTTTTATGTGATTCCGCTAGATGGTTTTCATATTGTTTTGGGAGTTAAATGGCGGCTTTTTTGATGGAAGGAAAGGCAATTATGTTGCAGGGCCTGCAACGGAATGGAGGCAAGAGTTTGTATGCCTTAGATAATGATTCAAAGGTAGATAAGAGGATGGATAACCTCCTTGGTGAGTTTGAAGATTTGTTTCAGGATCTAACTGAATTGCCTCCTTCCTAACATTGTGATCATAGGATTTGTTTACTTCTAGAATCAACATACATAATTGTACGTCTGTATCATTATCCACTTCAACAAAAGAACGAGATTGAGACTCAGTACAGCGATGCTCCAACAAGACTTCATTAGGTCTAGTAGATCTCCATTCTCTTCGCCAGTTTTACTAGTACCGAAACAAGATGGATCCTAGAGATTTTTCACAAATTATCGTGAATTGAATGCAAAGATTGTCATGGATAAATTTCCTATACTAGCAGTTAATGAACTTTTGGATTAGTTGCATGGAACCTACTTTTTTACTAAGTTAGATTTGAAGTCTAGTTATTATCAAGTCATAATGAACTCGGAGGATGTGGAAAAGATAGCATTCCGAATTCATCATGAACATTTCAAATTTTTAGTTATACCCTTTAGGCAAACCAATGCTCCGTCTACATTCTAAGCACTAATGAAGAAGGTATTCCGTGACTTTTTACATCAATTTGCCCTCATTTTCTTTGATGATAGCTTGATTTACAACAAGACTTGGAAGAGACATTTAGAATATGTGAGGAAAGTGTTTGAGTTACTCCATACACATAAATTATTTTTGAAACATTCCAAATGTTCTTTTGGAGCAACTTCAGTGGCATATTTAGGCCATATCATATCGGGATCAGGATTTGGAGTGGATACTAGCAAGGTGCAAGCTATTATTGATTGGCCTCAGCCATAATCTCTAACATCCTTACGTGGGTTCTTAGGCCTCGTAGGTTATTACAGGAAATTTGTTCGAGATTATGGACAATTAGTAGCCGCATTAACTAGCATGTTGAAGAAGAATTCTTTTACGTAAAGTGAAGCAGCTATGCATGCATTTAATAAGCTTAAACAAGCCTGATCTATTGCACCTGTTCTTCAGCTATCAAATTTTGATAAAGGTTTTGTAGTAGAATGTGATGCTTTGGTAGGAGGCATTAGAGCAGTTTTGTAACAAGATAGGCATCCAATTGCATTCTTTAGTCGACAATTAGCAACAAGACACCTAAATTTGGCCACATATGAGAGGGAGTTAATTGGATTGGCTAAAGTAGTTCAACATTGGTGTCCTTATTTATGGGATCATTCTTTTCTTATCCGTATCGACCATTATAGTTTCAAATATTTGTTGGAGCAGAAATTATCTACACCACCTCATTAACATTGGTTGAGTAAACTTATGGCATATAAATTTTCAGTTGAATACAAGCCAGGAGTCCTTAATTGAGCAGCTGATGCATTATCAAGTCATTTTTTGGAGGAACCAATTTTATGTGCCATCAGTAGATCTCAGAGGTTCGTTGATTGAGTTTATCCGAGATGATCTGTCCACTTCTGAAGAACTACAGGAGCTGTGGGATCAAGTCCTTAAAGGGGAGTTAAGTTCGGATTGGGAGATTTTAGATGGGTAGCTATTGCTCAAAAATCGGGTTTACTTGCCACAAAAATCTGCTTAGATTGCCACCATCTTGGCTGCCTACCATGATAGCTTTCATGAAGGAATTCAGAAGACTTTACACCGCCTTTGTAGTGATTTCCATTAGATCGGTATGAAATCTACTGTCACTATTTATATTTCTAATTGTCCTGTTTGTCAACGTAATAAATCAGAGCATTTAAGTCATGCTGGGTTGTTATAACCTCTTCAGCTACCCACACAGGTTTGGGCTGATGTTTCTATGGATTTTAGTGATGGGTTATCAAAATCTTGTGGCAAAACTGCTTTGTTCGTCTTGGTTGGTCGATTTTTGAAGTATGCTCATTTCACTCCTTTAGCTTATCCTTACATAGTTGTACAGGTGGCGCAAGTCTTTTTGAGCATATTGTCTATTTGCATGGAATTTCGAAGACAATTACTTGTACTTGTAATCGGGATATGGTCTCACTAGCACTTTTTGGACAGAATTATTTCACCTTCAAGGCTCTAAATTGCAAGTCTCGTCTGCTTATCATCCACAAATTGATGGGCAAATGGAGGTTGTGAATCGGATAGTGGAAATGTATCTTCGCTATTTTATGGGTAATCATCCTCGCAAATGGGTTGAATGGATACTATGGGCTAAATTTTGTTACAACACTTCCTTCTATTCCTCGCTTTAGACAACTCCTTTTAAGGTAGTCTATGGTCGTGATCCGCCTCATTTGCTTTCCTATGTTGCTGACTCTACAAAGGTGGATGCAGTTGATAATGCTTTACTAAATCGGGATGCTCTATTGAAGGAGATTTGGAAGCGTTTGCTGTCAGCTCAGTAAAGAATGAAAAATTATTATGATCGATGGCATCGTGATTTGGAATTTATAGCTAGAGATTAGGTTTGACTTCGTTTGCATCCCTATAAACAACATTCGGTGCGGTTGAACATTTATAATAAGTTGTCTCCTCATTTTTATGGTCCATTTCTAGTATTGCGTCACATTGGACAGGTTGCTTATGAGCTTGATTTGCCTCCTACCAACCATCTTCATAAAGTTTTTCATGTCTCCTTTTTGAAGGCCTTCAAGGGAACCACGCTACCTTTTGTTGCTCCTCTGCCTCCTATTGATGATGGTCGGGTTGTTCATGTTCCTCTTAAAGTCCTTCATGGCCGCTTGAATCGAGATACCAAGGAGATATTGCTGCAATGGGACGGATTTCTAGAGTCGAACGCTACTTGGGAACACGTCACTTTATTCCAGCAACAATTTTCCTCCTTTGAGTTTGAGGGCAAATTGTTCCTGCGAGAGGGAGGTAATGTTGTGGATGTATTTATAGGCCAGAAATACAACTGCAAATTACACTAATTAGGTTGCAAGTTTTATTTAAAATGCTTCAAATGTTTTAGGTTTATTACTTTTGGAAACATATTACTAGTTTCCTTACTACTTTAAGAAATCATATTAACTAATGAATAATTATTTCCCTTTTCTTATTTCCTTTTCTTATGTAAACATTGCTTATATAAAGGCTATATTACGAATAAAGAGAAAAAAAAGTCATATTTTATCAAAACAGAGATTTGGAGCTCTCTCTAACGAGGTCCAAGGTTTCAATCTCCCTTATAGCCAAATTTCTTTTCTTTCTTTCAAAATAGACAGGAAGAAGAATTCTAATAAGAACAGAGATATAACACAATTGCAAGATTACTCTGTACATTATCCTGTGACTCATTATGACAAAGGGTCCTAACAGTTTGCTATCACCTTTTGAGCTTAATTGAATTCGTGAAATCCATTCGATGATGTGAATATGCTTCTTCCAAATGAAACAGAATGATTCGACTGGCAACGTCTCAAGAAGTCCAATTTGAAGTACAAACAGTTTCTCTCTTGGCTGACTATTTTCGACAAGTTTCAAACAGTTGCACCGTAAACTGAACTTTGCTTGATATGTTGCGTATTCGTCCATTTTAATACCCAAAATTTAGTGGAAAAGTTTCAATTTGAGGCTAATAACCTTTTTAACTCTTACAAATTTCAGTTCTATATCCATTCTTCCACCAGTCCCTAAAAGTGGGGGAAGAAGGCCACTTGTTTCAAGGTTTCTAATGCAATGGTGGAGCTATCCATAGTTCTTTCAAGTCCTTTTTAGCAAAGATGAGTATGGCTTCCTATTATTTACTTATTACTCATACACTAGATAAAATATCTATTTGCTAGTTTTAACTTTTTCCCACTGGAATGAATCAAGCGGAAAATAAAGTGAAAGCTAAAGCATCCTAGCTGAACATTACTTACTGCATTGTCCACTTCCGATGCAAAATCCTATAACAACATAATGTATTAGATTACAACTTCAAAGTCTTTTTGTCATAGGTAGTGTGCTTCTTGGCTGCAACGTTCATGGAGTCTGCAATACTTCTAACCTCAGCGATCATTGCCACTATATTGTCAAGCTTGTTAACCGCAGAGCCAACACCCTGTGGTGAATGTGACGTTAATCTTACTGGTTTAATTCACTTAATTAACAGAATTCGCGTAATGTTCAATGGATATGGAGCTTATTTGTGTTTAATTTTGGGAATATCGTGAACACATTGTAGAACTTCAGAGAAATTTTTATCATACCACACCAGCAGCGCCTGCTGTCAGAGCCAGTGGTGCTGTAACTGCGCTAAGTCCAGATGAGCACAAAACTGGAATCTTCACAGCTCTTGATATAGAATATGCTGCAGCCAAAGTTGGCGTTGCCTATAAATAACAAATGGTAAACATCAACTCAAGCAACAACAGAATCATAAAAATTTTCAGAATAATCATATAGTCTGAACAATCTATCCTCAATGGTTCTTTGCAACCATGAAGGTTATTGAAGCTAGTGAATGCACACAAATTCTTTCTGTATACCTTCTCAAGTAAACCGAGAACACCAGATTTTGAAGGATTAGAGCATTTCCCTCCTTCAGTTTGTATAATGTCAACACCTTCTTGCTCCAGCAGCTCTGCCAGCTTGACCTAGTTGTTACACACGGGATATTTTATGTAAATATACAAAGAACTACAAACTTTATCTCATATTTTCCATTGAATTACTGTTTGTTACCTGGTCATGAAGACTTAGTGTGTGAGGAACAGTAACTGATAATGTCACAAAGGGAATTATTCTCTTAGTCTCCTTTGTTAAATTTATTATCTGCAACAGGATGCTCATACATAAGAAAGGAGTATTAACAAAAAGCTTATAAGAATGGTTGAGATCCATAGACACAGCTTAAAGTCATTTCAGGAAACAATAGATGCTGTGAATGGGATGAACTATAGACTCCTCAGTCTTGACAAAAGCAGGCAGGATTGTTCTAGCAACTGTGGTCAGGCCACTGGAGACAGTTAAAGAATTGTCTTCATGACAGTGGTCTTGTGCAAAATAATGGAGGAAGGCCTTTAAAAATTCTTAACTACCAAATGTGTATGTAGATCAATGTAGAATCAATTTTCATTCAAGTCTGTTTTACTTTCCTCCAACACGTGGTCCACACTTGAGAGTGAATCACAGAGCTATCCCATGACCATGCATTTGTGTTGAATCACACCAAGGAGACGATAAGTGAGGGTGGGTATAATGATGAACCAAGTAGATTCAACTCGAGGACTCATTTATTTGCATTAACAAAAGATTTATAAGGTTCAGTTGAAAATCATGAAATAATTGTTCGGAAGCTGATTGTATTGCTTATACCTGCTCCATAGAGAAAACAATTCCAGCGTCATAAAATGAGTCATAGTTTCCAATTTCAACCTGCATAGATCATAAGGCCTGTCAAGGCTTTTGCATTCTAATTATCTACCTCAACTAAACATAGTATTTCATTCAGACAGAATTCATATCAGAGGTTAGATTCTAAAATTGACTGATAAAGATGTAGGAACTGAGTTTGTGATCAGACCATCATTGCTCCTGCTTCAACAGCTGCTGGAAATGCTGCCGGATCCACGGAAGATACGCATACCTGAAAATAGAAAAGAAGTTTTCCAGTAGTAAACCATGAAGACAAACACACTATGACTATTTTTTTTTCTAGAGAGAGAAGTTACGGGAAGAGATGTTAAGCTAATGGCAAGCTTCACTAGTTCTGGATCACAAGCTATATCCACATGTGTTGCTCCTCCCTGTACATTTCCAAAATTAACATTAAACAACATGGGTCACAAAAGGCAAGTCTTTTAAGAGAGTCAACAGAATATGTTGCATTTCTTCAAATAACCAGCATATTCACTAATAAAAACCATTGCTTTCGGTATTTCAAATCGTAATTGACATGACTGACTCAAATCTTGTGTTGAACAGAAGATGTAATAAGTGATAGTGCTCTTTAAAGCAGTAAAATGCTTTCTCAAAATGATCAACAATTACCCTTACTGATATATCTATTAGCTCCACTAACAAAAACCTTTAAGTTCTAACAGAAGCAATAGCCTTTAAAATTTATTCATTCCATACATGTATTATAGCAAACCCCGGGTTGTAAAGGAAAACCTCAAGCGAGGGTATGAATAATGATATTAATCAATTGCAAGTTCCTAGGCATATCTAGGTCCCTTATCAGAATGGAGCTTTATGCAATGCAATTCAATTCCATAAAATGCAACAGATTCTTAGTCATCATCCTTGTCAGGAACTTGGTGCTATTAGTGGGACATTTAAGATAGAAATAGCTAGTATCTAGAGGCCGAAAAAGAAATTAATATAGTGTCTATATTAAATCGGATGGAACACAGAGAAGATTATCTACGAAGGTAGACGATAAGATTAGATGATGTCAGGTTAACCTTATCTGCGGCAGTGACAACAGAAGCAACACTGTCTCTATTGAAATTCTGCAAACCTGAAATAATCTGCAACAAGCACAAGGGGAAAACCATTAAAAAGACCACTAAGAGATAACCCAAAATAAAAGATTAGGTCAGATGGGTCCCATAGAAAGTCTTCCTTTGATGGAAAGAAATTAAGCTCACAGAATTATTAATTGTTACTGGTAGGCTGACAATCCAACGAAACTGAAAATATATCAACGATTACATCATGAGCACTTGGAGAATTGTTTAAATTCATGCATCCCCTGTGTTTGTCTATGGTCAGTCCATTATTTTACTGCAATTTTTTGCTTTCATGCTGTCACTTTGACGAAATTTTTAGATAGCATTTGTTAGCCAGTTTTCCAAATGCTCTATAAATACAAATTTACATCCTCTGCTTATGCTCGTGTTTCTTTTCACATATGGATTTTACATGGACCCATCTAATCATAATGAAAAGTGAGAGTAGAAACCGTGATACAAGGAAAGAGAAGTATACATTCTTGAGCAATAAGAAGCATGACTCGGACTTTGACATAAATATTGAGTTGGACTTGTTTACCAAGAATCAGAAGTGATAAAACATCAAACTAGCTACACAAGTGAAAAGCTTTCACCTGGGGAGAGAAAATGAAAACCTAGATTTCTTAAATACCTTGAGAGCTCTGCTTTCATGGAAGTCCTTCAAGATAGTTTCTTTAGAGGTGGACAGAAGAGCTCTAGTTGTTAAAGGAGCCCTTTTCTTGAGAGGCGAGCAAGAAGGCTTTGTTGCAAGAAAGTGACCGAGAAAAGGTTTGTGGTTGGGCTCCAAAAAAGTATAAAAAGAAGAAGATGAGATAGTAGAATGCATTGCGGCCTGTCGAGGTGCTTCTGATAATGACGATAGCTGTGAGGGGAAATGGATGAACGGATAAGAGAGATGGAAGGATATTTGGGTTTTACTTCCATTTAGAATCCTTACAAGTACATAAACAAAGAGCAAACACAAGTTTTGTTTTTCACTTCATCGGGACTTTGGAGACTTTTGTTAGATTTAATTATCGGTGTCTCCAAATTATTGGCCAATTACAATTGAAGGATTAGCAAATTTTTTGTTTTGTACAAAGAAAAAGACCAAAATAAGACAGACTCGCAATCCCGCCGAGTCTAACATAGGGTGCGAGGATACATCATACCGTGCATATTATGATTGAGTACGTCTCGAATAGTCACCGGTGGATCTTAAAGGTAGTGCAATCCAGGTCCAGCCCGATAAGCTAATGCGGCTAGTTGATCTGCACATTGATTGCCTTTTCGATGGATGTGCTGGAAATGAACCTCCCACTCACGGTAGACCAAGCCTCGGATACCTACCACCAAAGAAAAAGGGTCAGACAACAGACTATGTGAAGCAGAGAGGATATTAATGACCTCTAGTGAGTCCACTTCGATTACCATTCTTCGGTACCCACGATCCCAAGCTAGTAAGAGGCTTGAATGGACTCTCCATAATTCTGTTTCCAAGGGTGCTCCCACTCCAATATTGTGAAGGAAACCACCACACTAGTGTCCCTGACTGGACTTGAGGATTTTGCCAGTTGCTGCTAGGTTAGATCCTGGTTTCACTACACCATCCATGTTGAGTTTGATCTAACTCTCTATCGGGGGGTTCCATCGCACAACGACATCCAAAAGTAGACTAGGCATTTGGAAGACTCGTGATTCCACTGTAGTCACTCGGAGAACCCAATCAACATGATCCATGACAATGCGGATCCCTTCCATAGGCCATACAAAGGTTGTGTCAAAGACGCTATTATTACGTCATTTCCATGAGAACCAGAATGTTACATCGAAGATAGTCGCCCAATTATGCTGAGTGAGAGTGGGCTAAGATTGAAGGTTGCTAATGATCCACGTGACCTCATCTGTGTGGGAGAAAATCCTATCAAAGCAGACTGAAGGGAATTGTTGCCAGAAAGATCTTACTCAAGGATAATCCCGAAGATCATGAAGAATTGTCTCTTCCTGATCAAAAAAATGGCACCCACTATTCAGGGTTAGATGACGCAGCACCCGTTGATGATTAGTTAACAACTTCCGTTTCGTTAGAAGCCAAAGAAAGGACCTTATCCGTTGGGGCCCTGTCCATTTCTAAATGACCTCCCCTATTCGGTTGGTCACGTCCGTGTTGGTTTGTTCGATGAGGGCATAAGTCGAGGTGACTGTGAACGTCCTAGGATTAATGGGGCCCCACAATAATTGATTGTTCGCTTGGGCATTGTAGTGATGGCTATAAGACGCAAGCATCAGACAAACTGTCGAGGGGAGGTAATGTTGGAACCGATGCCAGTCCCAGGCACCAGCTTGAGTTAGATAGTCAGACACTGTGGCATCTAGCTCACTTTTTGGGACTTGAATGGTTGCCACTAAGTAAAAGGGTCCCAGATCCTCAACCCAGTTATCACACTAGAAGAGGATGCATCGACTATCGCCTAGCTTCCATGTAGCGCCTTAGCGCACAACAGGCTAGGTTGCTGTCAGCCCCCTCCAAAAT
>JANVCQ010000002.1:31813481-31825435 GCA_025531925.1 Erythroxylum plowmanianum
CATCCTATACTGCAATCTTGGAATTAATTATTTTTGACCGGTTTCCAAGGATCGATCTCAAGGTCGAATCGACAGAGCCGCGATCAACTCATCACAATTTAATTAATGATTCTTAACCCTTAAGAAAGCCTTTAATTGGTCATTAAGTGTGACTCATTAATCCATTGACACCATTTTATACAAAAAGACCATTTTGTCCCTTGCCGTATTAAACTAGTAAACTTTTCTAAATAAATACAAAAAATATTCTATATAATTCTAAACCTCAAATTAACCTCAATATACTCTAATTAAACCTAAAACCCTTTAATTGCATGTTTAAAACAATTTAATTGGGCACATTATCCCTAAAATCTATTATTTTTCAATACAGGTTTTTTTATCCTGAAATTTTCGAATTACTCGAATTCTATTCAAACAACCTCTATTATAACTCGTTTCAATTCCTAAGGGCTCCAATCCTAATTCTGGAGCTTTTTATCTTATCTGAAATTGATTGATAACTTTTGCATTAACCCAGAAGAATTTTCAGATTGAATCCGAAAATTACAGAATGTCACTAAAATCATTTGGATTTCATTCAAAAGTGTCACCTAAATCTTCAAAGTACATTTTGGGGTTTTTAAAGCTTGTTTAGACTCATTCTATAGCTTTTTGAAGTTATTGAAAATTTTCTAAAGAATTTTGATCTAGTCCAGAACCATCTTTGGTTTATCCGTGATCTCCGTTATAACCTTAATAATACATTTAAATGCTTAAATTACTATAGTATACCATAAATAGGGCATACTCTATAGCATGTATGTACAACATATTACACAGTACTATAATCGAAATAACATATTACATATAGTAAAGGGGCTTGATCTAATGGAGTTCTTGAAGAATGTCACATCCTCATTTAGTAACTCATCTTGGTTTATGGTTAAAGAGCCATTTTAAGAGACAATGGAACAAATTCTATTAGAATTTTTGTTATCCAAAATTTGATTGAAGAAGAAATTTATGCACTTATCTCCTTTCTTTAGCCAAATAATTCTAAATCTTTGCTTCAATAAGGAGACATGGTCTTTAACTTTGCTTAAGAAGGCCTTTAGGTCTAGCTTCTCATCCATCAACAAAACACTAATATCAAGATTGTATGAAAGCCATTGTTAAATCTTTATAAGTTTTCCTTAGCTTTCAAAACTACTTGTTTATAGTTAAGACCCTTTTTAACATTCAACTTCTTTAATTCCTACTTGATCCCTTTCAATTGCTACATATATATGAACTATTTACAGCTTTGCACATTGATTTCCTTACCCCTCAAACTTGCATCATAAAATCCTTTGTCAAAGGCAAGATAGTTATTGAATGCAAAAGGGCACCTTCTGTTTACCTTTTCGAATTTATTCCCAATCATAATAGAAGTGTGTTTCAAGAAGAGAGGCTCCATAAATATAGCTTTATTTTCAGGTAATTTTGTTAGCCATGCAAGATTTACCATATCCCTATCTAACTTTTTTCGAAGGAAATAAGTATAAGCCCGTTTATTGAACTATATGAACCTTTACCCTTTGTTGATTTAGTTTTACCTATAATAAAATCCTCAATATCTACAAGTATATGGATTGTAAGTTTGTAGCTAAAACTAAGTGAAACTTACTTTGTATAAGGTTTAAAAATATGATTTGAATGAAAGTGAATCATAAGAAATTAAAAAAATCAAATAAAATTGAGCACTTAACCACTTAACAATTGAGCTCCCATAATAAAACTAGGATGATCAAGGATGATAACTTAGGATTCATTCTATCATTATCTTGCACCCTTAACCACAATTGATTCAACTGGGTGTTGATCCTAGATTTTCAAAAGGTTTGATTACTCTCTCTCAACACCTAATCATTTAACCTTAATTGATTACGAAATTTCATATTTTGCAATCTATCAATTCACAAAAATAACCTTACGTTTTCAGCTAGTTCCCAAGTGATCTATTGAATAATTGAGTGTCACACAAGATCTCTCTTCATATGATTATCAATTTGATATTTAAATGACTTATTAGGTTGTTAACTCTCCTTACCCAACCTATTCAGATTACTTTTTAACTCACTCTTTTGATTTATTTGCGAAATATTAACAAACACAAATATGACAACACTATAATATTATATTGAAATCAATAATAGTTAAGTCACAAAAATAACTCAAGAACAAATCCTAATATGAAATTAAAACAAAATCCTAATCTGAATTTAAAACAATTAAATGCGTATAACATCTTCAATCTCAGTTCATACATCAAGCTTAAAGAAAATAAACAAAGGAAAGAAGAAAGAACTTGATGTGGGCTGATATGGAAATGTTGGAACAATTGGAACTCTCCAATGCTCCCTTCTTGATCTTCCTTGATTAAACCCAATTTAGTAAGATGGAGGCTACTCTTTTTTTGAGTCTTTATATTCTTTTATAATTCTTGAGGCTTCTAGGGTTCTTCCTAAGATTTACACACTTAATTTGGTTCAAAAAATAGTCCTAAAAACGTCAAAATTACAAAAAGACTTGTGTACTAGAAAAGCTAAAATTTGCTAGAATTGTTGTCTATGCTGTCTGTCACGATCATAACTTGCACGATCATGCACTTCTTCATTTAACTTCCATCTTCTTCATTCTTCAATTTCCTGGTTTCCATCACTAACAAACATATCAAACACCCCTTCAAACACAAAATTATTATCCAATTATTGCTCTAGACCAAACAAACACTTAGATTATATACAATCATTAACAATAACATAATTCTAAGCCTATACATATGATGATCATCTAATAAACACTTAAAAACACACTTAAACATCTATGCAAACATAGTATAATTTACACTTAGAACCCTTCATAACTCAGATCCTCTAATTCTAGGCATTCCACATATTCTTTGAAATCCTCAATGAAGTTCCTTAAGTTAGAGTGTTCCTTAACTTTAGACCTATATAATTTTGTATTAATATCTCCACAAACCAATTAATGTTCACTGCAATTTTCTTAAAAACTTTTCAATCCTTCTCACAAAATTTTCCTTTGAAAGTTGAAATTGGATTTATAAATAATGGAAACAACAATCATGCAATCTTTACATAGAAATTGGATAACTAAATGGATTGTTTCTTCCACCTTGACAAAATTGTTATTGTAAGCTCATGTAATTCTTCCAAAGCAATGGTGATGGTGGTTTGAGATAAAGCTCTAATTGGATCCTAAACTCCTCAGCTTATTCATGTTTTCATATCTAATATTGGTTTCTTAAAAACCCAAAAACATAGGTTGTCCCTTACTAAAAAAATCCATTAAAGCTTAAAGCTTCATAGGATAATTTAAATCATGAATATTCCATACAAGTAAGGTCAACTAAATATGGATTTACCTTCGGAGCCTTTTCTTTTTTCTGAACCTTATTGACTTTATGCCCTTAACACCCTGAAAACCTTCATCTTTATCTTTCATTAAATCATTTTTAATCTACTTATCATCAATGCCAACCTTTGAAGAATCATAGTGCTTCTTTGCCATGTTATCACTCATTTCCAATATTACCTCCATATAAATTAGCGTCTTATTCATATTATTATACAGACTTTGATGTAAGACTTGAGGTTCATCATTTATAACCTCAACTTCTTCTATAGTTTCTTGATTTTGTCATTTATTAAGGTATAATTCTACTTTAGGTACCTCCATTTCTATTATTTTTTTTAATCACCCCTCTTGAATCCCCTTCCTTATACACTTCCATTGTTTTCCTTAGATCTTAAGGTATGATTTCCAATTGTAAGTTAGCATCATCAAGTCTTCAAACATTAGGTTGTCCTCACCAAGTCTCATAATGGGAATAAATTAAGTAGCTACTTAGACAAGTCCACACTTACACATAATCTCATGAAACCAATTCTTCTTGTTTTTATTATGTTTTCATAAATGCTTAAAGGCTGCCTTATTAAGATAGAGAGTAAACTCATCCCTTTTGTTTTATAATACTCTAATTGGATTTGATGCATGTTGACTTATAGGGGAATACTCTTTATTTTATCTTTTTATGTTGATCCCTACTGCCATGGCTGAAGAAAGATTATGTGTTGTCCAAAGTGCTAAGTACCTTCTTCCATTTCCTTCTCAGCTTCAGCTTTAAAAATAAAACTAAATAAGATCATATTCTCTTCTAGAAACACCTCTATAAGCCACTTCATGTGCCATATTTTCTAAGCCCATTTTAAGATAACTAGGAATGAATGTCTGCTTCCAAGGAAGAACCTTACCAAGAACGATTCCTAAATGTTAGCTCCAACTTTTAGTATTTCAATCTCTAAAGCTACTATTGTCTATCCCTCCTTAACCTTAAGTGAACAATAACACAATAAGAGATCACCAGGTTCTATAGAACATGCTTCTAACTCTTACGATTAATCTGGTTTAATAAAGAAGGAGCTTTTCCAGTGCGTTCTAGTTGAAAGATGAAGGGAAAGGGGGTGAGCTAGATGGTAAAAGACGGAAGTAACTTATTTTAAAAGCTACATAAGGGGTCATCAAATCTAAAAGGCAAGACATTATACCCAAGATAGTATGAAAAAGCTTCTAGGAAAGGATATAGTTACAAATCAGTTGTCTGAAAATGATAAGAAGTCTTAGGCGAGAAGCAAAGGAAAGGAAAAATAATGAAAATCCTTTGCAACCTATAGAGGCAAGTTGGCGAAGCAATAGCAGGAACATTGTAATGCTACAAAGCCAAGAGATTGAATGAAGAACAAAAGTGGAGAAGAAGCTTAGAGGACACACTCAAGAAATCAAACTAAAGACCCTATCGAGATAATGAGGAGAGAGCAAGAGAGGCGAGCTTAGTGAAGGAAATCCAATTTAGGAAAGCAACATAATAGGCATTTAAGAAAAGATGAAGGTAAGTAAGTAGAAAGCACAAAAAAAGTAGAGAACTAAAGCAATGGTAAAGGAAACACTAATAAAGGAAAGCGATTATATTTTAGTCTTTCTTATTTCTATTTCTGAATAGATTCATACCTAATATTGGAAGTTAATGGGCATACAAAAAGAGTTGACAATTATTAAGAACTTTAGGAAATAATTCTTTTTATTTGTTTAGCTTAGGATGATCAATATTGTATATTTATGTTGTTTAGTGATTATTTTTTATGTATAGATGGGAAATAATTAAGAATTAACATAACAAAAGCAGAATCAAGCTTGGATGTGTTGAGTCCTTAGAATTTAGTTGCATTTTTGTGCTCTTATGTAACGTTTATAATCATTTTGACATTCTTTATTGATGAGGTTACTACTCAGTAATTGATTTATGACTTCAAATAAGTTATTAGTTTAAATCTCCAACATGATTTGATACAATACTTTTAGCTTTTATTGTTGGTTGTTTCATATTCTTAGTACAGAATTATAAGATTTTTTTTTTTAATATTGTATGCATTTATCACTTAAATACACTCAAACTTATATGTTTTAGTAATTAATTATGAGTGGAATGTTAATGAAATCCACTTTAAATATTAAATAATAAATAGCTAATCAGTTCTCTAAAGAATAGTATCAAAATTTGTAACTTTTTGAGCGTATTTAAGTGATAAATGCATACAATCTTTTAAATAATAATAGTTTATAGATAGTAACAAAATATAACAATCTATATATTTATTAAATATTAAATAATAATAGTTCATAGATAGTATCAAAATATAACAATCTATATATGAGAGAATTTGGAGATCTTAAGTCAAAGGATTACTTATACAACCATCACAATAAGAATTTTCATAGGCATATAAGAAATGTTCCAAATAACATTCTCATATGATGTGAGTTTAATAAATTTATTCTCTAACAAGTACCTACATATTTATTTAAGTATTCCTTTATTTTAGTCTGTGAGATTGACTACTTCTTTCATAAAGAAGAAATACAATATTTGTTAATCTTTTTACACTCTATTAATGTCTAACTTTAAGATAATAATGACTAAAAATAATTTAGGGTAATATATAAATAAAGGGATGCCCCAGTGTATGAGACTCCCCACTTTGCAAGAGTCAAGGGAGGGTCATCAATTATACACAACCTTCCCTTTGTATTTTACAAAGAGGCTATTTCCATGACTCAAATTTGTAACCTTTCGATCACAAAGGAGTAACCTTATCAGTTGCTCTAAGGTTCGTCCAATAATACATAAATGCAATATAAATATCATAATCTCATCACAATTTTGTTTTAATGTGTGTGTACATATATATATCATATGGACTTTATCCTATATATCAATTAATTAAAGGAACATGTATAAGATAAAGAATATTTTAAATAATTATATCCCAAAAACTATAAGCAATTAATTAACTGTAAGGTATGCACCAATATTATATATTGAGAGACTATTCCTCTACCTTTTGTTTGAAATCTTGCTATTATTAAGTTTGTACCTATTCTTGAAGGTGTTGATAAGGCAAAGAAACAAGAACTATAGAATTTGGTGCTACCAAGTAATGCAAATTTGATTATAAAGGTTGTTTAACAAGAAGAACAAAATGTCTTACCCTTTTAAAGCTTTCATTAATGCTTTAAAACCTTAAATTAATTTTGCTACATTAATCACATTTGTAATCAATGACTCATAGTTTGTCCAAAATGAACTTATTTGTGTCTCATCTCACTTTTAGGTTTGAATTTACTATCTCCTAAGTTGGTTGGGAGTTTCGTTGCAAATGAAATGTTTGATTTTTTATTAAAAAGAAAAAGAATTTCTCATAGACAAATAATAATAATTTCAATGTCAGTTGTTTACATATTTTTATAGAAATATTACTTTTTATTTATTAAATTAGTTATGTTTATATGTTTGCCAAGTATCTACTGTCTAATAGTCATTAATCCAATCTATGGTTTGAAGTTGTAGGATGTGAGATTTAGGAATACTCTAGCCATAATTAATCCCATGTAAATAAAATATGTAAATGATATTAACCTATTAATTAGTAAAAGGCAAGTCGAATATCTAATTTCAACGACCAATCCCCCTACTTAGACTATCAGTAAGAATGTATTATTTAGTTTACATGTTCTCTAAATAAGAATCATTTAGTTTGGCAATAAAAAGAGAGGGGGAGAGAGAGAGATTCTTGGTTGTATCTATTTTAAAGTGGATTGATAAGCTAACAAAGTGGTAAAACCAACCTAAGACATAGGTGATAGGGTAACAAGTTTATAGGTTTTCATTTGCCCATTTGGTATCTTACAACAAGCACTTTATTTTGTACAACATCACAAGAAAGCTTGTGGTAGTAGTTCTGATTTTTCTGAAGGAATTGATCTTGTACATGTTTAACCGTGGAAGCTATTGGCTTAAATCCTATATTGGTAAAGAGAGAACATTGTAGCCTCCATTAAAGCTATATAAGGAGGCATATGTTTAAGGTTTTACATATCCCAAAATCTCTTTCCCATAACCTTGTGTATAATTCTTGATGTAGATTATAAGATCTTCCTCTTGTAATATTTGTTTTCTATAGTGGAAGTTTTATATTCTTGCCTATAGTTTTTCCCTATATTCGTTAAGGGGTTTTCCATGTCAAATCTTGTGTGTCCCTTTTATCTCAATTTCTTTTATTGGTGTGTATTCTCTATCCGGTGGAGTCCATCTCCTATCAATAGTATCAGAGCCTAAGGGCTACTCAAGTATGCTCTATGGTTACAGTATAGTTTGATCTTCCATATCAGAAAACGAGTTTTTCTTTGGGGTTCTTGCGGGTTAAGGGTGGTTTTATTCTTAGGTTCTTATTGTCATTTTTTAGGCATTTTTTGCTAGTATTTGAGGTGATTGAATACATGTATAGGAAAGCTCTGTCTAAGGAGACTAGGTTTCAAATAGGAACATTTATGACCCCTCCAGCTTTTCCTGGGAAATTTCTTGGTGTACTATAGTCTTATTAAATACTAAGTGGAGGTAATTCGAGGAGGATTCCCTTTTTTAACATAAGAAAGTGGGATTCAATTCTTGTGATAGAAGCAATGTCGACCAATGTTGATATTACAAAGTTTGAAGGGACAAAGTTCTCGTTATGGAAATTAAAGATGAAGGCAGTATTAGGAATAGATAACTACCTGGAAGCCATCAGTGCTAGGCTTGCCGATTTCACATATGACATTAAATGGAAACAAATAGATGCCTAGGCCATGTCAGATTTGCATCTTGGTCTATCGAATGATATCTTACAAGGTGTAGAGGAAAAGAAAACACCTAAGGAGATATAGGATCATCTCTTAAATTATATGAAGCTAAGTCTCCTCACAACAAAATTTTTCTGAAAAGGAGACTTTACACACTCTGAATGTCTGAATCTACTTTAGTAACAAAGTATAGTAATACTCTAACCTCTCTATGCTCTTAACTTTCAAAGTTGGGACATAATGTAAATTCAACTAAACGTGCAGAGATTCTAATTCAAAGCCTTCCAGATTCATATGACCAACTCATCATTAATTTAACCAATAATATCCTCACTGATACTTTGGTATTTGATGATGTTACTGCTTCGGTTCTTGAATAAGAAAACAAACACATCAACAAGGAAGAAAGGCAGACAATTTTGCATCAAGCAGAAGCCTTATTGATGACGAGAGCACAGTCAATGGAGCATGATTCCACTAGAAGCCACAAACAAGAAAGGTCGAAATCCAGAAATATGAAAAATCTCAAATGTTACAACTGTGGCAAGAGAGGACAGTTTAAAAGTGAATGTCGATTCAGGAAAGGTGGAGATAAGGCCTCTTAAGCATCAACTTCTCAGGGATGTGTTGCCAATGTAGAAATCTTATACAATGAAGTAGCAACAGTGTTTAAGGATATAATTGAGCTCAGTGATGCTTGAATAATAGATTTAGGAGCAACGTGGCATATGACTCCTTGTAAAGATTGGTTTTATACTTATAAATCTATCTCTATAGGATTACATAGGAAATGATCATGCCTTAGAGATTGTAGGGATTGGTACTATCAAGTTGAAGATGTATGATGTTACAGTTCATACTATTCAAAATGTGTGACAAGTGAAGGGCTTGAAGAAGAATTTATTGTCTTTAGGACAATTGGATAAAATTGGGTGTAAGACCTCCATTTAGAATGAAGTCATGAAGGTGAACAAAGGAGTGCTTGTAGTCACAAAGACGGAAAGGATAGCTGCAAACTTATACAAACTTATGGGATAGACGTATATGGAAGCAAATGTATCGGTTGCATCGGTTAGTTCTCTGGTCTTACGAAGGTATCATTACCCTTTTGTGAGCACTGTGTTATAAGTAAGCAGCATAGATTGAAATTTAATGCATCAAATTTTAGAAATAAAGATATTTTAGAATTGATTCACTCTTATGTATGGCAAGCACTAGTTATGTCTCTGGGTGGAGCAAGGTACTTTGTGACCTTTATTGATAATTACTCCAGAAGATGTTGGGTGTATCCTATCAAGAGAAAGGGAGATGTATTTCTGTCCTTCACAACATTTAGAGCACAAATTGAGTTAGAGACGGGGAAGAAAATCAAGTTCCTTAGGATTGATAATGGTGGAGAATATACTAGTGATGAGTTCTTTGATTTTTGTAATCAAGAAGGCATCAAATGTCAATTAACGATGATAGAGCGAATAAACAGAACTCTGATATAAATAACTAGAGCCACATTGAGAATTGCAAGTATAACAAAGTCTTTCTGGGTAGAAGCAGTACCAACAAGATCGATTGATCTGAAGACATCAATGGAGATGTAGACCAGTAAACCAACAGACTATTCTCAGTTACACACATTTGGAAGTCCTGTGTTCGCGATGTATAATATCCAAGATATCACAAAACTATATCCAAAATCCATAAAATATAGATTTATGGTATATGCTGATGGAGTTAAGGGTATCAATTGTGGGATCCCACTTCCCACAAGCTAGTCATTAGCAGAGATGTCATATTTGCAAAAGATAAACTGTAAAAGAAAGATTAAAATAGCACGTTTGAAGAAAATTATGAAGTTATAACAATTTAGGAGGAAAGGAAGACTGAACAAAAAGATTCTACTGAAGCTATATTAGATCACGAGGAGAAAGAACCGGTTGAATCTGAAAATACAGAAGTTTCACAATTAACCTATGAAAGGAGAATCCCAACTTGGCAGTTTGATTATATTATGGAGGGCAATGTTGCATATTGTCTCATAACAGAAAATGGTGAACCATCAACATTCCAAGAAGCAACAAATAGCTCAGATACATCAGTTTCAATGACAACAATGTGGGAAGAAATAGAAACTCTTTATAAGAATAAGACATAGAAGCTTGTGCCACAACCACAAGGGAGAAAGCCCATGACAACAAATGAGTGTAAAAGATCAAACGTAATAGTGATGATCATGTGGAGCAGTATCGTGCAAGGTTGTTGATAAAGTGATATGCTCAAAAAGAAGGTATCGACTTTATTGAAATTTTTTCACATGTAGTTTGTCTCAATACAATTTGGATTGCCCTAGCTATATATGCTACATTTGATCTACATTTAGAGCAGTTAGATGTAAAGACTGCATTTCTTTATAGAGATCTTAAAGAAGAAATTTACATGCAAAACCAGAAGGTGTTGAAGACCTAGGAAAAGAGACCTTGGTTTACAGGTTAAACAAATCTTTGTACGGTTTAAAACAGGCACCAAGATATTAGTACAAAAGATTTGATTCCTTCATAATGAGTCGTAGATTCAATAGATTTAGTGTAGGCCCTAGTGCATATTTCAAGAGTTTTGGTAATAATGATTTTATTGTATTATTATTGTATATTGACGACATGTTAGTTACAAGCCCCACCAAATATCATATTCAAGATTTGAAGGCTCAGTTAGCTGGGGAGTTTGAAATGAAAGATTTAGGGACCAGCAAACAAGATTCTAAGGATTCAAATTTACTAAGACAGAAATAACTAGAAGATTTGGCTTTTTCAGAAGAATTAATTGAAGAAAATCTTGCAACGCTTTAATATATAAAATTGTAAGTCAATCTCTACCCCTCTTCCTGTTAATTTTTAGTTATCCTTAAGTAAAAATCCTAGCAATTAAGCAGAGAGGAAGGAGATGTCCCAAGTATCGTACACATCAGCTGTGTGAAGCTTAATGTTCGCTATGATTTGAACATGACCAGACATGGGATATACAGTTGGAGTGGTTAGTCGTTAAATGGCGAATCTTGGTCGAGAACACTAGTGTGTTATAAAGAGGATCCTAAGATATATTAAAAGGACCTTAAATGTTGCTCTATGTTATGAAGGATCTGAATTTATTGTCAAATGATATGTTAATTCTGATTTTGTAGCCGATCTTAATAAAAGAAAATCCACAACAGGCTATGTGTTTACTATTTTAGGAGGAGTTGTGAGCTGGTTGTCTAAACTACAGACAGTTGTAGCATTATCTACAACAGAAGCTGAGTATATAATAGCTACTCAAGCTTGTAAGAAACCAATCTGGAAAAAAAAAAGTTTTTGGAGGAACTTGGGTACCGACAGGAGAAAATCCCTTTTATTGTGATAGTCAAAGTGTCTTCTATATGACAAAGAATCTAACTTTTCATTTCAGAACCAAACATGTTGGGCCCGGGCCCCAGATTTCTATTCCCGAGGCGGCCCCTCGGGTCGCGCCCGCGTTGGACGTCCCGAAACATCGGACCCGATCCCAACATCCATGCATAATTCGATTCACACATACAATCTCGCACACATATATCATACATACAAATCATTCTAATCAAACGCCTCAGAAACTGAGGGGCCTCATGCCATTACAATCTAACTAAATACCACAAGCATTCTCAAGGTAACATAATACATATCAAAGTTTAAATCCAAAATACATGAAAATGCTCCATGATGATATGC
>JANVCQ010000002.1:31825535-31838997 GCA_025531925.1 Erythroxylum plowmanianum
TCCGGGAACCAACCCCCGGCGTGCCTTTATTGTTTTGCAGGTATCTCTTAATCGGAATCAACCAAACTCATGGATCCGAACGATAGCAATCTGCCTCGCCAGAATCAGGCTGAACTAGAGTCCATCTCCTATCCTAATCAAGCTCATGGAGACCATTTACTCTTTGAACTAAGCTATCAGCTAGGTTTTTTTTGGCAAGTTCTTCGTGGTGGCTGCATCTTCATTCTAGATTTACCGCAACACATCAAAGTAAACATTTGACTACAAGTTTTTAGGTTACGTTAAGGCGAAGCTTTTGTTTTGTTTTTAGTATCCTTCTGTCATGAATTTTAAGTAGAATATCTAAGTTTTTTTCCCTCGTATAGTTAATTAGAAACTGGAATGCAAGAAAATAATTATGAGATGGTCGCGATGGTTAATTGAAGTATTGATTTTTGGGTGGGCGCATATTCGGAACGTTGAAGTAGTATTACTTGGAATGGATTTTGGTCAGGCTTGGGTGCAACTGAAGAAAGTGTATCTTGGACAGAGACGTGGTTTCTATTAACATTTATTTAACAGGAATTGCAAGTTTCAAGCTCGTTTAGCTGAATATACCATGGTTTTAGATTAAAATAGAGAAAAATAAAAATAAAAATAAATCAACAGGCTCTGTGAGTAATACAATCATAGTAATCATTATATAATAATTATTAATGAATATTAATTAGTAATCATTAATATTCATTTTATGCTCTTAGCTTCCAGTTTTATTGGCTTCCATGTTCTAGCTTAGCAGTTGTCTTGCTGACTCTTCAAACAGAGAAAAAGGAAAATGTGAGATAACAAGTTAATGAGAGAAGGCGTCGGTTTAACGAAGATTAAACCCCCTAAGTTACAGCAACTCCTCGTAATCCTCACTCTCTCATTGTAGAGTTAAATTCAAGAAAACTTCATTTAACAGATCATGGTCACTTAGTTAAAGCCCACAAGGGATTGAAAAGTAAGGAAAAAAAGAGAAACAACTTAGAAAGGAAAGGGGGACTTCTCAAATGTGACAGCCACAACAAAGAAAGAAGAAAGAGAGAGTAGCCACCAAGACAACGGCCTCTAAAACAGACACAACTTTGAAAAGCAAATCATCCAAAAGAGAAAGCTGCAAGGTGTGCCTCTTCCACTTAAATGCAGACCTCAGAAACCTCCATCTCCATCTCCATGTCCACGACTTCTTGAACAACCACAACTTCCGCCTGTTCCCGCCACTGCCCTTCCCTCCATCTCCACTGCTGCTCTTCCCAATCTCATTTTCCATTATCGCTCTCCTGTTTTCTCTGTTCTTTCTCACTGTCTGTTAAATAGGGAGAGACAGAGGGGGGGTCTTTCTCTTTCCTTGACGAGCAAGGGATGTGACGTGTGAGACGGGATGGGTTGATGAGGGTAATGTCGTAAATTCGGTTACAGGAACGAATAACTGCTCCCCTCCGCAAAGATTATCATGTTGCCATAATGGGGGAGAGTGGCCTTAGTGGGCTTCTGTTCAGTTAACGTACTTCAACAAATATAATCAAAGGTATAGGTAAAAGTACTTTTTAAAATAAATATTTTAATTGGCATCTTGATAAAATTAAAGCTCATATGTTTCTTTTGAAGTTATTAAATTACTTATAAATTCTTCTTTTAAACATAAAGTTTATTGCGTTTGTCAAACTTGCATTTAAATCATCTAATGATTGAAAAACAATTAAAATTTTCTAAATCATCTTTGTTATCACACTTGACTCAAAAGTAGCGATAGCAACAATAATAATAATAACAAAATCTCAGTAAAAATTCTATTGAGATGTGAGGTTTAGTAGTTTGTAGCCTTATCTTTAACTATTAAAGAAACTATTTTTGACATATTTACAAAAAAAGGAAAAAATTAAAAACAATTTGAAGAGAAAAAACAATAATCAAATACATAAAAATAATTTTATGAATGAAGAATTTATAAATGTGAAAAAGTAAAAGTAAAAGTAAGAGTAAAAAGATTAAAAATAAAATTTAAATTTTAAAATCAAAATAAATATAAAATAAGTAAATAAATAGACACAAAAAAGAAAACAAATAAGTAAATAAAACAAACATGCAATTGAAAGAGAAAAAAGGTAAATAAAATAAAATACCTAAAATAATTAAAAAGCAGATACTACAAACAAAAGTATTCAAATTAATTACAAGGCCTAATAAGTGAAGAAAAGGAGGGTAAGAGTTTAAAAAGCCTATAAAAAGAGAACAACTTCTTTATAAAAAGAAAAGAACCTCTCTATATAATATCCCCTAGCTGTATCCGAATTTGCAAAAGTTTCCTATTGAAGGTCATGTCATCAGCAAGCTATAATAGAACTATATCATACCTGATCAACTTTACCCCCTCCCAAAAAAAATAATTTTAGATATTCATCTTCTTCTCTTATAATCCTTAAGTACAATTTTTTCACATCTTTTCACTAAGATGTTATGATGTCTCCTTTTAACATGTTTGAACTGCCTAACGTTAGACGTCCCCAACTTGTCTTCTACCACTAATGTTGCGAATATCATATCAAACTTGATACCAGATTGGGTTCTGATACTATACTATTTTGGTATCGGTCAAATATCGGGTATCGTTTCAGGTAATTTTTTTAAAATTATGAAATAGTCCCTACATTTTTTAGAAATTGCAAAATAACTCATTGTCATATTGTATGGTTGTACTGTATACTATGTAAGTTTAAATCTATATTGTTTTCAAAAATCATAATAATAAACAATAACCTCAATTAATATAAAATAACAATGATTTTTAGATATTTCATGTATATATAATAACCACAATTAATGTAAAAAAACAATTATCATCATACAAATATAAAATTAAGAACAATACAAAGTATTTAAAATATTACAAATTCATCATCTTATAAATAATAATTACATTAAAATATCCAATAAAAAGAATAATAAATATCCTTAACTCTCAAACTATTATAATTTACGACAAGAGTTCGTGATAAGAAACCAACCAACTAGAAGTGAAGCCTATAACAAAAATATTTACAATTACATTACATATATGGAATTTAACATATACACTAAATATAAGTAAAATTTAAAGAAAAGGAAAAACAAAAACCTGAAACTTCATTCAAACATCTACGAGAGGATACTCACTATAACTACACTGACCCTAATTATCATTTGATATAAAATTCTCATCATTGAGAGGAGTTTCATCATCATTATTATTCAAATTCAATGCACCAAAGGACATGTAAATGCTTTCCTAATCAAGATTATCTTCTAAGTCATTCACATCTATTGAATCTAGTTCCTCATAAACCCAATCTGCCAAAAGATCGATATTATCAATAGAAATTAGATATGTTGAACTACTTGCTATTAAGACTCCTGGTAAATAATAAAATGTAATTATTAGAAAATTATAGCGAAATTAATATTAATAATGATAGTAACATACCTTTTCTAAAGATTTAAATTGTAATGAATGAATATCAAGTCATTCAATCTCTTGTGCTTCATTCTTTTTCTTTTCTTGGAATGAATGAATTCAAACGTACTTCAGTTCCATTCATAGCCTATTGCACTCACACATTGACCTAAAATTTGAATTGCAAACTTTTACAATTCTGGGATACCACTTCCGAAATAATCCCACCAAGAAACTGTAAGTTGTAAGATAACAAAAGTAGTGTTACAATCAAAATAAAGTGATAATTAATTTTTAACAAATAAAAAAAAGGAAACAACTAATACCCGGAGAAAGTTTTGCTCTTTGTTAAATAGCAATCAACAATTCAAAATCCCCATAAGATAGCTTATAAAGCTCTATTTGTGAGCTTAAAAGATCTTGTACCATTTCTTGGCCAACAATTGTTGTAATAATGAATAACATTCTTCTACTAACTTCAGCTTTCTTTATAAAATCTGCTCTGAAACATACACTAGGATTCAAAATGTCCTTGCTACAAACAACGGAAAAGAAATTTGTCTTTTAGATCTCTTATTGACGACTGCACAATATGGTGTGTACAAATAAGGCCTATGTTTTAGATTGACCTTGATTGCTTCCTTAGCCCTTTTTATGGCATCATAAAAATATCTCATTGTTACCTTTGCTTCACTATCAGCTAAGTGAAGCATCTTCATCAAAGACTCACAAACACAGATAACAAATTAGCATTGAGATTAAAATTCTCTATCTTTCAGTATAATTCTAGAAACTTTCACTCCATCATTAGACCTAACATGCTAAGATGCAACCCACTTATTATGTGTAAATATTTGTCTTAACTCTTTCTTCATCGTAACAAAATGTTGAAGTGATAAGAAATTTGTTGCAAATCTTGTCACAGTAGGACAACATAAATTCATACCATTGGTAAAATTCCTTTCTCATTAAATTCAACAGCCATGCACGATTATAGATGAACTTGTTCACCTTTTTAGCTTTCTATATAGTCTCATCAATAATAGGAAAATACCTAGGATCTCCTATATTATCCAACATTAGGTCAAAGCAATGTGCAGCACAAGGAGTCAAAAAAAAGAATGATACTTATTATCTGACCTTCTTCCTTCCACTTTATAAGCAACATCATTGTTAGTAATTAACTAAACAATATTTTCTTGGTCCACTTCATTCACAACTTCATCAAATATTTCAAACAAGGTATCAGTATTTCTAATTAGGTTAGATGCAGCAATAGACTTCAAAAACATTGAGTCATTTATAGAATAACCCAAAAATTAATAATAGGCTCTTGTCTCCAATTTGTCCAACCATCACACATGATTGAACACCCAAAAGTAGTCCAATTCACTCTTCTTTATGCCAGATAACTTCTAATTTTAAAAATTGAACAACTCAAAAGTTTATTTTTTAAGTCATCAATCAAGGGAGCTTTGTATCCTAGATCATAAGAGGCTATTGTGTCCACCATAGGTTGATAATAATAAGATTAAAGAACATTGAATGATAAACATGTATCATACCACCATCTAGCTACTGCCATATCAATATTGTAAGTCACATCTCTTGATTGCATTGTACTACGAATTGAAGGTTGCATTCTAGGAGTTGTTCATGGTGCAAAAAAACTAGTCACTTGCCTTCTTCTTTTCCTCACATCGGGTCCAAGTGTAACATTCACTTCTTCCTGAGCCTGGGATGGAATACTACCAGTACTAGTACTACTACCACCTTCAATATTTTTACAATTACCACGAAAACTAGCAAACGAACTTCCATAACCATTTTCAAAATTCAACCTTTCCCTCCTATCTTTCTCATGTTGATATTCTTCAATCAAAGTTCTTATTTTCCACTTCACATCATGACTAACTTTTTTATAGAGTTCTATATCTCCTTTAACCCTAGCTAAATGCTTCTTTAATCAGGTGATTCCTCTACCTTTCAAATGCTTCTTACAAAACAAGCAAATTGTATGATTCTTCATACCTGGGAACAATATAGCATGACCCTAAGCTGAATCATTATATTTTTTTGAAGCAATTTGATCAGAAGTACTTGAACTTCCTTCCATTTATCTGTAACAAAAAATGAAGATATTAGTTTTGTAAGAAATTAATCCTTTAGTAGTTTCATCAACAAAATTAGCAGTGCTAATTGCTAGGTCCTTCATGAGACAATGCAGCATAAATAATGTCTTATTTGAGCCTAAAAATGTAAAGATTTATGAAATTAGAGTAAAATTTAGAAATAAATAGACTTTCCTATTGGAGAGTATTAAATTCATGATAAATTTAAAATCAAAGTATCATTTAAAGATTTAAGATGATGGCTCAACAAATCCAAAAATTCAAGTCTAACTTAAACATCCTTAACCTCACTTAGCATGTTAATCTTTATTCTTGTTTTTTCAGGAATATGATCATTGCCATCGACATACCTTCGTAAATCCTTGCCTTTAATAAATGTCTTGAAATGGAATGCATAAGTTGAGTAATTTTTTCATTAAGATGAACTAAAAAACTTTCACACTTATCTGAAGATATAATGGCAAGGTACTATAAATGAGATAAAAATGGAACAATAAGAAAATAAGATTTTGAATATGCAAAAACTATGGGATGGACTAATTTTGGGATAAATAAAGGTGAATATGCAAAAGACTTGAATCCTTGATGACGGGCTAATTTTGGGATAAAGATTAAAAACAACTTAGAGATATAGATTTTACCTTTTTTACTACTTTTCCATAAAATAATTACAATTACAAAACTTCCTCTTTTGCTTTTCCACAAGACCATACCTGAATTATTAGTATACTCAATTAATTATTTACCTTATATCCAAATACCATTTCAATAATTTTAAGAATATGTTAATTAATTATTTACTTTAAATTCTTTACAATTTACACTCGGTTTTAAAGTTTTAATTTAAGTTCAAAGACTTTCTAACTTTTAAATCATGCATGATGCATGATGTGCATTTCAAAGTTTCAATGACTAAAAAGTTTAAGATAAATCAAGACATCAAGTATCAACTGAACCACAACAATGAACCAAACTCCTTTCATTTAATCCCAAATCTAATTCATCATCCAACCATCGGCAAATCACAAATCCATTCACAATTTCATTCCAACTTCTGAGTCCAACCCATTCACAATCACAACACAAATGCAATTAAACAGAAAAATTCAATTGAAAAGTGAAAACACACCCAAACAAATTCACAATCAGTTTTTAGGTGGGGTTGGGTCTAGATATGGTATTATTCTAGATCCGGCAGTTGCGGATGCATGGAGGATAGGAGGAGAGTAGTCGATGGTGACGTGGTGTGGTGATCGACATCGTGAAGGAGGGATGAAGCCTGATGGAGGTTTGGATTAGGTTCGATGGTGGCCGGTTCATATGGTGGAGGAAGATCCGAAGAAGAGAGTTTTGTGGTACGATGGTTCACGGTTATCTTATCACCGAAGAGGGAGGAGCACCGCCGGAGATGGAGAGGAGAACAAGAGAGAGAGAGTGGAGATGAGACAAGAGCATGAGAAAGAGAGAGGATAAAGGCGTGAGGTGAGTATGAGAGAGAGAAAAATCAAATTAGCAAAGGATGCGTGTAGGCGTCGAGGGTGGGGGTTTAGGGTAAAAATTTTTATTTTTTTGCAAAATAGTTCTGAGATTTCTAAAAATTATGGTATCGATCAGTATTTTGAATACCAGTCAATACCAACCGAAAACACAATTTTTCTTCTCGTAAAGTTGCATATCTAATGGAGCGTCTTCGTCTTTTCCACTATTAACTTAAGAATATGCACTTATTTGATAAGCCAAAACTTTGCCCCATAGTGCTTGGTCGATCTAATTGCTAAATGATAAATTTTACCTTTTAGCTTGAGTGGTAATTTCTTTTCATATAAAACTCTTAATGTGCCACTCCATTTAAGCCATCCTGATTTGATATGGTGAACTATCTCACCATTGCTTTGCATGATAGATCTACTGTACTTAAAAAAATCTTTCTGTAGTATACCTTCAGAACCAGTCTTTATCTCCACATTGAATGCAATCATGTGGCATGAAAAGTTACATTATAGGTCCTCAGTCTTAGTCCTACTCAACTTAAAGCCCTTCGACTCGAGCATGTCTCTCTAAAGTTCTGGCTTGACATTAACACCTTCTTCTGTTCATCCACTGAAACATTCTCATTAGTAAATAATATATACTAAGGCACGTCCCTTTGGATATTCTTGGTGAGTACATTTATAACTATTGCAAATAGGAAGGTGTTTAATGAGGTTCATTAGCATAGTTCGATATTAATAGAAAATGCTTTGTATCTTTTCCTATCATCCTTAATCTAATTTTAACACCTTCATACATATCCTTAACAACCCTATATTAGTTATATAATGTCCATATAATATTTCATTAATCATCTAAGGTGGTGCCAAGCTTCTATTGTAAACCCTCATAGTATGAAACCAAATTGGTTCTCCGAGATACGTGCACCCTTTGTCACAATTTTCTTCATTACCCTCTCTTATATTTTTATGATGTGACTAAGTGGTTTAATGCCTTTATAAATGTTACAGCTTTAGATGTGCCCTTTGTTCTTATAAAGAGGGATTAGTATGCTAAGTCTCTGCTCATTTGACATTTTGACTAACTTGAGGATCACATTAAAAATCTTGGCTAACCAAGTAAGACTGTCCTCGAGCTCTTTCACAACTCTATAGGTAACTCATCAAGTCCTACTGCCTGCCACTCTTCATCTTCCTCAGAGATCTTTTTATTTCTAGTCTTATGATTTGTTGGTAACAAGTGAAGTTATGATAATTATCAAAAGTGCTAAGATCACCTAAGAAAAAGTTGTCATCTCCTCCGTCATTAAAAAGGCTATAGAAATATCTCTGTAATCTTCTCTTCATGTCATTTTCATCTACAAGCACTTCATCATTTATACAAAGGGCTTGATCCAAATGTGTCATTTTTTGTTCCTTAGCTCTCACTATATTAAATATATCTTTTTCTTCATCCTTATTTTCCAATCATTGATACAAGTTCTCGTAGGTTATACTTTTGGCTTTTGAGACCTTTTTTGTCTTTTTCTTTGCCAGATTGTAACTCTATTTATTAGCTACCTTCTTTTCATTCGTGTTACTATTTAATAAAACTTTATAAGTAGCCTTTTTTATCTTCACCTTCTTTTATACATATTAATTACATTACCAAAACTCCTTACAACCTCTACACCCTTTAGAAACTCCTAAGATCTCTTTAACTGTATTCGTTAAAAGAGTTGCTACTCCCTCCCATATTTGGTTAGTATCTCCTTCTAATTTCTGTTCTTCTCTAATATTACTTTATCCTTCAGTTGTTTCACAATGTCCTTTTTTAGATCTCACTATCTAATTCTAATGCATCTCCAAGAACTTCTCTTCTTTCTATAATCCTTAATTATAAGATCCATGACCAATAACCTATGCTAAGTTGATATGATTGAGTCATGTATAACTTTACAATCCTTACAACTAGGTCGATCGCTTCGCCTTAGAAGGAAGTAGTCAATTTGTGTCTTCGCGATTCTGCTATTAAAGGTTACCAAGGGATCTTGTTTTTTATTGAAGAATGAGTTGACCATCACCAAATCAAACATTACCAAAAATTTCATCAAAGAAGATTGACTGTCATTCATATCTCTATATCAAAATCCCTTACAAGCAGAAGCACAAGCATACATGTCTAAGGTTGCCCTTATATGGCTATTAAAGTATCCTCATATAATAACTTCTTTGTTCAGGGAAATCTGTTAAATTACCTCATCTAACCCGTTTCAGACTTTACACTTAAGTTGGCATATATCACACTGAAAACTACATCTTTTATCTCAATCCTTAAGGACAAAATCCTATCACCAATCTTCTTTACCCTCACAACATGGAGTATGAATTCTTTGACAACTAAGATACTTACACCATTCCATTGCCTAAAACACCCTGAATGCTAAATTTTAAACCCATTTATCTCTTTCACTTAAGCCCCTGACCACTATCTCTTGGATGCATGCTATGTGAAATCTTATATTTATCTAAAATCTCTACTAATTCCAGTGACTTTCCTATAAGAGTCTCGATATTATAAAAACCTATCCGCAATACGTTAATATCTTCTCTCCTTTTAGCCCCCATAATCCACCAAAGGACTAACCATAATGCTATCATATGAAGTCAAAGTAGCCACAACCCAACACAAATTCATCTTAACCTCAAATGAGGCCTAAGTAATGTACACATACTAATTAACAAAAAAGCATTATTCACATTTTACCCTGTAATTAAAACAAAATAAATATTGTAAAAAATAAAATACAAAAATGATTTGATGTAAAAGAAGCATCATATTGCTTGGTTGGTTAACAACATTTATTGCATCAATCAAAAAGTGTTTGAACTTCTTTGTCTATCGTTTTTAGTAGGATAAGAAATAGGCAAACCAAAAAATCAATCACCAATCCTACCATTAAAAACAAAAGTCTCCCCGTCGTAATTGGGTGTAGGGAAAGATTAACTTAATAGCATAAATCTTATGATTTGGTAAAATAAATTTCTTCTTTGTTAAAATTTTAACTTATTTTCTTTTTAATATGTCACAGTTCAACTCTATAGCATTTGAAAGCATGAAATTCAGACAATCTATTCAAGTCCAATTCTTTTAAAGTGGTTGTCATAGCAGGTGGGTAAGTATATTATTAATTTGAAAAATATACAATTTGGAAGTCACACAAACTCTACCAAGAAAAGTAATAATGAGGCCAGAACGTGTTGCCTTGTAGTTCACTAGTCCCATTCAGGTTGGGATCTTACCGAAACGGAAAAAGTGAAGGATCTCCAAAAGCTTGTATGAAAAATGTATTCGGACAGGTAAGCCAAGATTGCGACAGAGTGGCTTCCGCAACTGATTCCTTTTCTTTTGCTATTCTTAAAGAAAAGAACTGATTCCTTTTGTCTGCACTTGATAAAGTCATTGCTAGTTTGTCCGAATCTAAAAATCATTTAATTGATTCTGTTCGTCCGTTGCTTCCTTACATTTAATAACCTGTTTTGGAAGTTGCCGTTAAATGTTATTTATGAAATTGAAATTCTGCCAACTGTAAGTAAAGGCTTTTATATTTTTCAGCTGATTAGTTGTGTCTTAAGAGATATCCTTGTAACGATCACATTTTGTTGATTATGATTAAATTTACTTGGTAGCCAAGGGGTAGGAATATCCTATAGAAAATAGCTGATTCATAGTTCTTTCAACTTAAGTAATGGACAAGTTTGACCAAGTTAGTTTAAATTTAACTAGTATTAAATCTATTTGATATTACGTAACTTTGTTTCGTTCAAAATTCAAGAGAAGTGATGTAATTGTAAGTTTAAAATAGTAACAATACGCAATCAATTAATAACTTTAGATTTAGCTCAAAATTTTATATATTTTTCTTGAATATTTGTTATTATATGAGAATGATGAGCAACCCTTTTATTTACTTTTTATAATTAATTACTTATTTAATATAATTTAATTATAGAATTAGATGTTCTAAACTCACTACAACATAAATAAAATTTGGTTACAAAACAATCGTCGTCAAAAGTCCCAAAATCATCGCTAATGACTTATATTCATTGCAAAAAATGTCGTCAAATCTCCATAGTTGAAAACTATAGGCGACATTTTTTATTAATCGTCGCTAATAATTTTTATCGATGCTTTATTTTCGTAGCTAAAAATTATTAGCTTTGTTTTGAAAAATTGTTTTCCATACTTTTGGCTACGCTTTCTTTTCATAGCTAAAAATTATCAGCTATATTTTCTTAAATGTAGTCAAAAACTTTTAGCTATGTTTCAAAAATCTTAGCTAAATGGTTTTAGCTATGTTTCCATAAACTTAGCCAAAATAACTATGTTTTGTAAAATGTAATCCAATTTTAATATATATTTTAACAAAATGTTATACCATGTTAATTATAATTATTTGTAACACTTTGAATCCATATTATTTTATAATATTTAGATTTTTTGTTAATTTATTATACAAAAATATTATAAAAATAATTGATAATTTGAAGCATTATATATAAAAATAAAATATCAGTAAATTTGTTCATGTACAAGATTTGAGTTACAACTTCAAAATTACTTACATATAAAATAATAAATACATAGATTAGTCTACAAGATATAACACAAATCACTCAACCTTGTTTGCATCTTCACTGCTTACATGATCCAGGCCAACTATTTTTTAAAGGTGCTTTCCATGCTTGCCAACTTTTTTTCAGTATGTTCTAATAGGAACGCCATGACTGGGATACGCCAAACACTATCTAGTTCCGGCTATTCAGGGAGATGATTTGAAAGAGCTATTTAGACTTTTCAGTCACCATGGGCTTGCACGATGTAGAATTTGTCAGGATGCTAGAGTATTCAGACTTGTAGATAGACTTCCCATATGGGATGTCCTCCTGATAGTTTTGGGATACCACCAGTGATGACGGTGATTATGACCTGAACAGATCCAAGGCTTCATCGTTATAGCACCTGACGCTCTGATATATGCATAGAGTGTTGAGCCACATCTGGAGCAACTAAGGGGATAGTCATGGTGTGGTGGGGAACCTGGATGTATATTATTTATAGAGCATGAGTGACAGGATGTCGATCCACCTGAGGCACACGCTTGCCCAATTTATTAAGCACCAAAGTGAAGAAAGGAAGGTCAACATAATCTATGTTGGGCCTTATGTGACAAGACTAGCATGAAAGATAGGGATCGTTGATTGATTACCACACATGCAATAGGTTGGGACCATGGTAGCACTTAACTTGGACATAATGAAGTGCATGCACATGGATAGTCAACATTGAGGTCCCACAAGAGACATTTATAAACTTGTTGGATAGCCTGACGAGCCAACAACATTAAGAGTAGCAAGAAAGGAGCAACAAATTATGAAGCAGCCACCGCAACCACATTTACCACCACCTAAGATGGGAGAAGTAGTACTTGTATAAGATAGTTCGAGAGAACCTAGGGCCAGGATACCACTTCCAGACTAGCTGAAGATAGTTAGGCTGCAGAGATGGGTGGCACAAATTTTAGGTAATTATAAGACACTCCAACTATAAAAGGCAGAATTTATGGAGCAAGTAGGAAGGCTCAAGACCTCAGTTAAGCTTATAGGAAGGCTTAAGACCACTGATGGATGGATGGGAGAATTATTGTTATTAATGGTGAGCCATCAGGGCATTGATTTCCAACCTCTATCATCTAGCAAGGGTACTTCATCAACAGTTCTTCCATATGCTCAAGATCATTGACCCAAAGACTCCATCGTTGGACAGTCTTAAGTCACACCACGAGAGAGATGTTTAAATTTTATATCTTTTCTTTTTATCTTTAATTGTGTATACTTTTTATTTTCTTTCTGCCTATCTAAACATTAGTATTCACATTATTTCATATTTTTAATTATTTGTGTCATTTTTTTTTATTTTTTTCTTTATATTTTACAAGGATGTTAGTATCCCATATCGGATGGATAGTCCCAAAATCATGAAAATCAAATCCTTATTACTTAAGGAAGTACCAAACTCCACTTTCTCACTTTTTATTTTCATGCTTACATTGTGTACATTGGAGACAATTTATAATTTTAAGTGTGGGGAAGGGGATTATGATTTTCTCAAATTTATTATAATCATTACTATTAAATTTTATTGATTGACACCTTGAATTAGTTGAAATGTTGGAACCGGATCCGGGAACCGGATCCCAACAAAAAAAAACGAAGAAACGGAAAAACGAAAAGTGAAACAAAAGTCGCGAATCGGAATAATGCGAGTCGAATACAAAGCGAACGAATTAATCGACCTGAAACAAATACCGACATCCGTTGCAAACATGAAGCATAGCAAACTCATC
>JANVCQ010000002.1:31839097-31849146 GCA_025531925.1 Erythroxylum plowmanianum
CCTCGTGGGAACGATATCCGCTTACCGCTACTACATTAATTTGTTTTAACGGAAGTGATTTCTTTTATATTTGGTTGTAGGTGACAGCATCACCACAGTTTCAGAGATAGAGGGTGAAAAATACAAGGCAAGGTTGATTGCCAAGGGTATACTCTCAAAGAGAAGGCATCGACTTCAATGAGATTTTTTCACCAGTGGTCAAGCATACTTCTATCATATTAATTTTGAGTATTGCTGCAATGCAAAATCTGGAGTTAGAATAGCTTGATGTAAAGACTGCTTTCTTATATGGAGACTTGGAAGAACAGATTTACATGTAGCAGCCTGAAGGGTTTGTTAAACCTGGTAAAGAGGATTATGTATGTAGATTGAAGAAGTCTCTTTATAGTCTGAAACAATCACCTCAACAGTGGTACAGGCGGTTTGATACTTTTATGGTTTCCCATGGTTACACTCGTTGTGAGTATGATTGTTGTGTTTATTTCAGATTGCTTGATGATGGATCTTATGTGTTCTTGACATTGTATGTTGATGATATGCTCATTGCTGCAAAGAGCAAGTTTGAAATTTTGAATTTGAAGACAATGTTGAGTAAGGAGTTTGATATGAAGGATCTTGGTGCTACGAAAAAGATCCTTGGCATGGAGATCCATAGGGACAAGCAAGCAGGGAAATTGTTGGTGAACCAAAAAAAGTATGGGAAGAAGGTGTTGGAGAGGTTTAGTATGCACAAAGCTAAACCTGTAAGTATACCACTCGCAGCTCATTTTTGGTTATCTTCACAATTGTGTCCTAATAATGAGGATGAGGTGGAGTTTATGTCTCGAGTGCCATATGCTAATGCAGTGGGATGTCTTATGTATGCAATGTTTTACACCAGACCAGACATTTCATATGCAGTCAGTGTTGTTAGCAGATATATGGGGAATCCAGGAAAAGAGCATTGGAATACTGTGAAATTATGGTATCATGTTTAATCAGAATGGTGCATTGGGTAATGTTATTGGTTATGTTGATGCAGACTATGCAGGGGATCTTGATAGTCGACGGTCTACAACCGGATTCGTTTTCATTTTTGGTGGACGTCCTATTTGTTGGAGGTCAGTATTACAATCTACAACAGCATTATCTACGACTGAGGCAGAATATATCGTAGTAACAGAGGCAGCTAAAGAAACCTTATGGTTGAAAGGCTTGGTTCAGGAAATTGGCTTTAAACAAGGCAGTATCCGTTTGTATTGTGATAGTCAGAGTGCAATTCACTTGGCGAAGAATCATGTGTATCATGCTCGAACTAAACATATTGATGTCAAGTATAACAGGATATGTGAATGGCTTGGTTCAGGGGAAGTTCTTTTGTCAAAGATTCATACTAAGGAAAATGCGTCGGATATATTGACGAAGCCAGTTCCTACAGACAAGTTCAAGCATTGCTTGGACTTGATCCATCTTGTCTCTTGTTGATTTCTATGGTGGTGGTGCACTCCTACCCGAAAAGGGAGTGCAAAATTATGGTATTGGGTTTGGTATCGAAGGGAGATGTTCTTGCTCGAGTGGTTTGGTAAATTCAAGCCAAGGTGGAGATTGTTGAAATATGGCATGAATTTAATGGACTTGGATTATGTTTTGGACTTGGGTTTTGTTTAGTTAATATCCAAATTGAATTTAGATTAATTGACCTACAAACATATATACATATATATATATATATCAAATTGACTTAACCCTTGGATATATTATGTGCGGCAACCATAGAGAGAGTAGAATAGAATTTTAGCCAAAACCAAGAGACACATACACTAATTGGCTTGCTGCGTTTTCTTTATCATGAGATTGTGAGATTCAGGTGTATTGGGATTTTGGGATCTGAGCGATATTCTTACCCTGTGTGTTCTCCACCAAATAAATAGTGAAATCTCTCTACAGTGGACGTAGGCCTAGAGTTTGCCGAACCACTCTAAATATCGTGTCTCTTTTCTTTTATTTTATTGCTCGCTA
Source organism: Erythroxylum plowmanianum (assembly GCA_025531925.1). Taxonomy (NCBI): domain Eukaryota; kingdom Viridiplantae; phylum Streptophyta; class Magnoliopsida; order Malpighiales; family Erythroxylaceae; genus Erythroxylum; species Erythroxylum plowmanianum. The sequence goes on from JANVCQ010000002.1 coordinate 31,841,096, forward strand.
TAATTTTTTGTGTGTTGTTGCTATCGATCCACTTCCACTTGCACAACGCTAATTATTGATTTGAATTAGTATGTAAAAGGATGATAGTTAGAATAAACTTGCTTTTATAAGTCATATTGTTAGTAATCACTGAGATAGTCAATTTGAATGAAAATTGCATATTATTTACACACATTATAACCATTTGTAGTGAACTTTTAAGCCTAACAGCAAAATACATGAATTTTTAAACTCTTTTATTCTTTCATATGTGTTATCATGCATAGTTGAACAATTATAGAACTTATTTTTATTATGCATATTGAGATCACATTTGTTAATTAAAAGCATTAAAGTGATAAAGGCACTTAGATTCAACACTTGTTTAAGCTACTTCTTTGATAATTACCTTACTATACTACATTCTTTAGGAATAACCAAGTTAAGCCTTAACCTTTTTCATTGATTATAATCCAAATTATTAACCTTGATCCTATTTTTCTTGAAGCCTTTTTATTGTTTCAAACCTTGAAGGTTATTTAAATTACTTAAGTTTTTGAAGTTTGAAAATTTGAAAAGTCCAATATTTCTTTAATTGTGGTACAAGATGAATGCTTGAAAACTATATTGATTGAAAAAAAAAGAAAAAAAGCATAGTACCAGTGGAGCTATAATAAAGGGACCTATATATTGTTAACAAGTTTCTTGTAATGTTTCCTTTGTAAATTTCTTTCAAATTTATCACACTTTTATTATCCCAATCATACCTTACCTAAGCCCTATTACTATCTTATAAAGACCTTTCAAATTTTGTTTTTAGTTTACATACAAGTGGTGAAGATGAGATAATATTGCAAGCTTATGGTTAAGAGTTTTATTATGCATTGATTTGAGAGTTTGATACTTTTCAACTAAACACTTGACTGCATTGAGTAAACCTTGGAGAGGGTGCAAAGATTTTTATTTTTATTTCAAAAGATTATTGACATGATTATTATTAATATTGACTTATGACGATTAGTTTTAGGATTACTTGATTCTACTTGTATGTTAATTTGATTAATATGACATGATAATTTAGAATATGGATAGAAAGGTTGGGATTAATAAAGGATGGATGTTGTAAAATTAATAATCTAGATTATGATTTGCTTGAGAAAAACCAAAGTTTAAGTGAATGCTTGACATATGCATATTTGATTATAATAATACACCTATATTTGATATATTTTTGCTTGATATTTTATAGTTTTGTTGTATATTTGGTACTTAATTTGCTTCAAATGCATTTATAAGTTATATTTTCCTTTATGGATAAAAAAGAGAATAATTCAGATAATGTGGCATGGAACAAAGATTTGAAGTAACTAAGGACCTACACAACCGTGTACAGTGACTGTGTTATTCTTTATAAACATGTGAAGATATGAGAATTTTAGTTTTGGTTGTGAGGAGTTACACACTTGTGTATCTTGATATACATGACCGTATATGTTGCCCATGTAAGTCTCTGTACCTATGTGAAATCGTAAATTTAGGTTTTTTTAATTATACAATGTCTCTCACATACCCTTATAAGTGATCGTGTATATCTTAGAAACCCTAAATTTTATTATAAAAGGCTGTGAGCAGAGGCAAACAAAGAAGATTCAAATTATTAATTAGTTTTAAATTGTAAGACACCTAAAAAGGCGATGATTTTGATCAAAGGATAAGGAAAGCACAAAGAATACATTAAGAGATCTAGTAGATAGCTACATCAATTCCAAACTTGCAGGAAGCTTCAAAAAAAGAGAAAGGGAGATTTAGAATTATGATTTCTTTATTTTCTATTAGCTTTTTTGCATGTTTATTTTTTATTTTGTTTTCTATGATTAGTAACTAAATTTGTTTAGAGTTTAGGTGTGATAAACCTAAGTTCGAGATAACAATTTGTTTTAATCTTTTATTTATTGCAATTATATTGATTGATGTATTACGAGTCAACTATGCGCTTTAATCTTGTTCCAATATATCTAGAATGTTAGTGCATGATTTGATTTCATATGATTGATTAACAAATCCTCTTATATGAATATATTTACCATAATTGGAAGGAGTTGCATGCGCACCTAGAGATAAGTCAACATACATCCTCTAAATTAAGGTCAAACCTAATAACGGAATTTGTAAATCGATAATGCAATCTTTGGAGTTTTAACTAGAAAGATTTATGTTAATCAATTGATGGATTAGTTGGTAACAATTTCAAAAGAGTTATTTACATAAGATAGAAATTTCCAAATTCCAATAATCAATAATATAATTGCATGATAAAAGGTTAATAATTCAAGGATTCTTATGGGGATTCATCACCTAAACACTAATATTTGATATTGATATTTCTTCGCATTTTACTTATCATGAGTTCAAAATTGTTTAATCTTAATTTAGTTTATTTGTTTAGCTTTTTTTTTAATTAAAAACCAAAAATTCAATTCTTAGGCTAAATAATAGAAAAAGGGGTAAATACTAGTATTTAGTGTCTTCATGGAATCGATATATACTTGCCTGTGCCAGCTATAGCTATGTCTTACACTTGTGATAAAATTAATATTGACCTTTACCCTAGGTTAATCAGGTTACTCTTTCTAACTTTTACAATCTCCTTTAGTCTTCACCTACAAGGTATCTCAGGACCCCTATTATTCCCTTTAGACTCTCCATATTTGACTACTTTCCTCTTATCTATGAAATAAAAGTTAGAATCTCTAACTAAACAAATCATTTTCTTTTTTAAGATGGAAAATTAAGAGTTGTTAGATCATTTTTAAGTTTCATCCACATTCATTAGATTGAACACTTACTCCTTTCCTCTAGAGTAATTAAAACTATTGAAAAAAGATGAGAATTTTTCTTTCGATTGGAAACTCAAAAGATCACTTCAACTATAAAATTTGATGGGATGACATTAATAAGCCTAAGATAAAAGGCATCATAGCATCAAGACTCTTAAATTTTGAACATAATTCTCAATACTAAAAGGATTGAACTACTTTTCACTGATAAAGAATCCACCTTATTTAATAGAATTCACATGTACAAAATAAAAGGTAACAACTTTTGGAATCTCAAGATCAAGAAAAGTTTACCTCAGAATTATAAAATAATTTTCAAGTTAAGAAGTTAGGTGAGACATATCTTCATGTACTAGATGAGAAATAAATAAAACAGTCATATTTGGAATGATAAATTGCATCGTCTTAGCATTCTATCTAATCTCCTTCCTTAAAGAATCAACTTTAGAGCTTTCATTCCTAGTAATTCAAAGGTGTCTATCTTTTATGCAAATAGAAATTGGATTTAGGCCTTATGAAATAAACGAACAATTGTTATGCTAAAAGATATTATGACACCTTCTCTTACTCATCTTGACTAAGTTAATAAAATCCCTTATTCTATTCATTCATCAAGGAACTTTAATGGTCCCTTAACCTAGAATATTTTTCTTTCTTATTATCGCCATTTACTTTGTTATTATTTATTATGTTTCAAGCAACATATCTAAAAGATAAGCTTAATTATTTGGTTAACTTTGTAATATATTCCTAAAACCATAAATAGACTACCTTATGTCTATTTTAGAACTTGTGATCTTTGTAAAAGGAATCTTAAATTTCATAATCATCTTTTGTTAGGATGATCTTACACCTTTTTCTTATGGCATAAAAATATATTTCTTTGTAATAACAGTTGGCAATCTTAAAGCTAAAAAAAAACCATTGAATGGATGTGAAGCCTACAGTCAGGTCTGTATATAGAGGTTACTTAAAGGAAACATTCTTTTTATATTATTTATAGTATTTAAAAGGAAAGGAACACTAAAATCATTTTCAAAGTATTTTAAGAAGATATTGAAAACATCATTTGCATAACAAGTCATAAATGCTTGATTGATTATATATTTATACTCTAATGCTTAGTGATTAATGTTTATGTTGCATCTAATATATTTATTTTGATTCATATTTTGGTTTAGGTACAAGTTAGAGGAAAAAGACCAAAATGAGCTAAACTCGTATCCTTGGTACAGTTCTATAGATGTTCAGTTCTACTTGCCTTTGTGGAGCAAAAAGGAGGTGAGTTAGAGTGAATGTTAATCCCTGCTTCTGGAGCCCAACATTCGGAGTCACAAGACGTGTGCTGGACTAAATCATAGAATGTGAGCAAACATATTTCTTCAACTTTAGAACAGATTTTGGGAAACCTCAAACTGGAATCACAATTTGACTTCTTCAGAACCTTTATTCCCCATTGCCTTAAGTTTCTAATGATACTAAAATCATTCGATGGGGTTTAGAATTCTAAGAGTTAGGGTTTGTTCCAATTAGCTCTCATTAGTCATTCTCAGTTCATCTTCATTCTCTGATACCGTAAGTGTCGGGCCCTATTTTTCGAATCATTTTTATACTGAAGCAAATATTCTATGCTCAACTTCCATCCAGATATTGTAAGTCTTAGGGACTGGGTTAAAATTCTATTCCTTCAGATCATTTGTAGCTCTATGTCTCTAGTTTGTCTAGACATAAGATACATCTCGTTTGGAGTTCGGATAACAAAGTTATGGCCAAAGGAAATCAATTAAGGTTCCGTCCTCAATCATATTGAACCTATTCGAAACAATGACATAACTTGCCCTAGAGATATCAGGTCAAGGTCATTCTTAAAGGGTTTGAAAAAGGATTTCAATATCTATAACTTTCATGAAGACATTGAAGTGAGATTTTGTCATCTAAAGGGTCAAAATTTGGACCAGATGATACATTATGAACAGTGACCAGAAGAAGGTTATGAACAATACACAGAAGATATCTTGCAATTAGCATAGCTTTCTCTAGAGATATCGGATTAAGTAGTGCTTTAGTTGGTTCAAAAGGGGACTTCAATATCTACAAACTTCATGAAGACCTTGAAAGACAAATTCTATCATATGCAAGGTCAAAAGTGGGACCAAATGATAGGATTAGATGAACCCAGATGAAGGGTTAGATGAATTGGAAAAATGGTCATAACTTTCTCTAGAAAACTTGGATTGAGGTATTTTTTAGATGGTTTGAAAGAGGACTTTAATATCTACAACTTACATGAAGACCTCAAAGACAAATTCGATCGAATATAGGGTCAAAATGGGGCTAGACAATAAGATCGGATGAACAGTGCACCAGACGATATGACGTCATCGCCAGATGATACAACGTCACCAGATGATACGTCATCACCATACGAAGTGTCCTCACCAGACAAAGTGTCTTCACCAAATGAAGTATCCTCATCAGACAATATCTCCTCACCAAATGAAGCTTCCTTGCTAGACGATACGTCCTCACCAGACGATACGTATTCACCAGACAATACGTCCTATACTCCTAAGCATCTCTACTTATAAGGATCATAACTTTTGACTTCGATATCCAAAAATTCCATACTATATATAGTTGGAAAGCTAGAAAGATAATCTAAAACTTTCAGACAACTTGTCAAATTCATCCTAGATCAATCCAGATTTTTCCCTAAACTCAGAACACGAGTTTTCCCCTATGGAATACTTGAAATTTTGCACTATGCAAAATTGGAATGTTCTCAGCATAACCATTCAGCTACTAAAATGATTTCATTAAACTCTCAAATCTCAATTCATTTGTCTCATCACCTTCAAATACATCTGATCAGTTATTATTCCTATCTTCCTTTCTATAGTATCTCATTTATGCATATATATACCCATGATTTATATTCCAAAATCATCAACTCAAGTTGATTAGTTCTTCACGTATGTCTAATTTCAACTCACATCATCCATGCACTATTCGCATTTCATTAACATCAAGAGAATAAAGTTTTACAAATCTTTAATGGCATTCCAATTCACATTACATCATCGTCTTAAAATCTCAAATTACAAAAGGTCCCTGAACAAACAAACTTCTTGCTTTCCCAAAATCAATTCAAACTATAAAATAAGCTAATTTGGAGAAATGCGCTTAGGCTCTTGATCACTTAGTCTCTTAGCTATCACCTGAAGATGGGATAAAAGGGGGGTGAGCTTGAAAGCTTGTGGGTAACAATTTATAACAAAAAAATAAGCAAAACCTTTGAAAATGTTTTACTTGTCATAGAAAATTTTCTTCGAGTTCATAAAACATATGTTTCTCGAATTCTTATTATGTAGTCAAATTTACAAACCATAAAATATGAATGCATCAACATGTTCACATATCATAAGCACATAAGCACATCAGAATGGTTTAGGTGGATCCGTAATAGAATGTACTACATATTTCTCCTAAGGGTTTTGTGTAGCCGTGAGTAGAACGTACTATTGCAATTCTACAAAATGGTCTTGCGTAGCTGTGAACTTATGAGAGTCCATGAAAAAGCTCCATGTCCTTAGAGGGTAGGCGGGAGAAGCCTTTTTAATCAAGTGCACTTGACTAATAGAACAGACCACCATAAACTCACATAACATGTTATTCATGACTTGAAAACCTGTTGCCCAAAATGGCACATTTTCAAAACTTAATTTCATATACTGTAAACATATTGCCTAAAATGGCACATTCTTGGAAACTTATTTTTCATGAACATGAGGTATTTCGAAAAACTATTTTCGAAAACATGATTTCTTAAACATGTATCTTTTCAAAAGAATTATTTTCAAAGTCTTTTCACAAATCATCACAATTAACAAATCAAACATATAGCAAATTCTCAATTCATTCAAGAATCAAATAAATACAACATTTATGATGCAATTTAAAACATTAAACTTTCTTGATTCAAAGAAAACATGAAATGGCTTATTTACTTTATTATAAACATGTACCTACCTTGATTTCTTTGCTTATAAGCTTGCTCAAAATGTCTCTACTCTTGCTTCTCTTGTCTTTCTTAATTTCCTTGATTCTTCAACAAATAAAGAGACCTTTGGCTCAAACGGAAGCTCTTATCTTTTTTTTTAAGAAACGGAAGCTCTTATCTTCCTTTACCCTTTACCCTTTTCCCTTCTTGAAGAACCTCAAAATCTCTCTTGAAGGCCAAGAAAATTGAAACTCTAGCTTGTTTTCTCTTCTTTTCTCTCAACCACCAAAATCTCTCTTCTTTCTCTTTCTTATTTCTTTTCTTCTCTCCCAATTCACGTTTTCTCCTTCTTTTAAATATAAGACCACATTTTCCTCTTCCAATCTTACCCTTATGAGTGTGCACTGTCCATTTTACCCTTTCGTATATGCCTTATGTTCTTTATCCTTAAGTGCCTTGCCAAAATTACCCTTGAACATTCTTATAACCTTAACACTTCAATTCAATCAACATATATCATAGAATCTTCCTAACATTAACATAATAATTAACTCCACAAACTTTCATAAAGACCTTATAATTAATGTAAATCATACTTATTTATCAAGAAAAAAGTTTGGGGGCCAACATTTCTCCCCCTTTTAAAAGAATTTCATCCTTAAAATTCTTACCTAATTGATTTAGGGGTAGGGTTATGCTTCCTCTTATACTCCTCCATTTTTCATTTAACTCCATCACTCGAATCATTTCTTTCAAATCACCCTAGTCAACAGATTCAATCAATCCTTCCATGATTTATTCAAATATCACACTATCTTATCTGCTCCCTCAATATATTTCAGATTACTCATAATTTTCCACTTCCTATGTCGATACACCAATATCATATCATATCAATATTCTTAACATACTCACATATATCACATTATGAATCTAAGAAATTTTTCACTAGTAACACTTCTCATAACTATTTCATACAAACCTATTCATGTCGGGCTTAGCTAATCCTTTTTCCTAGCCAGAACACACCTTGGCACGGTGATACTCTCAAAGATAATTTATCTTTCACTTAATAATTCACATCAATGTGGTGTCAGTACACTTAACTCTTATGTCTATCTTACTGTATTCCATGCCTTTGGCGTTGATCCACCTATTTCATTCATCTTTCCTGAATCACTTAATTTCTAATATTGATCAATTTCACCTATCAGTAACATCTCCAATCAATTCTT